>VZSZ01009943.1:18035-47281 GCA_013398815.1 Ibidorhyncha struthersii
TATTACTATATTAATATATATATTATAGTACCTAACATGTAATATATACTAATATATTATTATAAGTAACTATAGTAATTACATTATTAATCATGTGAATACAAATTTTCTTGTTTGGAAATGTAGTGGAGGACAGGATCCTGAAGGGCCCTATTTGCTTGAAGTTCAGATGTTATTCTGAGGATGCATGAGGAACTTGGAGAAGAAATAACAGGTTATACCTGTTTCTTTGATTTGAGAAGCTACTAGTTACAAGCTCAGGAATCCTGCAGCTCTTATTATAGGATCTGCCTTCTTGCTTGGGGTTCCTGGGTGACAGAAGCAGAAGAGATATTTCAGAAAGTAGTCAAGGATGGAGAAGGAAGGCTGCCTGAGCTCAGTGCCAGCTGGTCAGGTGTTGTGCATCTTTCAGGGCAACAGGGATTAATTATTTCCTGAAGGGACCACTGGTGCCTTCAGAGGCTGGAGGGCTCCTGGAGAGTATGTTTAACTGTATGTTATTAGTAGCACTTCCACACCAGGCACTAGATCAGTGGTCCTGCCCTGCTTGAGAATTTGCCTCTCAGGGGAAGGACTGGCAGGGGAAGAAGGATCTTTAAGTTGTGCTGGCACATGCTGTTGGCTTCAGTCTGGCGGATAACTTCCAGAGCAATGGGTTCTGCTAGTGTATTTTCAGTAACCCTTCAGCCTCTGTGTCTTCGTCAGAGTGCTGACAGTCGAAGCGCAAATACTTTGGTCGAATGATAATTTGGGCAGAGATGTGTGGTACCAAGAGGGATCAGAGAGTTCCTCCAAACCAGGTTGCTACCGCAGGCAAAACACCACATACTGCTGCTCTCCTTTTGCTCCAGACCATCCCAGATGGCTTCAGATCCTGTGTGAAGTTTTAAGAGAAAGTTTTGAGGTGTGGCATGCATGCAGAACACACAATGTCTTGAGGCTGAAATTTACCTTCACATTAATTCAGTTTTAAAGCCTATCGCTTTCCTGGCCTACAATGAGATTTTTCTCCATGTGGGATTTCTCATGAAGGCTCTAAATTACCATGTGCAGTTTGGGGAGATCCCTTTGCGTTATGTTCCCCTGATGTTCTGTCAGTGTACCTATGTTGTAATTTATGTTGTGTTATAATTGCTGTTTATGAATTACTCCTGCACTATGCTAGAGGTTATCTAGAAATTGAGAAGTAAATGGCATAGCACAATGTAAGCATAATGTATGAAATAAATGTGTGCTGAGACACTGCCTTTGCATTACTGTGAAATGTCTCTCAGTTAAATATGCAAAAATATGCAGAGAGAACATTTGCAGTAATGCCATGCAAGGTTGAAGGAGTTAATATAGAGAACTTGTACTGAAATGATTCATGGCAAATAAAAGCAGACTTAAGTTGTGTATAAAATCAAAGAGAAATTGAGAAGATGTTTTTAAAAAATAATTTTCAGATGAGTGACTGAGTAGAACTTTGCTTCATAATGACTAGACATTCTATTTCCAAAGCATGTATATACTGATGCTTTGGTTTAGCTTCCAACTTGGTAAAGGGTTGGGCAGAGTCATAATGAGAAAAATCTGTGCTTTAATGATGAATCTTTTTTTTTCTTGTGGAAAAATAGAGAAATGCTTTCAAAACAGAAGAATGATGGCTGCCACGATCTAAGTTGTCTCTCTGAGATACATACGTGAACTCTTTCTGAACACTGCATGGGATTGTGAGGTTATCTCTTTCTAAGGGAGCAGTGCTTGGAGCAGCATGCAATTGAGGGGGTTGCTGCCCTGAAAAGGAGTTATGCTGCACAGGCATGTATGCTACTGCTGCAGCCATGCTGCAGCTTTTGTTGCTTCTGGATCTTCTAGCTACAGCTGCATTGCAGAAATATTCAGCAAAAATGTAAAAAGTTAGGGAGAATCTTGATAAAGGCAGGCATACATCTAGGGGAAAACAGTTTTCTGGTGTCATCCCAGAATTACAGCAGGTGGTGCCCTGCCTGTCCCTTCAGTGCCCACTCTTGCCTGAGGCAGGGTGGTAAGCTTCAGTTTGTCTGAGGTGAAAAGATAACCTGATGAAGAAAGTAACCCACTACTTCCCTGAAGAAAAGCAAATTAAAGGTGTTACCTTAGCTCCTGAGTAACATGGACATCTGGAATGACTGGGTGAAATTCTGTACCGAGCCCTGGAGTTTGTCTGCTACTATCATTTTCCCCATCCAGAAAATGGATCTCTCCTCATTTTGTTTCTAATGATTGCAAATCCCTCATGTCATCTTATTTCCACTGGTTAATTACTCTCCGCCTTGAGAGTCTGCACATCTTATTGTTGATCTTCAGTTTCTGGCTGCTGGATCTTTTCAGTACTTTATTAAATCAAAGACTGTGCTATTCAATATCATGTTCTCCTATAACCATGGCAAGCTTTAAGTTGCTTGCATGTTGCTTAGACTGTAATGTGCGGGTTTTTTTCTTAAGCAAATGGCTTACTGTTGAAATTGTTGATCTCTGTGTTCACAGAAGTGTATAAATGTCTGTCGTTTGTAGTGTTAAAATTCCAGAATATGGTGTTGCAAAACTGGAAGTCTTCAAATACTGTAAAATGAGATTATAGAAAAGAATAAATGACTGAGCAAAATCAGTAATAAATCTTGTCTTTTTTTCTTTTTTTTTCTGTTGCTTATTAAATGTTTTAAATACAGTGCTAAGTAGCTCACCACCTAAAAGCACAGTCCTAGAACAATCAACCTGATTATTTGGTTTTAAGTAAATAACTAATTTTGCTTCACTTGCCTGTCTGAGACGGCTGGAGGGAAGGATGGATGATCATGTTATTGAGTGGACTAGTTAAATAACCTAGGCTCTTTACACTGTAACTAATATTAATGCCAAATAACTCTGGGAATGAATTTGTTTTTACTTAGTGTGCATAGAGAGCTGTGGTAGTTGCATGCTATATTAAACATGAAAACAGTGTTTAAATACAGGTGGAGTAGGAATTTCTGAACCAGCAAGTACAGCAAAACTTGAATTAAGCTTCTTGTTCAATTAATTGCATTTGGCAAGTGTATCCTAACCTGTGAGCTGGAGCCATGTGGTCTGCTGCCTCTCCTCCTGGTAAAAATAAAAGGACCATGTACCTTCAGCAAACTCGGGCCGTGTCTGCTTTAAGTCGTAGTTTTGCTAGCAAGTGAGAGGGGAGTGTTTTAAAGAAAAACGAAGCCCTAAGGGGAACCTATGATGGGCAGTAGAGGCTCCAGGCAGCAGCTGACAGTATATGTGGTGGTTGGAGTCAGGATTAGGGTCCCCAAAGATGTGAGGTGGGGCAACAGCTGCTTGGTGCATTGCCTTTAAGGTATGCTTTGGCAGTGAAGCTGAAGCCCTAATTCTGAAGCAATGACCTTTTATTCAGTTTTTCTAGAATATTTGTTTTAGTATAGGGAACAGTTGCTCTGCTCCTGATTGCATTTTTTTTTTTTTTTAAATTGATCTTACCTTGAAGTGTGTTTCTGAACTTGGGACCAACCTTGGTTGGTTAGTGAAAAGCTTTGCAGAGAAGTGTGTATAAAATTAGTTTAGGAGGAGGAAACCATTGCTAGCAGTTGTGTGAAACTGTTCATCCAGATGATGCTGACTTGCAATGGAAACAGGCACTCCTGTACTTACACCCTTAACTTCATGATGCTGATTTACTTAAGTGGTGATTCTCACGAGATGTACGTATGCAGTCTCAAGTGTCCTCCTTTACAGTAGCTTTTCATGACATACAGTCTGTTTTTTTCAGCACAGTTTACCTTGACGTTTACTCAAGTAGGTTTTTCTGTTGAAAAGGGTATTTTAGCTATCTTATGTAAGGTTTACAAAAGAATTGCTTTTAACTGCTCACACTGAAGTGCTCACCCCTCCCCACTTGCACACATTCTGCCCATGTTAGTGTTAATCCCCTCCCTCCCTCCCCCCATTGAAGAATCCTGATACATTTCCTTTTGCATTAGTTAGGCCTTCTGGGAAATACATGGAGAAATAAAAGGCTTTTCTATAGCCCATTCTCCCTCAGGAATGCATAGAAACCAGCTCCTTGGATGTAGTCCACAAACTTGAAACTTGATTGGGGGGGGCGGGGAAATATCTATAATCGTTACTGAGACAGTCCTAATTACAAATTGAGGTAGAGTTACAGGATCTCATAATATCTCATGGTACTTTAAAAAAAAAAATCATATTCCTTATTTGCACTCTGTATGTTGTGCTGAGGTTTGTTTCCAAAGCAGGTATTTAAAGTTCTGTGATCTTTTAAAAGCTTTGTGACCTTTATTTGTCCTTCATCTTTATTAGCAGTGTGTACCCAGACAGTCTATGTAGAAGAGGCTTATTTTGTTTACAGAGATTACCCAAGTAGGGTGATGGTTTCTCAACTACCAGTAGTACTCAGACATTTTACCTTAACTATAGCAAGAAGCATGCCCTTTGCCTTGGGATGACTGTTCGAGCATTCTAGTTACGTGTGCATGAAAACCCATGAGAAAATGTATTGAAGGTTTTTACAGTGATATCGATATATTGATAATTGATATGAGTACTGTACCCACAAGGCAGACAGGCCAGGCTGAGCCTGGTGTACTGTCTACCCCACTGTGCATTGGGATGTATGGGAATGCCTGCAGCTTGGGGTGGGCTGACCATCATCTTATGAAGGACCCTGAGCTTTGACCTACCTACGCGTCTCAGTGGCTCTTGGGGCACATAGGTGCTGTGCCTTCCTAAGAAAGACTGTGGGAGGACCTATCCTGGGGTTAGCTGTGATGGCACGGTGGTGCTGCCAGGGTAGGGAGGAATACACAGTGGTGTGATGGCTTGGGCATACAGCCTGTCCATGTCGTTGGACGTGTGCTGGTGTCCATGCTCTCCTCCTCCTGCCTAAGACAGATGTAAATATGGCTTGAGGCACGTGAAGCATGAACGCAAGCCCTTATTGTCAGGACAGTGTGGTTGTTCCCAACGTATGCTTGCCTGTAGCTTCATCTTTACCACAGGCAAAAATAAAGCTGCCTGTTTCTCCACTGTGATTATATGTATTATTTGAATGTAGCTTGAAAATTGCACAATAAAACTGTTTTATTGTGAATACATATGCAAATATCCAATGTCACTGCTTTCTCATTAGAGTAACTTGAGAGCAGCAGTGGTGATGTTTTACATGGTTCAGGTGGTTATGGCATTCATGGAGGCTTGTGCTTCTCAATGTTGGTGCATCACTGCCTTTGCACATGCCAGAAAAGCCAGCCTAAACTTCTTTTGCCAATTCCCACTCCTTGTCCTTGCTCCCATGCAGTCTCTCCAGAAGTGGTGGTGCAGCTGCTTGGGGCCTGATGCTGTGCCACATCAGTGCTACTTGATGATGGTACGGCCCCACCAGCAA
Source organism: Ibidorhyncha struthersii (assembly GCA_013398815.1). Lineage (NCBI taxonomy): Eukaryota > Metazoa > Chordata > Aves > Charadriiformes > Charadriidae > Ibidorhyncha > Ibidorhyncha struthersii. The sequence goes on from VZSZ01009943.1 coordinate 23,443, forward strand.
TGAAGCAGTGCCACTGCGGGGGCAGGAGCTGCTTCAGCTGGTTTTGCCAGCGAGGGGAGTGTTGGTGAAACCATGGTGTGATCTGTGCTGTGGTGAGCTGGAGCATGAAACCGAGCATCAACAAATTACGGTTGAATCTGACGTGACTAAAGTGACAGTTTCTTTCAGCTCATAAAAATATTTCATAAATACTAGCTTTCTTTCAGTTGTTACCTAGTATGGAATTGTAGGTCATGCTGTCACCAAAGGAGAAATTTATTTTAATTCCACGCCTCTCCCTGAAGTGAGAGATTATGATCTCTGTGATGACAGGCTGTCAGGTTATCTCTTCTCTCCCCCCGAGTTTTAGGGTGGAATTGCAGAGGATGAGGTGTAGAGACCTGTTGTGCAATGCCCTCCTCCACTTGATGCCGCCATCTTCGCCTCACAGCTTGGTGATCTCTGCTCCTCGACTTCTGTTATGGCTCATTTTAGTTACAGCGTCTGGCACCCTAATGTCTCCTGCTGGCAGTTTCTCAGAGTGCACTGTGTATTCTGTTTTCTTGCTGATTTTAATTTCAGGTTAGCGATTGATCTTGTTTGTTCAGTCACAGTTTTTCTGTCTCTTGTTTGCTCTGGGTAGGTAGCGTTTTGTTCTGCAGTCTGTCTTGGTTTAAAAATGGACCTTGGTCTTAGAGGAGGCCTCTCCATGAGGCGAGCAGAAGTGGTGTAATCTGGTCTGTAGGCTTTTGGGTACGCTTTCCAACACTGACCAGCTTACTGCGATTAATCACTTTGCAACCAATGAATTGGGGAGCATTTTCCATGTTTATGTTATTGTCGGTGGGTGGTGCCTTTTCACAGCTCAATTCTGCTGCTTAAGTAGTTTCCCCAAGATTTAATATGCTGCTTCCAACCTATATTTTTTAATTATGTTGAGCAAGTTGCTGATTTTAATAGGGAATAGTCATTCAGTAATGACTTTACAGGCAGTAGGCGGTGGTTTGCTACAAAACTACTGCGCTTTAGCTCACCCTTGTGTGACAGTTGCCATTAAGTTTGTTGGTCCTGTTGACTTAACACCGGACTAGTTATTAGGTAAGAAGGCTGAAAGCAGAAGTTTTTGTTTTAATTTGAAAACTGTTAGCTTTCTGTGGATTGATATACTTTTAATAGAATCACATAGTATGTAAATATAGCATGTGGTTAGTCTTATTTGGGAGCATTTTTTGCTTTTGAATGGTGGAAAAATTCTAAAAAAAAAATAATGTTAGAAACCCATGTTTAATGATGGGGGACTTAATCTACTCCTTGATCTGAGGTTTTTATTTTTAGGTATACAGAAACCTTTCTGTATCAAAACTTGCATCATATGTACAGAATGGTGTGCAGCTTCTTCTCTTCAGTCATCTTACTGAAGGAAGGCATGATAAGTCTTTAATCTCTTTACTGAAGAGTGCCTGGAGAATAAAATGTACTTAATCAAGCTGAGTATGTTTATCTAGCTCTTTAAATTCCTTATTTGCCGGGTTTGTATTCTTTAGACTGGTTTTATTTCAAATAATATGTTTGTCTGTGGAATAGGGTTTGGGAATGGGGAATATAACTCCTCTTTTTACAAGGGGTACAGCGTTGTCTTGTGTTCATAGGTCAGAAGTGTGTAGATCAGCTGGGTTTCTGCAAAGGTAGAACTGGGTAACAGTTTGGGGTTTCTTATGGTTTTTTGTTTTTATATTCTAATTAGGAAGGGTCTGCCAATCAGGTTCTGGGTGACAAACTTAGTCAGGAATTTAGAGGTATAAAATGGGAACTGGTAAAAGCTGTCTATATGTACCTTAGGAAAAGAGGGTTAAAGGATAGATGGATAAAGATGCCTTTTAAAAGTCTGATAAAATGGTTGCGTGGTTTAACATTGAGCAAAGCCCTTTTTTAAGGTAATAAAACTGTCTGATGTACCTCAAATTATTAATTGTAGATGATAGCTGTAGACTTCCTTCCTTCCTTCTGCATGGTATTTTAATGTCTGTCACATCGGGACCCTGGCTGTTTCACCACTGTTGGCCAGCAGCTGGTGGCTTGGATTGGCCACAGTCCTCTGGGGCAGCCAGAGGCTGGTTGGGGTTGTGAGATGCGGTGAGGGTCCAGGGAGGCTTTGACCCAGGCTCTTCACCGAACAGAAACACAGCAGGGCACCCATTATGGAGGCAGTAATTACTGCTGCAACGAACAGCAGGCTCAAGTTTGTGTCATCTGAGGATTTTTTTTGAAGACCATGGATTTAATTGTCTTTGTAAATTAGGTGTGGAGTTTTTTTACCCTTCTTACGTTTGACAGTGATTCTTCTTTGTACTATCTTGTTGCTAATTTTTTGTCTCCCCTCTCTGTGTAACGACGTGGAGTCTGATGGAGCAACGTCAGCCCGGTGGCCGTGGGGCTGTGGCCTCTGCGGCCTTTGTGCCCTTCTCGCAGGCATGGAAGAACAGGGAGAAACAGCCACCGGCCCTTCCCTGCCTGTGGGCGAGGTGCCCCTGCGGCCCTGTCTCCCTGAAACGCCGACCTTTGTGAAGGGCCGCTGGAGCCGAACGGGGCCGGCACGAACCTGCGCTGACCGACGGGCGGGAGGCATGTTGGTTGTCTGCCCCCTTGGTTAATGATTGAGGGAGGTGCAGCACTGCGACGGCTTCTCTCGGCACCACTACAGAAGTGCCCTCAGTTTCTACTAATTTATGCCTCTCACTGAGTTTTTACAGGTCACATTGTTTTCTGTCGTGAGCACCGACCGGCTGGACGAGTTTCTGTGTCCCTGCTCCCGCCGCCTGCCAGGGGGAGCAGGCCTGGAGTGTCTGAGAAGAAGCATGAACTCCCTCCCTGTGGTTTCTGGGGGAATGGTCTTGTGTGGCGTGGTTTGGCTTGCGTGGCAAACGGCTGAAATGGCGGTTTGTGAATACGGGGGTCCAGGATGGCCTTTGGTCCAGCGCAGGGGAGGGAGAGCAAACCAACCCGTCTGGCGCAGGGCTTGCGAGGTGGGATGGCGTCCCTTGTAGCAGCTTCAGTGGCCTGTGTCCCCTTCTCACATCAGTGAAGAGCTGTGAGTCACTTCTTTGTGTCTGTAGAAATTGGGTTCGTCAAAAGCAACATCAAAAAGCAGGTTAGCGTGCAAGGTGCCGCCTTGGAGGATTCGTATTTGGTACCAGGTGACAACAGGGCTTGTCATGAGAGTTGGGCTCTGTCACTTTTGGGTAACAGTGCCGTTAATAAGGCTTTCTTCTGTGTAGTCTGGGAGTATTCTTTGTCCAAACTGACGTGTTTTTTCTGAATGCCAACTTGTGCCGTCTGGGCCATTGGGTTTCTGCGATTTGCTGGGCTCACTTACAGCACAGTATTGTATTGTATTTTATTTCTGCTTTTCCCATTTTGGTGTTGCCGAGCTCCTTCCTGAAATTCTTTGGGTTCTGCAGCCTATTTTTAAGTAGGTATTTTTACCTGTATTATTGAGGAGCTTCCTAGAGTAGACATGGTAGCTGCTACCTTAAAATCCCTATGGTCTCTGCTTTCCTAAAGCACTAGAACACCGAACCAAGTTGTCATCAGTTACTTCTTAAATAAGTCAAATTCTAGACAAAAATGCCCCCCCCAAACCAGAAGGCCAACCGGTGGAAAACACAATGGCCGTTCTCTTGCCCTGTTGTCTCCACTCTGTTTTCCTCCCTGCTGTGAACAGAGTGCCTGTGCCTGGGAGGATGGGGGCCAGGCGCAGCAGTGGTTGGGCTGGATGTAGGATGGAGGGCAGTGTGGCTTTGGGGGGGCTCCAGCCCCTCCAGCATTGCGCCTGGGGCTGCCCTTCCCTCCTGCCTGTTCATACTGAAGTTTTAATTTCCACTTGTCTGTGTAATGTTCTGAAGCTCAGCTGAGAGGAAGGCGTTGGCATTCTTGTTGCCCAAAGAAGGTAAGTGCAGATGGTAATTAAGCCAAGTGATGTCTCCTGAGTGATGAAGGCAAGAGGTTTGCTGGCTTGTAATGGCTGAAAGGGGAAGAAGGAAATGAGTCAGAAGGGTTAATTTTGTTTTTCATAATCGTATTTGCTTCCCTTCCTCCTGGAAACTCTTATGTATGTTTTAGCTGATGGGGATTAGAGAATGAAGGTGGTTTTGTTTGTCTTTTAGCAATGTGAGAATTGGACTCACGTTGAAGAGAAGTACATGTATTCATGGTATCGTCAAAGTTGCATCACGAGAAAAATCTGTTGTAACTGTCTCAGTAGGTTACCCCATGTCCTCACTTAGGCAGAAGGATTTCTGCCTCTTGACTTACTTTCTTTATCCACATGAAGTGGTGTACCTAGAGTCAAAAAAAGGATGCAGAAGTGTCTTAAAACTTACTTTTTGCTTCCCCACCCTAGGAGTGCTCTTTCTCTGCTGATGTGGCTGAAGTTGCATCACTTAGTGAAAGATCTTGGTGTACCGAAATAATAGTGGATTTAAAAAAAAACAAAACAACACAACGAAGAACACCACCACAAAACCCCCGAACAACAATGAAAAAGAGATGGTCTTACCAATGCCCCGTGTGTTATAAAGCAAGCATATCTGTGTCTTACAGATTCTGCAGAGTAAATGCTTGCTGGAGGCTTCTTCCTTTCAGTAACTCTAGAGCTACCTAAATTGACTTGACATCAGAGGAGCCCAGTGCTGACAGTCCCCGGAGGCTGCGGGTCTGAGTCACGACTTTTGGCTCTGAACCTGGTTCCTTTGTGAGCATGAGGTCTTGGACAGCCATTGTCTGAACATCTCAAAAAACATATTTAAAAGCCACTGCCAAGGATGCATTTGAAGGTTTGATGTTTTTTGTAGTCTTAGCCATCGTGAACTGGCTCCACGTGTCTTTCTAATCTGTGGTGCTTGTAATGCATATCAGTTTAGCTAAGCTGACAAAAAACTCAGTTTAGTTTCCTTCCAGTGTCTTGTTTGCCTGTGGAGAAGTACAGGATATTACCCAAGTCCTAGAGCGCTGGTAAGTGCAAGAAAATACGCTTATATGGGGACAAACTCAAGAAGCACTACCAAAGAAAAGGTAATGTGCATAAATTAATAAATACAAATGGTGGGGAGCAAAAATCTAGGTGACTCCTCCTCCTCAGGGTGAGGTACATAGGATCCCAATATATGGAAGCTGAAGGCAGGCATTTTAGACCAGTAATAAAGCACACTTGCATAGCAGGAAATTGGTGATGATTCAATCTCTGCAGGAGGCTGTGTGTTGGGGACTTTGCTTTTCTAAGAGCATATTTCCACTTCAGCTGACTTGTGGAGGGGTTTAGCAGCATCTGTGACCAAGGAGGACAAACCAATTTTCAGTGTCAGCTTTTGGCTTTGTAGCTGCATGTTTTTGGTGTCTGATTTTTTTGCCCTCCTGTAAATGTTCAACACATATGAATTGTTCTTTGCATTTTTGTTTCATTGCTTACAGGTTTCTCCCTCTCTAATTCATAGCTGTTGTGTTACCTACCTCTGTGTTTCAGCTTCATTATTTCGTCTGTACACTAATTTAGAAGCAGAGACATTTGAAAGTAAGAGAAATGCTGGTACTTGGGGAGAATTACAGCTTACATCTACTCTTCTAATTTCTTTTGGTTTATTTTGAAGATAGTGTTAAGGCATGCCTTCATAAACCTAGGGTCATAAGAAGTAATGAATTTTAAGCCATTGTTAAAGTCTTCATCTGTCATTTTCATGAGATTATCACTTACAGGCGCTTGACATCAGCCAGCCCAGATCCATATTGCTAATTGAAAAGCATTTTCTCCCTACATGAATTCCTAAATCATGTGGGCTCATTACATAACCTGACACTAACAGGCTGTGATAGAATAAATCACTACCATTAGACACCCTTTACTTGTCTTACCCCATTATTTCTTTTTGTTCAGGGGTTTCTTTCTTTGCTTGTTTCTGAAGCTTTGGACATTTCTTTCATCTGTTTTGCTCTTCTCGAAAAAATTGGGATGGAAGTATTTTATTTTGCTCTTTTGAGTTCATCCTCACATTGTGCCAGCTGTGATTGCTATTTGTAGTAAGTGTGGTTGATAAAACATCACTGTTTAGAAACTGTGGGTAGGAATCTGAATTGATTTTTGTTTTCAAATGTGTTGCACAAATTCATGGAACAGTTGAAAACCTTCTCCTTATCTTCTCCTTCGGGTAAGTGTTTTGCAATTTCTTGTTATTTCTGCGTTTAATTGAAGAATAACTCTGTCCTGTCAGAAGTTTTTTTGAAGAAGTGGATATCTCATTTTTGAGACATTTGTCTCATTCAGATGTCAAAATGTCATATTTTATACATATGTTTGAAAACTTGCAAATGAGCACTAAATGTGACAACTTGGGAGGAGGGAGGGAGGGAGAGTAAACTGTCCTGGTTGGGAGGTATTCTGTGCTATCTTTTCTAGCTAATGATAGTGGCTAAGTGGTATGATGTTGAACCTAAAAAACTGATGGTGCTTATGAAAGGGTGCTGGTCAGTGAAAAATTAAAAATTATAATAGAAAGCTTTTTTATGCTTCTTTCATGGCAAGATTTTTTTTTTTTTTGCTGTTGAGTTTGTTGTTGAGAAGCAGTGCTACCTGCAGAAGTTCAAGTCCTTGTTGACTGTACAACCATCACCTTTTGTTCTGCAGTTGAACATGTAAAGGAAAGACTAACAATGGTTTCATTATGTGATGGCTCCTGAACGCGCTGTTGCCTGATGGGCAAAGAAGCGTCAGCTTTAATTAATGAACAGTCTGTTAGTACAGTTTGTTCGTTTGAACTGTGCTAGCAGGCCGAATGCTTAGTGATACGCTAACCTACAGGAATATTTAGTCCTCTGCCTTGGAAACCTTTTAGACTGGTGTATGAATTACAACATCAGAAATCCACTGATGGGCAGAAAAGTTGGACTTGCACCGGTAGCTGTGAATTATGATTTATCTGCTCTGAAGCTCCACTTTTGAGTGACAGGCTTAGCATCCAGCTCTTCTGATGGTGAAGTAAATAGGTGCCGTCTACCCTTCGACAGAGGGTTTTAGTCACAGACCTCCTAGTTCTTCTCGAGATGGTAGTACCCACCTAAATCGATTTAGTAACTGTAATGCTTTCTTTTTGGGAACGCCTGGTGCTGTACATTTATAGTGAGGTAGACATATCTTTTAAAATGAAGTATCACGTAATCCACTACGCAGGGGTGCACAGCATGAAAAGCGAAGGTTAATGAAACGCCCATGTGTGAAGGTCTTAGTTGTATGTTAACTTTTTCTTTGGCAGCTCTAAGCTTTCCTGGCTTTGGTAGAAAGCAATGCTTTCTGTCTGCTGCAGCCGTTGTGGCCATACCATGTGTCTTGGTCAGTCTGTCACTATTCATTGATCCGGAGAGGGCAGCCATTAATTACGCGCTTCACCTCCTGTTTCTGTAGCAGTTTTGCATTTAGGATCTTCTGATGAGAGTATCAGTCTAACTTTGATAGAGTGGGAGGGCAGTATTTGATTAAACCTTAGTTTATTTCAGATTGGTTCATTTAAAATGGTTTCTTCAGAGAACTGTGTCTTTCAGGTTGATTTTTGTTCTTGCACTCTTTGCTTGCTGCCTGAAGTTGCATCAAGCTGAGGGGTCTGAGACTTGTGTAACTATAATGCAGATAGTTTGCATGTTTGCCATACCAATTGCCTTGGTTTTGTAAATGATCCTTTACGGTACATTCTCAGTCTTCAACATGTGGTAAGTAAGGTTTAAACATGCAAACAGTGCTTGTTCATACACTTTTTCTGGTGTCCAAATAGTGAAACCAACTTGTGGTAGAAATTGTACTTGCTAAACTTGTGATTCAGGGGTTTATCTGCTCTGTTGCACAGCTCTCACATGGCTTTTGGCATTCTGAAGCCAGTGAAGTTGCAAGACAAATAGAAGTAAGTAAACAGGGTTCAGCACAGGTGCCTTGTCCCTCTCTCTTCCTCCTCAGTGGTCCTTTTGGGGTCCTGCTGCTGTCCATTGTGAAGCATTATGTCCCTGCCACTGGCTGGTAGCTTTCTTCAGCATGAGAATGGAAGAGGTCTGTGAGAGGACTGCTGTTTAACTGAAGCCCACGCTGTCTGTCCACTTAAGGGACTGAAACAAGGTCTGGGATGGGAAGAGTGCAAAGGTGGCGTGATCTGCATTAAGTCCTGCTGCTCTGAACTCCAGACCTTTTGTTTTTTACTACATGTGTGTTACAGGCTTTGATGTGCTGTTGATACTGTTGTAGATCAGAAGCCTTTAGCAGTGCGTGGCGAGTGTGTCTCAGTGATGCTCAAGTTGGTGTTTTCGAAGTGTGCTCCTACCTGTGTGTCACAGAAGCACAGCTTGTGCGTTTGCATTCGTGTTTATTCAGTCCTCTGGCATCAACACAGGGATTTTTGAGCGTGCATGGTCCAGCCTTTCTGTATGCTTCTCACCTTCACTGGAGCTCAAACACAAGTTTACACAGAGTTCAAATAAAATAGGTTAGTGTTTGGCAGAGCTTTTTCACTTGGTTAGGAAGAGTGCCCTAGGAGTGGATTAACCCTGTGTGTGCTGTGAGCTGAAGAGGCATGCTTTGGAGTTCATGTTGAGTCTCTGGTGCAAGTGGCAGAAAGAAAATTATATACAAGAGACTGAAAAGATAGTCTCATGCAAGCACAAGTTAAGGAGGCAAGTGGATCAGTGGAAACCCCAACTTGCAAGGAAAGCATTAAAGATTCTTTGTTCTGTGGGAGCAACTGGTCTGGTAGTTTCCAATCTATTTTCTCTGGTTGGCAGAATTTCAGTCGAAACCTTAGTGCTTTCCAAAACTGCAGTTCTGCACAGAGAAAGAGATGGAGCATATTTTTCTTGAAAATCTGCAGTTAAATGAGCTCTTGTTTCCCCGCACTAATACTAACACTTGTCTGGCTGTACAGTGAGCTACATTCAGAAACTGATCTGGCTGGAAAGTGACATGTCAAAACCTCAATTTCTCCTTATAAAAGAAAATGGTTTGTTTTTTCAGCTGGATAAGTTTCTTAAACCAACATAAACTTAGTATTTTCATTTATCTCGAAGATCAAGGGGAAAAAACAACTGTGTATGTGTAGCTTTCTGCATCTCTTATCCTAGCATATAGGTTACATATTTTCTGCTGTTGAAGTGTCATTCCAGGTGCTATCAGCCTGGTGGTTGTATTAAGTCTGCTGTGAATTTTTGTGCTTGTATGCCTGGTCCTGTTGTTCTGGTCCCTTGGGTGATGACAGTCTGCCCCTGGTTGTGGAGGTGGAGAGGAGATTGTCTGCTGCTGGCAAGTCTCTGCATCTCCATTAATGCTCTGCTAATATTTGTTCAAATTCTCTTCCCTCTCTTGCCCAACACACCTCAAACAAGTGAGCTTTGGGATTTTTCGGACTGAGCAAACTTCAAGCAGTTGGTAGTTTACAATCTCTTTAATCTTTGTTAAATAACACTGATCAGACACCAGACAACAAGGGTGAGGAAAAAAAACTGCGTATGCAGATATGATTCTAGCACTAGCCTGGAAAATACGTTTTTGCCTAACTTTTTTGTATGTGTCCCAGAAGGATACTCTCTAGAATATGTCAGGTCTGAGAAGCACTAAAACAAGTAGCAGTATGCATTCCTTCCTTAATCGTTTTAGCTAGGATCCCTGGTTAAAAAGATGTGTTCCGGGGAAGCGCTTTTTCTCTTTTTGCTGTGTTGGGAGGGGATGCCAGCTTTCTCCCCCTGTAGCCTAGGCTGGTACAGGATGTGGCACACACCAATGCTGGGAATTTTCCTTGCACGTGAGAAGAGGAAAAAGAGTTGTATAAAGGTGCTGTTTGAGCAGTTAATTTGCTAAGTGGCCACTGACTACCAAGCGCAGACTCTCGTGTCACCTTTGACAGGAAGATATTTTGCTTCCCTTTTACGCCGTGATGAGAGATGTGGTTTTGGTTGCCTGTTTTCTGGCCTGAAACCAGTAGTCTTTAGGGACTGTTTGATGGAAATGGAGTGCACAGCGTAGTGTATGCATTCTCAGTGCTGATGTCCAGATGATTTGCAGCAAGGCCCATCCTGCCATCGGTCTGCCAGATGTGCCTTACCGCACAGAGGGTGAGGCTGAAGTGCATCACTTAGTAAAGCTTTTACTGTCAGGGTACAATTTCTCAGGCTGGTGCAGAGAAGAGGTGCGTGTGTTTGTGTGTTTTAAATCAGTGAGTGTAGCAAACACCCTACTTAAACCATTTCCCTCTGAATTACGGGGTGATTTTGCTTTTTAGAACAGGAGATGCTGTGTGTCTTCAACACTAGTGGCACCCTGTTGGTGCTTTCTGCTTTGATTTTTCATAATCTCATGTTTCAGTCACTTAACACATGCAGAATGAGGAGGAAATGGCACCATCTGCAATGGGAGAACTGGCTTCTTGTAGAAGTTGAGTCTGGGGCTTTTGAAGTCCCTTTGGCAGCTTTGGCCTAGTTTGGGAGCTGTTTCTGTCAGTCACTTACTATTTCAGATAAGTTAGCTATGCCTGTGACAGTAGCAGCACCCTTCGTTTTGGAGAATCCCAGCAGTGAAAAAAATAATTATGTCTTAGTCACCGTAATACCATTTCTACTTCTACTTCTCCCTCCTATGAAATCTGAAAATGACAGCCTTGTTTTCATTGCTCTACAAATGTGAAAAGGCCAGACTTGGAAGGCACACTTTTTTTAATGAATACAAGTAAAGATCTGTTTTATAACAGAGAAATCTGGGTGACAAAAATGTAAATTGAGATAATTTTTTGGTTTTCTTCATGCTGCAAGAGACTTGGCTCTGTGAAGAAGCAGCTATTTGACAAGATGTTCTGCGCTCACACTTCAGAACTGGGATTTTGTCACTCAGTGCTGCAAGAGCAGAGCAACTGTTCACACTGAAGTTTTGGTGTGGAATTCTGCAGATTTTTTTATAGCAGCTTTACTCTCATTGTTGCTTGTCCTGTGCTATTGCTGTAACTCTTGTGGGCACAAGCTGATTACTGAAATTTTGAATATGCAGTCTTAGTACCTTAGATGTGGTTCCCGCTGAGAAATTGTGCCTTTTGAAAACTGTCATAAAAATTGTTTTTGAAGAGGGATTCTTCTCCTTTTCTTGTCCCTTGCCCCCAAGAAAGTCTTGCCATGGAAACAGGGAAACCCAAACCATGCATGTTGTATATTTGGGTCTTACTCTTGGTTGGTGCCTGTAGGCTCTGCACACCTACAAATAAACTTATTTTCTTTTATTATGCCCTTCACAGTTTTTTTTGGTAATGATGTTTTGTTTGTAATTGAACACAATGAATTGTGTTGGAAAGTGATCTAGAAGTGCCAGGCAAAATTGAAGGCTCTATTGTGCTTGGTACCGTGATGAATGTATTTTCTGTTCCTAGATGACTCGCAGCACTATTAACTTCAGAGTTGTCTTGGAAGCACAATGAAACAGGTTTTTACCTTTTTGAACTTGGCATTGTGAGTAAAGGGTGTACTTTTCAGTTGGAAAAGCACACTTGCACTTATTTATACTGCCAGGTGCAGCAGAAGTTAATCCTGTGTTGCCATATATCTCCTTAAAAAAAATCATATTTTAAGTCTGCTGCCAGAGGGGTGCTAACAGATGGAAAATTGGAGAAATGTACCTCTACGTATGGAAATGTTAAAAGTCAATATATGTTATGTATCACTACTCTGTGTGAAAGCAGTAACTTCATGTCGGAGACTTGCCTGTGCTCAGGGTTCAGTCTCACCTGTGTGTGCCTCTTCCAGTGCTCTTATCCCATACATTCCTGAAGGATAGGCCACATCCTGACAGCTGAAACTGTCTGTCACAGGTGTGTGGCAGTTAAGTCATACAAGAGCCCTTTCCTTTAGTCTGTACAGCAGTTGTTTGAAATCTGTATCTCTTAGTTGGTATTTTACAGATGGGTTGGATAGAGTTTTTTGGAAACCAAATGAACATAAATTTTTCATTTCTTAGTTATGCTTATATGAAGCTGTAGCACTGAGGTATTTTAAAATTGTGGATCAGCTAGCTTCCTTGATTTTGACATTTGTTTACCAAGTAACATATTCAAATACTTCAAAACAAGCATTGCAAGATTCAATTTTATATGCGCATTGCAATTTACTATTCTATCACCTTTCTTTAAAATACAAATATTGCCCAAAATGTTGTCAATAATACGGTATCTGCATATGATATATGCAGATACTGAAATATTTTAGTGTACATATGAGCAAAATGTTTTCAGTAATGTTTCTTTCTGCTTCTTGCTTTGCTTTTTGCAAAGGTTGTAGCCTTGGGATGTTAGCCAGGCTTTGAACTGTAAAAGGGAGCACAAAGAATGCAGGATGTTTTTAGAATAGTCTCAACCGCGAGCAGATGGCTTCATTAAATTCTCTTTAGGAGCAAGGAGAGCAGTTGCAGCTTTTGGAAGAAAATTGGCTAGAGCAACTGCTTTTACTTTGCCATCCCGAGTGTGTGGCAGATAGCAAGAATATTTGTACAACAACTTTATGTAAAGCAATTGGTCCATGTACCTTCAAAAAATTGATGCAGGAGAGTGGTGCCTCTGTTCTGTAAACTGATAGGTACAAATTAGAACAAGAGACTGAATATTTCATCATTAAACTTCCTGCATGTGTTTTAAAACTTTGGCAGGGCAAGCTCTGCTAGTTGCTTTCCTTTTTGCTTTTCAACCCCAAACATTTCATATAGTTCCATTCTTTGCCACAAAATCTTCTGGTTTCTTTTACTTTTTTGCCTTCTTTTCTGGACAACACTGAGGAAAACTACATTTATAACTAAATACAGTTATAAATTACTTGTGAAGGAGAGTGGTATACAAAATGTAGTTTCCTTCCTGTAGAATACGTAGACTTGCAGCAGAAGTGTATCAAGAGTCTGGTTGCGCAGGGTTTGTGTTCTTGTGTGGATCAAAGTTAAGCATGGACAGTATAAGCAAATTTTTGCTTTGCTTGGACCTAAGCTGTAATTAGGTACTTTATGCTCAATTTGCTACCTACCCTTCTACCCTTGAAGTTAAAACCCAAACTTCTGAGGTTTGGGTCAAGGCAAATAGTTTCAAGTTACAATATCTTTTTTTTTTGAGGCTGTGTAGCCTGCTAAAAGCAGAAAAAAAAAATCTGTTGGGCTTTAAAGATGGGGATAGATTTAAGGAGGAGAATTTGAAGCTGGCTTTTGCTCTTTTAGATGAGAAGTCAGATGTGGAAAGATGTTGTGCCTGTAAAGCCCCTTCAGAGTTGTGTGTTTCCTTTAATTTGTTGCTTTTTAAAATTAAATTTGGAGGCAATAGACCTGGTAGCAGGGAAGGCGGCATACTGCGGTAATGGTAGTATTGATTATGGCATATTCGTTCTTTTGCCTGTGCAGTGCCTCTTTATGACAAATTAGATACTAGCCTGTCTTAGCAGCAGAGGAGGACTGGTGGGTCTGCTGCTGGTAGGTCTGAAGTCCTGTGGTAAGGCTNAGTCTGTTGAGATGCAGGTAGTCTGGGACAGGGATATTGAGATGCATTTGTTGTTTGAGATCACCTAGTGAGAGGAATGCCTTTATTTATGAAAGTGGTTGTGGATCAGGTTGTTTCACCATATCGAACCAAATACTTCTGCGTAATAGTTGTGTAGAAATTTATACATGCAGATTTAGGCACATTTCCATAATAGAGCATGTCCATGTTTTTCCCCAAGTTGCCTTTTAAAATAAATTTGTAGTTTACACATGGGTTGTAGAAACTGTCTGAACCAGACATCGTATTAACCACTATTGCTGCAGGATAATTTGTGCTTAATTAGAATCAATACATTCCACAATGAGAGAAAATGACCTTGTGTTTGGAATGATGAATTACTGGCGTGTTACTGGCCCTGTTCCAAGGTTTTTCCTGTGCTATTCTCACCCCGAATTCTTCTGTTAAGTTTTGTATGTCTATGGTACTTGCTTTTAAAATAGTATCTTTTGTGTGTGTTCTCTAGAAAAGTGTGGTCCTAGGAGGAGCGGGATCATACTATTATTTTCACAGAATTATGTGAGCAGATCCACTGTAAATACAATTCTGGCCCTAGTTATACCTGCCACTGTCTGTGAGACAAACTTTTCAGACTTACTCTGGTACACCTTTATCAAGACTGTAAGTGGAACACTTCCCCCCACCCTGTGGTGTATCAGGTATTTTCCAAGATGTTCAGAATTGGGAGCATTTTTTGTATCTCATTTCTCTGCTCCATCTCCTTGTTGCTGACAGGTGCAGCAGTGCTGCATAGGGCAAGGGGACCCTAATGGGCAGGCCTTTCACACCATTCCTTTGAACAAGAACTGAATGTTGTATAACTACAGTTGTGGTACATCAGTGAGTTTTAGCAATACGTGCTACCAAAAATAGTCTTGTTAAACTCCTGGCCTTGCACGTCTGCTGGACAGGAACTCGGTCATGTGTTTGTGTCTGTCATTCTTTTTTGATGTTTTGCAAACATCTCACAACAAAGACTGCTAAGCCATTTGGACATCTGGGCTGATTCACATTTAACCAGCTTATGTGAGCAAATGTTTCTACCCATTCACATAGTGAAATGTTAGCTGCAAAGCCTGGGACGTTCTGCCACAGAGATGAATGGCTTGATGTGGCTATGATTAACTAAATTCACTCAGCTTTTTCTGACTCTGGCTTTTTCCCATGAAGGCAGAAGCAATTGCCACTTTGCAGTCTAGAGGTTTTGATTTTTAGATCTGTGGAAATACTCTACTTTCGCGCTTGCTCTGTTTAGCTTTCGCCAGCAGTAGAACATTTATAAGCAGAAGAAAAGGAAAGACTGTCTGCAGACATGTCACAGATCAAGCCTCTCTTGTGTCTGGTCAGCCTTGGTTTGGACCAGATAATATACAACATCTAACAACATGTTTTGTTAGTGATGGTGATCTTTTTCTGTGCTGGTGGACTAAATTATCAGCTTCCTTGAAACTGCAGCTGTAATAGTGGGCTGTATGTTAAAAAGATAAAATGTCCACTGAGACGAGAGTATAAATAATCCTTAGTTGGGGTTACAGCCTGCCGTATTTCCAGAGCTTTCCTAACGTGCAGCAAAGGAAAACGGATGGGCGTTCTCATACTCACTCCTGCAGCTCAGAGCTGGTTGTCAGTGCTGGAGCTTGTAGGTGGGAACAGCTTCTCAGTGCTCCGAGCTGCTGCAGGAAGCGGCCCAGGAGCAGGGCGCAAGGAAGGCTGGTCCTTCAAGGATGCAGCCTAAACTCATGACTTCAGGTTATGCTTAATTCAGTAACTGCAACTGCCAGTTCCTTGTCCTGTTCCTCCCTTCCCCAGCCTCCTGCGCTGCTGCTGCTTCCCTTGAACGACATCTTAATGATGATGGAGACTGTAGGGTGTCCTGGTTAAAAATTCTTTGTCGTGTTCCCCTGAAATAGCTTTCCACTGAGATAGCTTGCTGTTTTTTTTCTTTTTTTTAATTTTTATTTTTACTTTTTATCCCTACCATACCTTGTGGCCATCGCTGTGTGGTGCATTACTTGCCCAGTCGTGCTTATTCTGTTCTTGCATTGCAGTGTCCTCTTTACTGCTGAATGCAAATCCTGCTAGTCAGCAAGAAGCTGTTTACTATCCAGGTAAAAAAACGGAGGCAGTTTTACACTAGCTTCCTCAAGTCCTAGTTGATGGGCAGAGTCCACTGTAGATTTGTCCACTGTAGACTGAGAGTCCGCACTGAGGTCTCTGCTCCCTGTCCTGGATGCTGTCTAAACCCTGGCCTGACTATAGTCCTGTCTGCAAGAGTTGACAAATACTTGACTTTCCAGCCTGTGGACTTGCCTTATCCTCCCTCTGCTGGTTGTCAGCCTCTTGCAGTCTTGTGGATATAACTGTTACAGCCAGGCTTTTCTGAAAGTGGTGTGTCACCCTTACTAATCCAATAGACTTTAATCTTTGGACTATGAAAAATTGACATTACTGAAATAGGGTTTGACAGCAATATATGTTCTCTAAGCATTTTTATTTGCTATTTTCCATTTAAATTTAGCAGATCAACAGTAGAAACAACCCCATGCTCTTCTATGGTACTCTGCAGCTCTGAAGACCTCTTTGAGAAGGAGAATTTGTGTTTTGGTCACATCTTCCAGCTTGCTGCAGTAACACATTGAAGTGTTTGCTTCATCTGCTTTAATAGATCACTTTAAGATCTTGTAAACTTACTTGTCTCAATTTCACTGTTAAGGGCAAGGAGTGGAAGACTATAGGATTTCTATTTTATGAGCCTTTCACCTGAGAAACGTGGTCCAGCTCTAGAGTTTGTAATGCCTTTGTCCTGTACAGGCAGTGAGGTGATCCAAATGATCACGCGTTTATTTCTTGACATTGCGTGTCATTGCCTGTTGATGACAGCACGTGTCCCAGAATAGGCCGTGTGCTTTGTCTGAGAGATGGTGTGTGTTCTTGCTTGTCGGTCTTAAAATTTATCACCCATTCAGGAGTCAAAATGGTGAAACAGGACCCTGCGTAGTAGTATGAGAGAGTTGCCCACGTGGCCCTTGGCTCTTCTGGCAGCGTGGGAGGCAGTGGAGGGGCTGGCGTGGGGCCCTTGCTTGCACCTGCATCTCTCACTTACCAGAATTATCTGGAGATGGGTTTATTTAGGGTACAGGGGAAGTCTGAGGATGCCATTTTAGCTGTAGCTGCTTGGGAAGCAGAGACTCTGCTGCTTCAGCCCACCCCTCCTTAATGTGTGTTACACTGATGAGTTGAGAAGAAGGTAGATGGTAGCCGGTCTTGCAAGGTGGTGCAAAAATTTGATCATTGGTGCTGCTGTGTTCTTTTTGTATGCGGTGCAGTGTTAGTCTGCTTGATTTCCGCATGCAAGCTGTTAAAAGACTACATAGGGTGACACTGTGAGACCAGGCACTCTTTCAAACCTGCCTGTATTCATATGCATAAAACCGAGACTGTAATGTCTCTCCTGATAGTGTTTTCTAACCTTGCTTGTAAATACTGAAAGTACGGTGACGCAGCCCATGGCAGGCGTGGGTCGTTGGGGTGCAGTTGGAAGAGAGCCCTGTGGTGGCGAAGGAGTGGCTGCCAAGATGAGACGGCGAGGCGTGGAGGAGGATGGCAAGTGACTGGGAGATCCTCACAGAAGGGGAAGGGTGAGTGGTGGGAGATTCTTGCTGGCCTTGCTGTTGACTTCTCAGCCCATTAAAGAGCCAGAAAAATAATGTTTATTAAACTTGGTTTTCCTCCCTGAAAATTTAGGAAGTGGCTTAGATGTAGGAGAAAACTATTTGGTAACAGATGTTTAACCTGAAAGTGATGCAGACTCTGTGGTGTAGACTTTCACTGAAAGGTGTGAATTGTAATTTTTGTAAGTGACACAAAAATCCTTATTTACAGTGCTGTGGCTCAGTAGGCAGTCCTCTCACCTTCTTTCTGTTGGACTTGCTGAAGACTTTTAAAGTCTTCCTGATAAGTAAAATCTTTTGTGTTTGAACTGCTGTTCCTATGGTCCACTAAGAAGAGCCTTTCCTTGAGTCCATTGTGACACTTTTCTTGGCTTCCTGAGCCTGGCTTTCACCAGGAGCCTTTGCGCACTACAGGAGCTGGTGGGGTTCTCTGCTGAGCAGTTGTTTCCCAGGCATGGTCACCTTCTCCTGGTTTTGCGGTTACTGTGTCCTTTGGAGGTGAAGTGGTTGATCCCATGCTTTTGCGCTGTTTCTCAGGCATGGAACTGACATCTGCACTGGCACATGTCGGGGAAGGGTAAACCTAACATGGATCCGTGAGAGCTGGAAATGTACCAAAGCATTGGACAGGAGGTAAATGCCATTGAGAAGTTCTGGGCCTTAGATGGAAAGACCTATCACCCACAGAGTGGTCTGAGAGGTTGTTAGTCAGCAGCTCATCTTGGCCAGGATCTGACCAGATTGTCTTTAGGTCATGCTTTCTCAGGAAGTGTCCTGTGAAACTTCACTGATGTTGGACAGGAAGGACTCCAGTCGGAAATCCTGCAAGCAATCAATTTTCATACCCTGAGAAGCAGCAGGAAGTAGGTGATCTTTGGTTCCCTGTGCATCAGGAGTGGTGTGATGAACCTAGATGAGGCATCTCACATTTATTACAGCAGTGATACAAATAAACCTGATTTCTAGCTTTCCACTAGTTTGTCATTGTCTTGCAGAGGTTAGTTTCGAGCAGTACTTTCAAATGTTAACATTTTAATTCCTTGTTCCTGCTAACAAAAAGATAAGTAAGCAAGGGCTTTTTTCCTGCTGAAGAGTGATGTCAGTTCATATCATCTGAGGCGACCCACAGTGTGACAGTGTTTTGCTAGAAGTCTTGAGGGAGGGGTCAGCTGTAGTGAAATTGCATAACTGTTGGCTGTCACTTAAATGCTGGATGTGCCACCAGTCTTTCAAAGCATGTTAGAATTTAAAGAACTTTAACCTCTTCAGATATTTGTAAAGAGCTAATGGTAAAACGTATGATACACACCATGTTAGAAAGAGAAACTGTTTGAGCATGGATACTCAGGTACCTATGTTTTTTCTGCAGAATGGCTATTAGTTTTGGACTTTCTCAAAAGGGAGTCATGGAAGTTTCGGGATCAATAAAGAGCACTTTGTGTTGTGCCCTGGTGTGTAGTCGTCTGACCTTGCCAGTGGACTTCTTGTACCATTGCATGCAAACTGTAGCACAGTTCCTTGTGTGTCACTGAACAGCGACTCTATTGTTAAAAACGATAAGCATTTTTTCCAAGCAGAAATACGTCTGCAGCCTTTAAGAACAAGGAAGCTTAAATGAAGCTTGCTATTTAAAATCTGCTGTAATAAGTGAGGACCATCAGCAAACATCCTGACAGGAGGCAGGTTTCTTAGCAACAAAAATAATGAAAACTGTCGTTCAGTCTTTAATTGTAGAAAAACAGTAGCAAAACAGCTAGTAAGTGATTGTTAATCTGGAGTGCTGATACGCAGCTTGTAGTCTGTATGCTCCTGGGTACCATGGATGACTGCTAAGAGATCTGCAAAAGCTACTTAAGTAAAGCAATCTGATTGCTAGTAGACTTAAATTCTCAATGCAAGTCTGCACATCCTGTAGGGAAACTTGAAGATTAGTGTTTTTCAATTTCTAGGCAAAACTTTCTAGACCTAAAGAAGTCAAAATAACAGTTTGCTGGAGAGAAGACTGTATGTGAGAAGTTCCTCTGTTCATAAATAAATAACGTTACCTAGCTAAGCATGCATTTTAATACTGGGGCATTGTTTTGCTTTGTTGTTTCATACTCTTGCAGTAGTTTAAAGCTAATATTCCGATTAGAGAAGACTGGGGAAAGCATAAAGGGAGAGTGAGAAGGAGACTGATGCTTAGTAAGAATCATTGTTTATTGTATTAAACCTGCCCATGTTAAAAACAACAAAACCAAAGCAAACCAGCAAACTCTTAGCAAACGAGGTGAACAACAATTGAAATTTAAATATAGGAAATGAATATATCCATACAGAATTTTGAATTTAAAAGTTTAATTGATTGGAATTAATATGGAAGGATGATTTTTTTTTTTAATAGAAATGGCCCATTTATTTTACAGGCTGTATGGGGACTTTTTGCTTCTTGCTCTATTAAGCGTACTTTGGAAGAGAAGTGTATTTTGTAATGCAGAATGACATTTGGAGTACCGATAATGATGGTATCTTCTTGAGTCCTGTCTCTGCCTGTTCTGGGTTATGCAGTAGGAAAGAGAGGATATAGCTGTCTCAAGGATGTTCTCCTTTTTCTTTGTGTATCTTTTGGTGATGTGATACCTGTAGCTGCTGACCTGAGAAGGTTATGAAGGGATACTGGGGAAACAGCTTACAGCTTGAGCACCTCTGCAGAATCTTGTTCACGAGTAACATAACTGCTAATTCTCTGACACAGCTCTCTAGGCTGGGATTAATTTTTGCATATGGCTGAGCTTAACCTATTTTTTCCACAATGACGTTTGAAATATGGAAGCTATGAGAGATCTGGGGTGAGGATCTTTGGTTTGAGGTAAGATGTGGACGGCTGCTGCTGCATTTGGAGGTTAGCTTCACTGAGGAAGGCTTTGTGTTTCATTGTTGAGCCCTAAACGTTGAAGGAAGCATGTAAATCTTGTCTTGCCTCTAATGCCTTCACATAATCTTACAGTTCTACTTTTCTGTAATACTAAAAACCTCAAATTTAACCTCCAAGGGCTGGAAACTTGCAGTAATTATCTGGTTTGTCAAGAAACTTTCAGGCAGAGATTCTGTAGCGTGCAGCTCTCAACATCTATCTTTCCCTTTCATAATGTCCTTAATGAAAGTGCAAACAAGATTCTTAAAAGTTAATCATCAAGTGTAATAATGACTCTCTTTGCTACATTTCATTTGGCATAAGAAAAAGCTCATTTTAGGCTTGGCAGCAGTTAAAATCCCAGTAATGCTCATGAGAATGTTCTGCAAGCAAAGCTTCTGTTAATCCTGTTCCTGACATGCTCACACATAATTTGATGTGAAATCTGAACCATTTATACTGAAAGATCTGCACCTGTGTTTTTGAATGTACAGAAAGCTGTAATATGGGCACAAACCAATACCCAGTTACTAACTAAAGGTCAAAATGACCTTTGCATTGTTGATATCAACACAAGGGTTGTATTGAGGCAGGAGCAGGTATGATTGATGTTCTACAACCTCATATAGTAGATGTAGCAACACGTGATAAATCACTGCATTTGTGTAAGTTCTCCCAAAGTCAGAGTTGTTTTTGAAACTCCAGTTAGTCATCACTAACTGATTCATTGCTAACCAAATTCTGCAATGAAACACCTATGTTTAACACAAAATGTTTTGTAGTTGCTGGTATGTATAATTTCTCTGTATATCCTACAGAAGTGTGCAGACTCCCTGGCTGTTTGCAGTTATTTTAAAAATAGCAAGGATTAGTGAGCAACAGTATAATAATCTAATGACCATTAGTAAAATCTGTGCCTATACTATCTGTGAAAAGTGCTAGCAGCTTTTTTTCAAAAGTACGGTTGTGTTACTTTTCAGCATAAAAAATGCCAGGGTTGCTGTAGAGTTTTTAACATGGAAAAAAAGGGCCCTTTTCTGAGCTAGAATAACCTTAAACACAGCAAAACCCCAAGCCTTTGAAAATGCTTGCCACTGAACCTGTTTGCATTAGGTATTTTTGTTACAGTGAAATGATGATTTCTTAAATTTTAAGGCTATTTTACTGCATTTCCATGGTGCTTGCCAAGAAAACATGAGTTACAGTCTGCAATTGGAGATTAATCTCCTGTTGAGATCTTGGGTATTTAAAATGACCTTTGCAGGGTGGTGCCAATTCTGGATTTTGACCCTAAGTCTTGGTATATCCTGATTTGCATGGGTCTGTCTGGGAGATGGAGTTATCCCATGGTACATGCTTTTTGCCAGTCCTTCAGAGGCAGCTGAGTATCTTGAATGTGCAAGTAAATGTAAGGGTAACACCCTTGTGGGCAGAGTTTAGCTGATGAGAAAGAACTGTAGTTTGTTACTCACCACTGGCAGAATTATTTTCATAATGATGCTGCAGCAGGAAAAGAACACCATTTACCACTGGGGACATAGCCCTACCCTCAGGTAGTTCTGACTTTTGTCTTTTCAGGATCTCTTCGAGCAAGTAGTCCTGCAGAAAGCTCAGTCCCCTGGCAGGTGCTGTGCAGCATCAGAGGGGAGAGCTGCATCATGTCCATCACAGGCCTAATCCCAGACAGCCCTCAGTCCTTCAGGGTTTTCTTTTTCAGGCCAGGATCCCTCAACTCTTCCTTGCTTTTTCTTATTTTGGCCCTGAGAATGAGGCTGGGAGGGACTCAGAGTGAGTGTAGCCCTTACTGGGCTTCCTGCTCNCGACACAAGCTAGCACTGATACCGAAAGAGGCATTGTGGATGGATTTAAACTACCCTGACCCTTCCCCTCCCCAAAGCAGGTTTTAACCTGTGGAAGTTGATCAGTCAAGTTCTCTAATCAGTTGCGCAGTGGCACAAGTTTGGGTTGGGAGATGGCGTTGGATGGAGACCAGGGGACACAGAAGTGGCCAGAGGTAGCAGGTAGGCAGGACGACTTAAGTAAGCAGACTGGACCCCTTTGTAGCTGTAAGGGGGAAGAGCAGTTACCTAGCTTGTTTCCTTCAGCCCCATTTTTTGGATCCAGGAGATGATTTTTAAGCCATCCACCCTGGCACATTGTTAAATTTCTGATGTGTGCCTTGAAACTAAGATGTTTGCATAATTTCTTGTTAGTGCACAGTTGCTGTCTAGAACCTATAAAGGCTAAATGTGCTGTAATTAAGAGTATGGGTAGAAGCGTGGGTTACCACATATTACAAGTGGAATACTGCAGGGGAAGGAGGAAACCAGCAGTGACCTGGTGACAGGCCAGATGTGACAGCCAAGTGTGTCAAACTCTGCTCCTATCAGTGCAGGGAAAACTGCATTGCTGGTTGGTGCTATTGATGCTGTTACCTGAAAATAAAACTTGGTATTTGTTGTTCCAAGGGTCAGATACCAAAGAATAAGAATGGAAGGTAAAAATAAGATGTTTCTACATTTTTTTTCTATTTATATGGGGATGAGCAGACCTGAGCAGACCAGTTGTAGTGGGCTTTTTTTTGTTATTAATCTTTAACAGGTAGCAGGTTCTCAGTGGAAATAAATTTGGAAACTTGACAGGTTTTAGTTTTAGCAGATTCCCTGTGCAACTTCCGTTCCATGACTGGTCAATGAGGAGGAAGGAATTGATGTGCTGTTTAACTCAAAAAGCTCCCGTTTCTTTCTTGTGTATAAACCTGAGTGTTGAAACTTGCTGCAGAAAAAACAGCTTACACAAGAATGACAGCACCTGCATGGAGGCACTGGTTTCAGCTTATGAAACTTATGAAAGAATTGACAGCACTTGGTGGTCACTCTTCAAGCAGCTGCCATACAAATACAATACGTATTTTTCTTAATCAAGAAAAAAATCTGGCATTTTGAGAGATGGCTTTACTGTAGCACCTCAACATCTGTACATACCTGATGTAGGAAAAATTGCACAGCTTTTAGTGTTTAGCCAGGATGACTCACATTAAATGCAAGGCTGATTGTGTGTAGTGGGCAGCAGAAGCAGCTTTGTGGAGTGACAGGTGAAGTGCTGGGAGCAGCAACGCTGCCATGTCCTCCCTGCATCCCAACTTGAAAACTCAAAATTACTGTCGCAGATCCATTTGCCAGTTGAGTGTTGTAGTTCTTTGTCCCAAACGAAACTGGGAATGTGATACAGGAAGACTCAGGAATGTATGAATTTCCTGCTGACCGTTCTGGATGTTTTGCTATCGAGTGGGCATGTTTTTAACATGATATGAAGTATCATCCTAACCAGTCTAATGACATTCTCGTTATGTTAAGGCTTTGTGCAATTGGACATGAGAGAGAGGAAGATAGTTTTAAAGGGGTGTGTATGATAAGGGAGTCGTAGTGCATGATCAGTAAGATAAGGATATTCAGAAGCACAACAAATTTTACCTGTGTTCATATGTCAGAGATGTCCTTACATAACTTGTAAGGCTTGAGGAAATCCCTTTTTATAGCTTTTGGGGTTTTTTTTGGACATGAACAGTTCTGCTTTGTTTTTACAAAAAAATGGGTAAATTCCACCTGTGAATTTTAATTGTTTTTTAATAGTAAATACCGCTGCAAGGTTCAACTTCTGAATTTCATACAGCCAAACACAGTGAAGTTTTGTTTTTGTTATGTCTCTGCTGTCTTGAATAACTTTGTTCAAAT
>VZSZ01009946.1:1116-26547 GCA_013398815.1 Ibidorhyncha struthersii
AAAAAAAAGAAAAAATCCAGTTCTGGGGGAAAGTGTCAATTCTCATTCCTGAGAGCAGCACTGCATGCTCACCCCTCCTTACGGTGGCCTCCCCAGGCTGACCCCATTAGGAAATGCTTCAGGAGAAACAGATACAGCCCTCACTTAACTAAAGGGTGAGGCCGAAGGCTTGGCACCGTTCACCTCCATGCTATAGCCCCGCTGGGGCACGGCCAGGGTTGCTCTGCCATTCTCTCTGGGGTGGAGCACGACAAGCCCCCTCCAAAACAGAGCTCTCCCTTTCTTCCCCAGGAGATAACCCTTTTCCAGCCCCACAAATCTCCCTTTTTCTTCACAGACTCATCCATGCTGTCCTTATTTCTCTCCAGGTGGTACGTCACTAAATTTTGCACTTAATTCAGCAAAAAGCGAGACTCATTCCGCAGATTCACCATCCGATGATGGTAAATTTGCGGATTCTTGCGAAACAACTGTTAACTGATGATACTTTTATACATAAAGAGCCAACAATTCTGGCTCTTTTAGCTTTTTATTATTATTATTACTTTTAATATGTATATACACCCCTGCCCCGCCCCTGTAATATAAGAACACCTAGAAACAAACACGATGGTGCCTGCTGGCTGGGAACACTGGGGTGAAGATCTCACTGGCCAGCCACCCTCGGAGGTGCTCCCTCCCCACACAGTGCTGCTTCCACCTTGCACAGCCGGGGCTGCAGCTTTGCAGACAAGCTGGCCTGGCAGCCATCGCTCACCTGGCGTGACACTCGAGCATTTCTTCTCCTGTCACTCCTGGGTGCCTGGACCTTACCTGAGGGGTGACTGTCACCCCGCTTCCCCATACAAAAGGCTTCGGAGGCAGCTTTCAGCACCAGCTCACCGCCCCAGGTTTCTTCATGCTGCCCACACCAGCTGGCCCTGGGGGGTTGGACAGAAAGGACCTCCCCCTTTGGTTTTCCCCACCATGGTCCTTTCGGGCAGCATTCCCCTCCCTTCCTGGCCACGCCCATGGCTGGGAATGGTTGGTTCTCCCCCAAAAACCATTCGAATGACCAGCAGGTTCAGAGATCCTGGGGTGCTCCAGGTGCAAAGGACAAGTGTTTGGTTGGAAAACAAGGGATTTAAGCCTGAAATGGGGGCTATAGCTTGGGTGCAGCATCCTTTCCCCCTGCAGGCTCCCAGGCTGACCACGTGCTCCATGGCACTGCAAGTCTGGCCAATCATAAAAATTAAAGTCTGTCCCATGGATAAAAAAAATGAGCATCAACACGCAGCTCCCTTGAGGCACCACAGGGACACAGAGGCATGCAAGTCTGACAATAACTTATTTTAAGGTAAGTTTTATACATCAGGTAAAAAGAATTTAAAACATGAATTATCACATCTCCATCTTAATGTTTAACGTATTTTATTGTTTTACACAAATAAGGTTTGAGCAGTTTGAGGTAACTGGGGGCCATATCATAGGGCCTAGTTCCACTTACATATTTGGGATTTAACTACTAGAAATCATGTCAATGCTATCAACAGAAAACATTCAAGATGCAATGTAAAAGTCCGAGAGCCCAGAGAAACTTGCCTTGAATTGTTGCGGATTCACTTCAGCAAAGTCCCTTGATCCTGCATAGAGATCTGCTGTATTTCATGGGGTTTAGCACCATTTCAGGGAGAAAGTTATCCATGAGATAAAAACTACAAGCAAAGCTGCTCGGAATAAATTGTGTAAAATCATATTATCACCACCATAGCTCAGTCTGGCCAAACAGGCTGAACTACTTCAACTGTTTAAGGAAAGAACACAGTTGAAAGAAACCAGTATATATCTATTCTGATCACTACTACTATTATTATTTTTTTTAAGTGCAAAGAACACAACCCAAAAGTATACCAACCAAACTCCGAGAAACAAACACACAAAGAATTTAAGCGTCTTAACGTACCAAAACCCACTCTGACAACAAGGAATATATAGGACGTGGAAGGTCTGCGGAGCCTAAAGCACAGGATCCTTTTAGCATCTAGGGTTGTATCTGTACTAGTAAACCAAGCGGTACTGGCGATCATTCTTTGGAACGGTGTGCTCTACAGCACCAAACTGCCAGGAGAGCCCTTGCCTCTTCCCCGGGTTACCGGATTATGGTTTTGGTGCCATCGCCGAGGTTGTGGCAGGGGCTGTGTCCCCCAGCCCCCTGTCCTGCAGTCACACTGCCAATGTGAGCGCTCACCAAGGCTGATGGAGATGCCCGAGTTGCAAACAGCACACAGGAGAGCTTCTGTCTCCCCATGACCTTCAGGATGCACTGTACACAATTTCTTGCTGGAAACAGTCTTCCGCAGGAAAAAAGTTAATCTTCTGTTGTTCAAGACGGTCAAAAAAAAAACTGAAGAACTTCCCCAGTCATGGAGTTTCCCAGCTATTTTCTTACTCAGACGTTTCCCCCCTCCCCCAGTTAAAGTTGTCCCACAAGAGTCTGAAGACTACTGACTCCTCCTAAGAAAAAAAAAAAAAAGATAAGACACGCATGCTTTACTACCCAAGATCAGACCAAGTAATTCAATTTCAAAATACTTTTGATCAAAGTGGCCTTAACTCCCCCCATCCTCTATCCAAGACTCAGCCGAGCGTTCATCCTCTGCTACACCACGGAGAAGGACTTGGCACTGTATCTCACAGGGTAAAACCCGTTGCCAACCCTCTGGTGCAGTTATGACCTGCCCTGCTCCATGTTCAGCAAGCCAAAGGGGTATGGCGTGCTGCTGCTCCCAGGGGAGCGCAGAGACAGGTAACACTGCAAACGAGGGGATCCAACAGCAATGGTGCAGGACAGAAGAGGCGCCTGCGATGCTCTTTAAAAACGTCTCGCTGCTGCTTGGGCACACACCAGGCCCACTCCCAACAGAACCGTGGCGTCGGGGCGTGTGGCTCCCCACTGCGTCTGCAGTGACAGGTCCCCCCCCCAGTTGTGAGACAAGGAAGCTCATGTGGTGCGGTGGCCATTGGGTTTGTTTATTCCTCTTCCTCTCCTTTGTGCTTCTGCTTCTGTAATTGCTCCAGGGGTTGAGAAAGTTCGGTCCGTGGTGCAGCTTTCCTTCCACAGTCTACGCACAAGCAGAAATATACTTGGTTCAGAAAATACGGCAGGAATCAGCCTGAAACATATGCTTTCAAATAAAGCTCAGCAAAGCTGAGGGTTTTTTTTCCCCAGCTATATTCACAAAAGCCAGCAACAGCCAGAAGAACCTAGTTAAAAGTATATTGCAGCCCCCTTGGCTGAACTGTGTGTAAATCACAGCCCACAAAGCGATCCTAAAAGACCTGTTTATATACAAAACAGGTGGCTTCTAACCCGACCTTACTTTGCCCTAGAAGTGAGATGAGACGTCGCCTTTGCTGCAGCATACATGGAGCTCAGCGTGCATCATGTATATCCAAAGATTTCTGGAATTCCCACACTGCCTTCCTCCCAGGTGGACAGAGGCAATGGCTATGTGTCAGACTCATTGCCTTCACACTCGGGTACCGTGATGGAAGGAAAGGGAACAATGGGTGATTTTAGAGGTTGCCACAGAGGCCAGATCAAGGGAATATCACACCAGCCCTTCCCCTCTTGCACACTGCTTACAGACGCATGCCGGGTAAACACATCTTCAGCATCGTCCAGTAAGCTGTTAGAGATGTTTGAGGGAAACCCTGGCTCTGCCAGAAACCAGCCCAAGTTTTGCAGAGGCGAGATCTCCTCCTTCCTTCAACCTATCTCCCGAGCCTGTGTAACAGCCAGTGGAGAGAGGACAGTGGCTAGCATTGTGACTTCACCCTGCACCGTCATGCTCAAGCTCACACCACCAGCAGTGGCCCAAAGCCTCTGGAGAGCCAAGAACCCCTTCCCAGGTAGGAGGTGGGAAACTGCATCCTCAAACCCACCAAATGGGCTAAGGGGGACAATGGTGTTGTGCATTCATTGCCATCCATTCCACCCTCACAGATCCTTCACCTCACTCACTGATGCTGCCTTCACGTGCTCATCCATCGTGACCACCACCAATCTAAATCTGTATGCGCTCATATGTGCGACATGCATGAATTTCCATACACGTGTAAGAAAGGCAAGGAAAGGGGTGCTAGCAGTGCTAGACCTCGCATTAATTTACTCCTGTCATAGGAGCATTTCATCCAGGAAATGGCCAGGATGGAAATACGTTAGGTTCATGCAATTCTTACGACTGATTGCCAAAGACAAAGGCTTTAAAGGTCAAAAGGAAAACTCACGCATGGCTTATAAGATGCTTTTTGAAGTAATGGATAAATGTGGAACTTGCCTTTGATGGTCCTTTTCAGAGTTCGGTAACAGCTGGATGAAAATCCACTACAAAAGAGAATTCAATGTTATCATTAGTGATGACTTTGGATAGCAGCTGTTTGCTGCATTTTTCAGAAGACTACTTGATTTGTCCCTCTCAAGTGAGGCCACTTAAAACTCCATATTATGGAAAAACCCAGCAACTGAAACATCCCCAGCTTTTTATAGTTTGGCTCTCTTAAGCTAATTGTTTCAGAGCGAGGCAGAAATAAAACTCAACCCAGAGTCAACAAAGAACAAATCAAGCTTATTAAAATGAGGAGGGAAGGAGAAGTGAAGAAGGTATGGTCACCCAGTCTGTACCAGCAGGCATCCGACCACTCTTTGTGCATTTTATGCTGGGTACTGCCCATATACACTAACTATGACACCACACCACCACCACACCCCTGGTATAAAAACCTGGGACAAATAAATCAATGAAGATCACGAGTTTAACCTAAAACAACAGAGGAAAGGTAATATTGAAAGTGATTTTGCCCTTTTGCAGTCCAGGACATTCAGGATTATTTTTATTTCTTCTCCTTTCTTCTTGAACCAAGCACTTTTGCGTTTGCAACCTGCAAATAATAACTTGATTATTAAACTGCAGCCTCCGTGCTGCGTGGTCAAAACTGGCAGAAACCTGGTCAAAATTTGGTCTGTTCAAACTCACTGTGGAACAAATTACTAGCAAATTAGTGATTGCCAGCTGGTACACATGATCAAAAAGTCATGACCTTATTGTCTTCAGCGTAAGCATAAGTTTTCAGAAGGGATTTAGAGAAGGAAAGGATCATGGCAGTGGTGTATCAGGTCCGGGAAAACGCTCCAGCAAAAAGCATATGAACATCGAGCTCCACTTACACCGATATGTATGGGTCCATCTTCTGCAGATCCCAAGCCCGCCAAAGTCTGAAGACATCCATTAACCTCACTAAAGAATGCTTTTGCCTTCGGAAGGCTTAGACTTCGGAAAATATTTTTTTCTGGGCACCCCATCTGGAAAGGAATAAATGAACTCAACGGCCCGTTTTAAGCCATCTGGCCTAATATATCATCAGTTTTTCACCACTGTCATAAAAGAACCACTTAATTAGTCTAGACTTTCCATTCGGCTAAAACCACAGTGCAAGTATTCAAACAGGAACCTAGAAGTAATCACTGTTAAACTTTATCCCCCTCTCAGCTCAAGTGTAAAGCTGAAGCTTGGCAGTAAACAAGATAAGACTGTTTTTCCGTAACCAGTCAATTTTGCCTGGCTTAAACTAAAATACTAGGGCTGCCTTTTCATTTATAGCCACGCTTTGTATCTGGGTTAAGGACTTTAAAGTATGCTAAAGATAAGCTTTTGTTCTCTATCTACTTGCTTTTACCTCTCAGTTACTACTGAGGTCAGATCTTCAGCTAGTGGAAACCAGTGTCTCTCCATTAGAGCCCGTGGGGTGTAACACTTGCTTCAGCTGAGAGCAAACTGCTACAAATGTGCTCTCTTCTTCACAAGTCACCAGAGGTCACAGCTCTGGAGAAGCTCCTGGGCAACTTTCTGTATAATTCATGACCGCTTCCTGAAGTAAATAATGCTTCCTGCCCTCCCCCTGCGCCTGCGGTTATTGTGCTCCTTCAAAGGCCCCGACAAATAAAAGTTTGATGTTTATTTTATTTTAAGAATGACTATTTACCCATCTTCCCTATTCTACTTTTATCTTGTTTACTACCCGCTTACAATAGCAAGAAGTCACTGCCAGGTAACCCCTTTCATTTCAGCCCTCTCCTTGGTAAGTAAGGATGCGTAGCCTTCAGTTGAGCTGTTTGCTCTGCAGCTGAGCTACGCGGTTTCACTGCGAGAAAAATACACCATGTTTTCTTCAATTCTTCAGGTAAAGTGCTGACATCTGACCTTTGTCATGTCTCCAGCTTTCCATTGGGTTTGATCTGCCTTCTTACCCTTAAATCATATTCGCCACATACACCAGTCAGGACTTATTATTTGCCAAACGTCCTTCATTGGAGAGGGGGAATGAGCCTGGCCAGGGGGCAGCTTTGTGCTGGTGGTGGAGGTGACAACCACCTGGGACACAGGGCTGGTAGCAGGTGCTGGAGGTGCTGGTTGGGGATCCGGGACCAGCTCAGACTAAGAACAGTTCATCCGGTGAATGCGTCTCCACCATTGCAGCTCTCACTCACATGGTCATTATTTGGGTACATTTCATATCAGATAAATATACATATTATTCAGAAACAGAGGCAAATAGGTCTTTGCATATATTTGAAACAAAGGTTTAGGAAACATGAAGGACCTGGTTTTCGGTAGCACCACCAATAACGTTTAGGTCATTGCATCTTCTGAAGAGACACTTGGCTATGAAAAGCATGAGAAGTTTAGTCCCAATGTCATCCTCTGCTCACACTCTGGCTACATCAGGTAAATGCAGAAAGCAGCACCTGCCTGGGTTTTGGGAGGTTCCTGTTCCACCTCAGCCACAAAGGAACTGAAGAACTTTGTTGTTCCTCCTCCAGAGCAACGGCAAAGCAGAGCAGGGCTTGGGCTCACCCTCAAGAGCGGGCTTCTTGCCTGTTGCTGCGCTGATGTGACCATGGCTCTCGCTGTGGCTCTTGGCATCACAAGAACAGGATAAACAACCTTCTCAGTATAAAGATTATCTGTGTATGTTTAACACCCTGACCCATACCCATCTTCAAAACATTTTTCTCCAAGCCTGTAGAACACGTTAAAAAGTGACCAGGAAAAACAGCCCGCTCCTTGACAAGAAACTAGTCAATCCCACTGCAAAGGACAATGGCACTGGACCAAAAGCCCTTGCCAGAAACACGAACAAAACAATTTTCTGACCCCTTCAAGATCTGGTGGTGGAAGGGGCTAACCAGCTCTGTCAAGTGCCTTTTATTCACATTTAATGTCTGTTCTGAGTTTGCTGGATAGGATACAAGTGTTCACTAGCGTTTTGGCAGAGTGCAGCCCTCCGTGGCTTCTAGAAAGGTGGCACTACAGGTGTCAAAGCTGTCTTATTGCCTTAGATTAGCTGCTGACAGCCTATGTGAGGGGATGGATGATCTGGTCAGCAGTTCATGCTGCCTTCTGAAACAGGCGCACTGGGGCTTCACGAGTAACCCAACCTGCAGACACATCCCCACGAGTGTGAGCGAGTCAGTTATTTACAGAGTTTAACTAGACTGAGTGTGAGTATCCTTACTTAATTTATGATAAACCATTCATGCAGCCAGGCTTGAGGAGATCCCACACATGTGCTTCCATCAGCTCCTGCTGCTGGGCATCGCCAGGGACGGTGGTAGGCTGTGGGGACCTCTCACGTGACCCATGCAAACAGCAATTACCTTCCTAAATACTCAGTTTCTACTTTCTTCAGCTTGATTTTAAAGGCAAACAACAGCTTTTCTACTTTTCATCAATTATTCATGGACCACTTCAGATAGCCATCAAATATATAATCAAATTAAATTAACATATCTTGAGTTTTGTAACCCAAGATTTCCTGTTTCAGCCCACAGGACGCCTGCTTCTGTTTGGGTTGCCACTTAATCACTGCATAATATTTGTTTTGGCTTCGTTGTGTGTAAGAAGAGATTTATACCATTCCATCTGGCTGCTGCATGTTAGTCATCAGAGGATAAAAGCTCCTCTATAGGCTGTGCTAGTGTAACACTGCGCTGCTTTATGAAGCTTTGGAAATGAACCCTAGGATGGAGTAACTAAAAATACATATGACTATCTAGTTTGCACACTGTTTATCAACCTCATCAGTCTGTACTAAATAATACATGCCACTGGAGTCTTCTCCCACCTCCTAAATTGCCTACACAAAAATATACATGCAGGCACACGCTCTACACAGCTCTCAGAGGTAACTTGTAGTTACAGTAATCCTAGTTGTCTATGCCCCTCCAAAACCAAGATACAAGATGTGGTACAAGGGTTTCATGTGAATTTATTTAGGATGATTTCCCTGTCATTGTTAAAACAGCTCTTAGGGGCCCCAAGATGAGTAAGGGTCCCATCGTACCAGGTGGGTACACTCAAAGCTGATTCAAAGACAGTGGCTACAGTCTAAAGAAGAGCTTGACTTGACATCCACTGGAATCAATGGAAAGATTCACATTGACTTCAGAAGTCACGGAATCAGGCTCTCAAAGGAAGACAAGCTGCAAGAAGTAACTGATGGATATAGGTTTCACATTTATTGGCACTTGGAGATGTAACAAGGAGTTCTGACAAGTCACAGATGTAAAAAAAAACAAAACCCCACAATAAAACTCTACAACATCATCTCTAATCAAGTGTAAAATAAGTGGAAACAGCAGCAGTTGCAGCACAAAGTACTTCCAGTGGTACTTGTTGCAGATCTGCTATCAACACGTTGGGGTTACAAAAGATAAGAGCAGAGACATTCACACAACAGAGCGGGATTTGCAATGATTNCAGCCATCTCCCCAGCCTGACTGCCTTGCCACCAACCCCCTGATAGCCAGCTGGCACTCGTCTAACTGAGAGGCTCTCCCAAAGACATCCTTACAAGGTCCTTCAAACCCAGTGTGACCCGAGGGTGAGGGGTACATGACCACGTTTTTAGCAGACCTATTTTCCCTATGTACCTGTCATTAGCAGATTCCAGCTGTGGCTGTGACACGAGGGAGAGGACAGACACTCAGAAGCCATATTAACATGGTATCCCTTCAAGCCAGTTCTCTTCTGACCAGCCGCAGCACTTACCGCATCTCTATTAGCGCAGAGCACTTGCGGGATGCTTTCCTCCACAACCATAACACACCCATGACTGTGACTGACCTACCTGTGATAGCACTCCAGTGTCACTTGAAGGCTTCATGTCATCCTCTCCTGTTGTTGGCCAGAGAACTGTGGCATTTGCATCAGGTCTGGAGCAGCACGAATTTATCTTTCTCCAACTCCTGCCAAGGGTGGGCTTGTAGACAGGCTCCCCCTGCTGATACCTCGAAGCAGCACATTGTGGAGTACTTCAGATAGCATCGTGTTCCTAGTATCAGCTCCACCTTCCACCAAAGGTCCTCAGATGTGAAGTCGAGCCTGGGACTTTGACTGCAGCCACCCGTAGAAGCTAGGACCCCTTCCTCTAGCAGATCACTTGCAAACTGCTGCAAGATAAACACCTTAGCTTTCCATGCAGCAGGTCAACCACGTCGTGTGCCAGAGCGGTCCAGCCTTTCCAAAACCACAGGCTGGAAGACACCATGCACATCTCCACAGGCCACACACAAGCTCCCCTTCCTTCACTGTGTGAGCTGGGGCAATTCGTGGGGTGTTCAAGGACTGCTGGGCTCCAGCGGTGGGCAAGAGCAACCACTCTCCTTTACCTGCACTTCCAGCGGGGGACCACTGGTCAGCAGGCTGCACCCACCTAAGCTTCCCCTCCAACCTCTGAGCACCGTGTGCATGGGGATTTGGCTTCTTTACCCACCTACGTCATCGGCTTGGACAATTGCATTGGCCATTGCGTTGCATGGATGTACGCCTGACAAAAGGGGGACAAATTCGACCCACACCCACCTGTTGGGTGAAGTACAGAGGGTGAACCACCCTCCAAATGGTAAGTGCAAAGAAACAGTGGGGCAGGTACCTTGGTACTTTCTGCCACGGGATCACCGACACCTTCCTCAGGGGTTTTACACATTGGCTCTGGGGTAGACATTGCATCCATGTACAGATAGAAAAGTTCCTGGAAAACCTCTTATCCTTGATATTCTTGCCTGGGTCCTTCTAACCAGCACTTTATTTCCTGGGGGAGGAAAAAGAGTCAATTTGCAATGTTATTTTAAGGCAGAGAAAGTAGATACCGTCAGAAGACAATTCGCTGAGCTGAGTAACAGCTGAACAGGAGAAGCTGTTTTACTCATTGAGTGGCATTTTAGGCACAATGGTTTACATTTTAGATAATTCAGTGTATCAACTGTGCAACAAAAGTAATTCGATGATACCATTTTCAGCCTTTGAGCAGAATGGATCTTAATTGCCAAAGAGACATTTTCCTTCATATCTCTGGATCTGTACTTCATGATTTTTGTACTTTGAGCCTCAGAAAATTGCGGCTCTCTCCTGATTAAGTGCTTAATTGTGGTCAGTGCTTTTCAAAGTATTTTCAGCAGTTAGCTTAAGTTCCACTTCAGACACACACCGTTATCGACTTCTTTATCAACTGGCCCAGTTTCCCGGCGTCAAATGCTTTCTGGAGTATACTTGGTGGGCCTTGATCACATCCCTGTTTCACAGGGACTCAAGTGGAGAGCCTGATGCCCAGAAAGCCAGACAGCACTCGCTAGCTCGGGCTCCAGCAAGACTTTTTCCTACCTGCCTTCAAGGCTTTTTCTCACCTGGAGTGGCAGAGTTGCACTTCACCCCGGGAAGCAAGTGAATCGGCAGGCAGCTGTGTGAAACCACAACACCAGCACCCACCACAGGATCACACCTCGCACTGACCCCTTGCCTGCCCTCCGCACAGGGATCGGCAGCAGCTGAATCCCAACTATTTAGCTGGATTTGCCAGGAAACCAAAGGAATGTAACCACAATTTTAAACCAGGAAATGCACACTAGCGTGGGATGTCCTGAACAGCCCCTAAAGTCTATGGAGGCGGTGCTGAAAGTGTTCCCCCAGTTTTAAGACCTTGTGCTAAATTAGGAAGTATAAGGGCTAAACCCCCCCCTTTTTTTTTTTTCCCCTCAATTCTGAAGCAGGTGAACAGTTAATACTGTCAGTTCCGTGTGGTGCGGGAGCTTTTGCAGATGCCCAGTGAGTCCAGTCTCCAGCTGCCTGTTCCAAGAGATCTATGTGGGCTCAGAGTGCTCTTTGGACAAGGGTATGGGTAACCCTCACCTGAGGGCCACTTCCAAGATAAGTGATCATCTTTTTGTCAGGGATTTCAGTTTCCAACTAATGGAGGAGAACAGGGAAAGTGGCATTTACCTCAGTATAAGAAGGTACCCACCCCTTTTGGCCAGGGTGCTGCTCCCGTGGCTGTTTGCCCCCCACAATACGTATAGCCCTGCTGTCACCACCTTCGCTGTGACATTCCAGCTGCAGCCAAGGATGATCTAGAGCTGCCCAAACATCAAAGTCTGGTTATCATCAGCCTTTCAGGCTGATATCAAAAACGCTGGCTGGACCACAAAAGACTGGGTTGCATCAATATCATTCCTACATTTTGGTGCTGTGGATGTCTTCCTCCATAGAGGAGGACAAGCCACAGCTGGTTACCGAAGAGCACCCAAGGACAGCACTGCCTGCATGCTCAGCAAGCACTGATGCAGCATCCCATTGATGGGAGCAGACCATCACCGTGCATCAGTAGGTGTCAACAAGGCCTCACAACTTTATCCCCGACGTCTTACGAGGCCATGGGAACACATTGATGGAGGGTTTGAATTTCTAACTTCACAGCACTAGGGAATTAAGCATGATGTTTGAAGTCTTTCCTAGAAACCTTGCAAGAGGTCTCCACAGACCACTGTCACATTTTAAAACTTCAATCGTGTATTGTACCACCGTGAACTATCAAATGTAGATTACTGTTGGGGGTGAAACACTTAAAAGATTTCCAGTCTTGCAGTTTTCACAGCTCTGTAGTAAAAATCACATTGGCTGAAACCTGCTGGACCTTAAAAACAAAGAATATCCCAGCACAGTTTAGAAATACTTATGTTTGGGCAAATGTATTACAAATCAGCCCAGATCCTTACCTCTGGGCATTTGAGCAATCCCCTTGCAACTGAGAGAAGTGGAAACAGCTTCTTATCTTCCCCCAGTAACTCACAGGAAAGAGAGTCTCTTTGGCAAGAAAACTGTTTTGATTATTTATCCACCATGAAAGCCAGTGCTTGCATCTATTTCAAACACAGTATAAAGTCCGAGAGCTTTTTTTTTTTTTTCTTTCAAGCAGCGCGAAAGCCATCAATGCACAGGAGCACACGACAGGGTCAAGCTTCTCACGGCCAGATCTTAAACCCTTGTTTAAGCTCAGTCCTATGCTTCTGGATTGCACGAGCAACAGCTATGATTGCTGAGGTAAACTGAACACTTGCCCATGGAAGTAGCCAGCAAGGACCATTGACGGATTTTCTGCTCATTTAGATGGGCTTTGACTCAGGAACAAAACCGCTGTTAATATGTGGAAATACAACAGCCACACAGAGCCCAGAGTGAGACACTGGATCTCTGCAGAGTAAGGCTCACGCTGTCGTGATGGCCGAGTGTACCTACCTGAGCTCCACCTCGGCTGGGGACCGGCTGGCTCCTCACATCATCTCATGAGCAACACCACGCAGACAGGCACGCAAAGGCTGGGGACAGCTTCAGCCTCGCCACACAATTACTTGCCTTTTCTCCATTTTATGTGAATTGGCAAGAAGCGCTTGAAAGGTTTAATGGCTTCGCCGAACTGTGGTTCTGAATTTCGTGGGTCAAGAAACAGCCCCAGCTAAGATCAAATCTCACTCTGGGCACTCTGAGGTGTTTCAAGGGGCTCAGTTCAACTGCACAGCTCTGAAAAGTTTTCTCTAAATTAGATGTCAGGAAGGAGTTAACCAGGCCTCAGCTACATGTTCAACCATGAAGTCTTGAAGAGCCTCATCACCTCACGGACACTTCATTATACTTGAGCCAATTATCATCTGCTAGGAAGAGCTGTGTGTCTCGTATGTCATGGTTCCTGAACGAGGATCACCCACAGCTCCCCAAAAAGTTTCCAGCTGTGGGAAAACTTGTGAGGTTTAACACTACAGAAGCAGCAGATGACACTGCAAGTCGTGCCACTGATTGATGTTCAGACAATAGAGCCGTTAACAGTTAATATAATAATATTTTCATTTCATTGTACATGAGAAAAGATAATTACTTTCAGGGTTTAAGAACCAAATGTGTTGATCCAAATGTAATCTCTGTATTTTAGCATTTGATTATTACATTAGAAATACAAATGTCAATGGGCTGTAGTAACCTAAGTTACCAGAAGAAAAAAAGAGATGTGTTACTTAAATTTCAGTACAGAGGGAAGAGCAGAAGCCAAGAAGGGACTTGTAACTTTTGTTAATTAAAAAAAAAAATTCCGAAAAGCATTTCAGGAGCTTTTGTTTTTCATACCTGATCCTTTTGCTACACCCAGAACAAGCGAAAGCCAGGAGGATGCAGCCAGAAGGGAAACTGAAGGTCGTTTCCATTTCTTGGTCACCCAAATCAGAGATATGAAGACCTGGCTCATCTTCCACAGCAAGG
The DNA here is from genome assembly GCA_013398815.1 of Ibidorhyncha struthersii. NCBI lineage: Eukaryota > Metazoa > Chordata > Aves > Charadriiformes > Charadriidae > Ibidorhyncha > Ibidorhyncha struthersii. Next base: position 14,736 of record VZSZ01009946.1, read on the forward strand.
GGTATCCACGTTTCGTAGCCATTTAGTGACAGTGTAGCTGTAGTCACCCACTCAATTATCATGAGTTAATAAGGGAATCCCAAAATACACTTGGGGACAGGTCTGAGCAACGCTTCATCAACAGTTTTGCGGGCTCAAAGGCTGAAGATGCTTTTGTGTTTCTGTTCCTTACCTTTTTTTTTTTTTCCCTCTACTCAGTTGACATCATTCTCTGGCATCTTCTTTCATCTCTGTAAGCCCAGATGGGCTTGTTTGTCCCTCTTATCCCAAACCTGCTCTAATGAACCTGACACACAAAGAATTTTCTGTACACCCCCCAACCCAATTCAATACAAAACTGATGCAGAGAGTCTAACCAGCGGCCCCAACAGAGCAAAGCCCGTCTATTAACTAGTTTAGAAATGAAGCATTGTCCTCCAGGAAGAGATCCCTATTCTGAACTTCCTGCTAAAAGCATCTAACACAAACCGTGTGTAATAGTTAATAACAAGAGTGTGCTGCCAAGAATTGATTCAAATTGTTATGATTTGCTGTTGAACAAGCTATTGCCTTGATTTCTCAGCAAAGTTCAAGTTTACAGCAGACTGATTAGTCGTGCTAACATTCCTGAAGCACCCGCTGTTGTAAGAAATTTAATAAAATTGCAGCATCGGCGGCTGTTCAAAGTTTGTGTGCCTTATTGCAATTGATGACAGCAAAATAAAGAAATAAAGAAAGGGGGAGGGAGGGGAACTCTGTTTGTTAAGGTTTTTTTCTTTTTCCTTTTCAATAAAATGTCAACTCCATTATATGGATGTCAACTCCATTACTGTAATGCTCCCTCTGTAACCTCAACATGTAACTATCTGCTAATAAAACAAGTTTCTCAAAGAAAGTGCTGAGGGCAAGCATACCCGCCGTAGGTTTCAATCTGTTTAAGAAAATGCCTGTTTATCCCTGTAAGCACAAATACCATTTTCATTAAGCTGTTTTCCTGGTCATCTTTGTCACCCAAAACTAAAAACCTGCTCCTTATCCCAAGGAGCTTGCAGTGATCACAGACCTGTTCTTGTTAGAGGAGAAGTCAGAAAACACGAAGAGCGATGCCCAGCATGCTGGTGGGGCCACAAAAAAAGCTGCATTAGACAGCAGCAAAGATGGGAGAAATAGAGAAGCACTTGCCCCAGGGTCCCGCTCCAGCTAGGAGACACCCTCCGGTGTGCTGCCAAACCCTCGGAGGGACCTGCCCCAGGTAAATACCACCCAAAACCAGCAAGATCCGAAAGCCCGGGCAAACCTACGAGCAGGATGCACTGTAACCATCAGCCCACGAGCACTTTCAGCCATGCCACTGAAGCTCTCTAGGGGCTTAGACAGGTTTGTGTGTTTGTGAGCTCAGGATATATTTGGGAAGAGAGGCCGGGTGTATGAAACCAGAGGCTGCTTGTAAGCGCCATTCCCCCACACCTCATTTAGAAAAAAAAAAAATAATCTAGTTTTAAATAAACAAAACCATGATGGGGCAAGACCCTCACCCTTTCCCAGGCAATAGCTGCGAGAAGCCTGGTGGAAGACAGATTTCCTCCCGCAATCTCACGTTTGTTGGCTGTACACATCAATACGAAGACAAAGATGAGTACATATTTAAAAAAGAATAAAGAAATCCATTCCAGAACGGGAGCTGTTTAGATAATTGATTTCCCTTGGACTTACAAGCACTAAATAACACCCACTGAGCCACATCTCTGAGATAACCTTTTCCTTCAAATCTCTCTTCCAAAGGATTGGCCTTTGACAGAGGCATCTTTCAAAGTGCAAATCTAGCAAGCTTTAAGCCAGCTCATAGGTAAGACCTTTCTGAAAGAACGCGATGATGATTCCTCAAGCAATTATTTTTTCTTAGTATCCTTTGCATAGAGAGAGCTAATTAACTGCCTGCCAGGTTCTGCAGATTCACAGTGAAAAATGAAGTAGTACAAATGTCATAATTAATTAGCAGTTTAATGCTAGAACGAACATAGCAAAGGTGCTATAAATATTCAAGCGACAGGACCTCCACACCAGCATGTGCTCGCTGTGCAAGCCTGCCCCGGCGGGGATGTTGTTGGGGATTTCGTATGCCAGGAACCACACAACGGGGCCCCAAATCACCATCCCTTAGCAGTAAGCTCAGCTGGAATCACAGAGGAATGAGGAATAATTTGTCATCTCCCACCTTCGTGATGTTGGCTGTCTTCGCCTGAGGAGCCATGCTGGGGAAGCTCACGCTGGGCGGTGATCTCCACGGCTTGGATCCCCTACACCACCATAGGCTCTGCTCCAGTGGGTCCCAGGGCTTGGGCTGGTTTGCACGGCCCCAAACCCCGCTGCTTTCCAAAGAATTAAGGTCAGTCCTACCTTTCCCCCTCCTGCCATCGGGACATTTTGTTTCTGTACTTTTAGTGACACGATGGTGACAGTGGACATCAGCCAGCTTCCCAGGGCCTCTCACAAGACAGTTCCCACCCTTGCATGGGGTAGATGTGACGAGACAGCCATTTTTTTGCTCATAGACCTAAGGCCTTCAAAAGCCTCCTGTGGGTTGCGGTGCCATCCCACAGAGAGGAAGAGAGCACATCAGCATGCAGAGTTACCAGCTTCCCCGTGGGCCAACGCAGACCGAGAGGCGTTTAGACCTGGGTCAAACCCAGTGCCTTACACTAGACACGCAATGTGAATTTTAAAAAATTAAATAAATTAAAACCCATCAAAATTGGCTCTTGGGAAGAATAAAACCCCAAGAAACCCACTGAGAAGACACTCACCCCAACCCTTGCCTCTCTAGCAGAGGTGTCCAGCTGTTCCAGGCACTGGGGACCTATCCTGCTTTCAGCTGGAATAGAGTTAGTTTTCATCCTTGTAGCTGCTGTGTTTTGGATTTAGTGTGAGAATAATGTTGATAGTATGTATTGGTTTAGCTGTTGCTAAGTAATGGTTATATTAAGTCAAGGACGTTTTCAGCTTCCTGTAGAAGCTGAGAGGGAGCGTAGCCAGAACAAGCCGGCCAAAGGAGGATTGCATACCATAGACATCGTGCTCAGTGCATACACAGGGGTTGGCCAGGAGGCAGGAACCTGTGATCACTGCTTGAGATGGGCAGCACAACCCATCACTGAGCGGTGACAGCAGTTGTATTGCGTCACTCATTTTGTATATTCTTTTACAATTATTATTTTCTCTCCCATTACTGTTCTATTAAACCGTTTTTATCTCAACCCATGACTTTTTCCCCCCCTCTTCTCCCTATCCCACTGGGGGTGAGGGGAGTGAGTGAACAGCTGCATAGCCCTAGTTGCCAGCTGGGTTTAAACCACGACAGGAGCATACTCACCCATACTTGAAGCCCAGCACGGGACAGCTCTGCATGGGACACCTCGCATGCTGCTGCAGGCTCTGGTCCAGCCCTCATACGCCTATGAGGTGTGATGAAGCAGCTCAGGCATGGTTCCCACCCAAAAAATAAACAAGTCTGAGGCTCAGACATGGTTCCCACCCTGAATGGTCCAAGGGCTCTGGAACACAGCAGGCTCCTGCAGAAAAAAAAAAAGCCAAGAGGGGGGACGCTTACAGATGTCCATGGTTCCTCTCATGTGTGGTGCCCAGGTACCCACAGCTCCCTCAGCTCCCCCCTCTTCCACATCCACCTGCGGGAGATCTTCTGGGGTAAAGGGTAAACAGATAAATGAAACCACTCTGCCAGGCACACATCTCCAGAGCATCCTAGGAAGCGGTGCCATCATGGCTGTTTTCTCTGCTTTGCTGGTTATGGAAGGCAATGCTGTTTTTTAAATCTTTTTTTTTTTTTTTTAATGCCACTATTGCTTTGCAGACTGCAACTCCATGGTGACAAGCACCGCCGGGAAACCTGTGACACTCACAGGTCAGAGCCCGCACAGCATGTGCGGCAGGAAGGGAAGAAAACAATGAACTGGAGCAGTAACCCAGGGTATGAAAAAGAGGATAGCCTTGAAGACGAGAAAACACATAGCAGAGAAGAGAAGGTCCTTAACTTAAGTTTCCTCTTTTTTTTAACCTAATGAAATCTTTTATTAACACGATCTGGAAGAGACCAGCACCTCTTAAACACCTGCTTGGATGTTTTGTTCGAGTATCAAACTTTTCTTTCCTTCACCTCCACTCTTCTAACATGCCTGGCCTGGCAATGGCATATTTCAGCGCTTCAAAAATGTGACATATTCAGGCTTTTTTTTTCCCCCTCAAAGTGCTGCCTCCTGCAGGTGAGAGCAATGAAATAATGGCTCGGTTGTGTTCCTCAGTCATCAGGGTACCATGCAGCATGGAGATCAGCCTGTGAACGCCACTCCTCGGAATGCAGGAGCCTGTTCCAGAAGCAGAGAAGGCATCAGCAGGGCACTCACCTACCTGCAGCCTTCCAAACCCCAAAGGTACTTCCCCTGTGAAACAGCTTTGGATCTAGGTAAAGGTGGCTCCAGCGATGAGGGAATCTGGGAGATGCCTTTCCAGAGTGCCTCTTACCACCACTTGCTCATCTGAGAGCAGAACTATTCTCCTCCAGGTTTACATCATTCATAAAACTAGTTTAAGCAACTCCACCTGACACAGTCTTGACCTGTGCTGTTATTCCCAGCTCCGGCTGCTCACTGCACTGCTCTGCTCTCCTGGATTCAGATCACCTCCAACCAAGCTGTACCACAAACTTTCATACGCGTTGAGACCCCACAAAACGCTAAACTACAAACTCATTAGATATATAAGTCAGATTTAAAGAGTGTCTCTGTGGCCTTTGCCAGCCCTGCGCAAGAGACTGGCCCTTTACTGGAACGGCACCATGAGTTAATCAGGTTATTAATCCTGCCTGAGCCAGGCAAGGGCAGTGCAGCAGAGGATGGTGAGATGGTATTGTGGCTGCCTGGTGCTCAAACCAGAGCTGCTTTCACCTCAGTGGGATTTATAAAGTCATTTCAGTACCTGGAGATGCAGGCAGGCATCCAGCGGGACACAGAAGACCAGTTGGTACCTGACTGCAGAGTCCATGGATGCTCTTGCAGAGTCATGGTGCGTTGGAGTGGTCCAGCAGTGTTAGACTGCAGCCTAAAATCCCCAGTGCCCTTGCAGAGACCACCTCCCATTTCGGAGCATGACTCCCATCGATCTTTTCACTAGGGTTTATGGTCCTTCATGAGGTCTGAAAAGCCCCACTCGTATCACCCAAACTGCCAGAACCTGTCCACCCCTGAGCAGGAGCAGGGTAGCCTAAAGGGAAACTTCCCTCTGCACAAAAGGGCAGAGGAATGGGGCGGCCAGGGCACAGAGACTCCCTCTTCCAGCCAAAGATCACCTTGCACCCCACCACCAGCCACCCCTCCCACGCCTGCCCGGCTCTGCTCAGTCCATGTGACAGCATTCAGACCCAAGCTCAGGTCGGTTAATTAATTTCAAGTGTTGTCTCTTGATTCCTGATAGCCAACACCACAAGTCATCTTACATGCATTGGCTTCCCTCCATGTACTTTCATTAAAAGAAAAAGCTCAGACATGATTTCTTCTTTAGAAGACTCTTTCTGGTGGCTCCGTTATCCATTTCTGATTTCCTGAGAATATTTGTTCTTTTAATCTGCGTATTCCAGTCCTCCCATAGCAGGGAGGATCACCGCCAGTGGTTGCCCAACTCCAGCAACCCCAGGGACCTGCACACAGAGACCAGGGGCAGCCAAGTCAGAAAAGCTGACTGGAGGGCCAGCGTGCCACGTGCGAGCTCAGGTGCCCTTTGCGAGCTCCTGACTTGAGGTGAGCCAGCAGCAGAGCTGGCTGTCACATCACAGCGCCTACAGGTCTATCCCAGTGAGAAAGCTCTGCCGTGTCTGGTCTGTGGCTCCTTCCGCGTCAGGGCAGAGGGGAGCAAGCCCCAACGCTGCCGTGGGGGGTACTGCTCTACTGCGTGCAAACCCCACCATGTCCCCCCTCCAGGGTAAACACGGACTGAGGGAGGGAAGAGAGACAACCATACTTCTACCCTTTTACCCACCACTTTCGGCAGTCGGTGCTGACCCTATTATAACCCTCATCTCCCAAAACGAGCAAATCCCTGCTGCCACTGTGGAGGCAGCCTCAGCTCGGGCACCCACACTGCCCCACAGGAATGGCCATATCCTCCTCTCCCAGGAGGGGTGAGGAGCAGCTCCTCAGCTCCCCTTCACTTCATCAGACCACATGGGGTGAGCCCTCCCTTCACAGGCGATGGGCAGGGGGATAAACACCCTTTAAAGCCCAGCTTAACAGCTAAGTGCCATTTAACACCACCACCCACACTTGCACCTGCACCACTGATGAGCAAAGCCCCACGGAGCAGCTTCCCTCACTCTCCACATCACTGGGAAACGAACCGTTTCGCCATGCCCAGCCTGTGCCCGTCTTGCACCCAGGCTGCCCATCAGACACGCTCCTACTCCACAGGGCTTGCACGGAAACTCTTCTTCCAGAACTGTCCCACCCAGGCTCAGCCTCTTCCGTCAAGATTTGTTTTCTCCCCTTCTGGTTGTCACCTTGCTCTGCTCAGGCTCCCGGAGCCAGGGCTCTGAGAAACTATGGTTACTTCTAATTGTACAGGCAATATTATTCTGACTTCAAAGGTAATGGAAAGGATCCTTCAGGAAGTCTCTCGACTTTGTGATTTCCTCACACGGTATCTAAATCTAACCCAAAGAGTCACCTTGACCACGTGCTGACATAAGGATGCCAACAAAAGAAATCAAGAGATGTAATCATATGAGTATGGAGGCTTTTTCATCTTTTTTTTTTTTTCTCTCCTTTCCAAAGAAAGCCCATGTGTTGCTAAATGCCTGTCTGGGGGTTTGCACGGAGCCAACTCTGTGTCTGAAGACTGTGTCACTTCTCAACCTACTATCCAGGCTGGATACAGGCAGCCTTTGACTCTCTAATCCGCCCCGATAATAGAGAATATTTCGTACAGATTGCTAAATAAACTGTTTGCAACACGGACTCCTGAACACGCACACAGACCCGTATCCGAGGGCCTTCCTGCACTCCAGAAGAGTTTGGCTTATGGAAGGGAAAGAAACACACACAGAGGCACGAAACCTTCTTGCAGATGAGGGCCCAGCAGCTACAGCAAACACCAGTACAAGCTGGGGGTCGGAGTTTCGTAAACCAGCAACGATGTCAGACCTGATAAAGAGCTCAACTCTCTCCTGACCTGGGCACAAGAGAGAATGGATACAGGGAGACAAAAAGATAGCGTTAAATTAATAGAATACTCAAGTAAGGGGACTTAGGGGAAACGCTGAGCCCTCTTCGGCACAGGAAAGAAGTTACATGGATTTGTGTAGCGTCAACGTCAGCAGAACGGTCCCTCCTGGATGACAGAGCAGGATAGGACAGGCGTCATCAAAATTCACCCCAATGCCACAGAAGCATAACAGAGCCCCGGCATCCTCTGTGTGCATGTAACCAAGCGGCCAAGGAGCACGAAGACGTTTGATAACCCCTCTGCCAGTGCTAAGCACAGCCCAGGTCAGTTACCACACGTGGACAAACAGGCACGTCCCGGGTAAAAGGGCTCCTCTTCCAAAGCCAGAAGCAGCTATAAGCAACATGCACCAGCTGGAAATTTTAAAGAGTGACAGAAAATGACTCAGGAGCCCAGACTTTACTGGCGCTCCCTTGCAGAGAAGTCATCGAGCCCCACACAGTGCAGTGACGAGGAAAGCCAGCCTCGTTATTCAACCCTACTAATTAAAAAGGAAGGGGAAAACAACATGGAATAAAAGAACACCGTATCAACAAAGAGAGAAGGAGAAGTTGGCCAGGAGGCTGCGGCACAGCACAAAGGAGCCAACAGTGGCACAAGCCCGCTGCTAGCCAGACACAGCGCAGGGTTCAGTGAACCTTGCCGAAAAGGCTGGGATGCCAAATAAATATTTACGTTCTGTTATTTGAGGAAAAGCTGGATGAGAGGCCACTGTCACACAGCATTGGAATACTTTCTGCTGCATCAAAAATTAGGAAAACGTTAAAAGCGGCTCTTGGATGTTTCACTTAACCAGGAGGACCAACGTTCCCCGCACCTGAGAGCCCCACAGGAGACAGCTCTGTTCACAGCACTGCATTTCTCTTGCCAGAAACTTTTCCCAGCCAGATCTGTGGACATAAGACATTTACCTGGGATCTCTGTAGCTGGGAACATCCCCTTCCACAGGCAGGAGGAAAACTGGCTTGTACTCCCATAGCTGCGGAAGCTGCCACCCAAGCCCCACTCCAGGCAAAGCAGAAGTGGATGTAGAGCCCAGAGCAGCTCCCGGGGAGCAGCTCACCTGCCCATGGGCCTTAATAAACCTGTGTGTCTCCACACAGGAGTCATTCGAGGCTCCTGATAACAGCCTACATCTGTGCGAGCCACAACCAGCAGCGACTCGCCCCTGCGGGCTGCCAGGGCACCGACAACTGGCAAGAAATGCAAGAATCGGGAGCTGGCAGCGGAGTCGGCGCCCGTTAATGTGCAAAACGCATCGGGGTGAACGATCTTGTCATTATTTCAAGGAGAGGAAAGCACGCTTAGCAGAGGTAACTGCTTGATATTATCTCACCCAGGCCCAAGGGAGTCACTGAATACAGAATCAGCACCAGATGAAATCGATGTAATCCTCGTTAACAGGATCGACAACTGATCTCAGGCGATAGCTGCACCTACTGCCAACCCGCCGGGTGTTTCTAGAGGGGTCTTGTGCTGCTCAGCATCTTTTCCAGCAGTTCGGAAGAAATTCTGAAAGGACCGCTAGTATTTTCAGCCGCCCTCCAAATCAACAGCATGGTAAACAGCTATAGGGAGAGTTTACTTCCAAAATGTGATCGGAGCCACACAGCGCCCAGCTATGGTTGCACACTGTGGGTTTTATGCAGCCAAACACGGCATCCATGTGCCCGGGTACCAAAGGCAGACGGGGGATAAACCCTCGTGGGCTCTCTCGGGGGCACAGCCAACATCCACCCAGGGGATGGGATAGGCACTGCCCCAAAGCCCTCAGCGAGGATGGGGCAGGCACAGACACCCAGATAAACGTGCCCTCGCTCTGCATGCGAGCTGCTCCCCGGAGCAGCAGGTGAGGGGGTGGATATCTGGGGTCTCGGAAGGTGATTTCAGCCCAACACGCACCATCTGTGAGGCACTGCAGACACCCTGCCTGCCACAGGCACTGGGAAAATGTTCCTCAGGATAAAAGACCCAAGGGGAAAAAAAAATCCATTTAGCAAACAGGACTTTCAGGGAAGGATTGGAGAAGTTCAGTATGTTTAGTGGGTTTTTTGCCCAAAAAGTAACCTAAGGAAAACCTACAGTCACAAGGAAATATATCGTAAGCGGTAAGTGTCTGATGGTAATTTCCATCGCGTAAAGACAGGACACATGAAGGGAACCCTAAGGGTGAATAGATGTCAGGTGCGGTGAGAATAACACACACACGCACACCCACCCCCGTAAGCCTGGCATTGACTTTAGAATAAGCAAAACCCCCCAAATCTGCAACAACGTCTCCTGCAGTGGCCGTGCCTCCTACGGTGGCACCAGCGGGTGTTCCTGCTGGCAAGCACCAGCCCCCCCTTGAGCAAACACCCCAGCTATTAATTCCTGCCCACAATTACTTTTTAAGCGTTTTGATTTCCCCTGGAAATGGAGACGTACACCCACCCAGGCGCAGGCAACAAGACCAACATCTGCAGCAGGAGCAGAGATCTCTTTATGCCGCATAAATATCTTTCTTTCCCTGTGAACAGGCCATTTAGTGACACTTAAAACTACTAAATCTGGGGTTTATGTGGAAATCATTTTAGAGTGCACTGGAAACCCCAGGTTCCTTTTTCAATCTAACGATGTCTTTAGAAAGCAATTCTTTAAGCCTCCATTTCCAAGACCCTTTTAATCTCTGCAAATTATTGGTAAGAGCTGAATCAAGGCAAACTGCCATCAACTGTGATCACAACACTGTAACTCAGCAATGAGCGACTATCGCTGATTATTTAGAAGAAACTATTGCTTTTAGGCAAGCTGCCACAGAAATAAATTAGCATTTATACTGGATTATTGAAAAACGCAAAAAAAAAAAAAATCAGCCTCTATCTATATGTCAATTGTGTCTTGCCAAGGTCAATATCTGTGCTGTAATAGGCACGGTCTCAAATAGCAAGAACAACTTATGTGTGGAAATGAGCACCGTACGGCCAAAATATGTCATTATTATCGGAAAGACAAACTGATCTCTGAAATAACATCTGCACTCCCACAGCTTTAAATAAAGGTGACCTTCTGCGGAAGGCATGTCATCGAGAAGCTAGGGAAATAATTCGAAAAAATTAAAACCGAACAGTTTGCCTTCTCGGTAGCTTCTCTCCTATCGCTGTCAGCATTATTGCATTTGTTATGTCTTTTTTGAAAATTTGCTTTCGAAACTACTTTGCTTGAAATCCGCAGCTTGATCTTTCCAGGCTACGGAAGGACACGGTCCATTTTTGCATGGCACTTCCAGGTAACGACTGATTAAGTTAGAAAAATATACGATCTGTAAATGAGGAAGATTATAAGGGATTTTTGTGTGAAACATTTGCCATATCCATAGGGTTTTCTTTAGCACCGGTCAAGCGCGTTCTAATGAAATGAAACATTTTCTCCCCATCAGAAAATCCAGCCACTGAAGTTGAACTGGAACAAAGGAATGCGCTGGGTTTCTGCTAGAGTAAAACAGCAAAGGGAAAAATCACCTCGATGCTTCATTTTAACGGAGACCAAATATTTGATACTGACCCTGCCAAAAGGCTTCCGTTTCAGGAAAGATACAATGCCCGGTTTAAGAGCTGATGAAAGACTTCATTACAATGTTATGTTTTTATTAAAAAAAAACCCACCATGCTACCAATGTGGGAAAAATTCTGGGGTGTTTTCAGCGTAAAACGAACACCAGGATTTTTTTGGCTGCATTTCTTTCAGCTACCCCCAGGCTGTGCTTCCCCTTTGGCTTTGTACGGAGCTGCAGGCAGGAGCAGCCTCTGCCCCCAGGGAATCGGGGCGAGGGGTGTCACTCGGGTCTCTGGAGGAGCCAGCGGGCAGGAGACCCGGCTCAGTCCCCGCTGCGCCCCAAGGGACCCACCGCAGACCTCGAGAGCCTGTCCCAGCCCCGTCACTGGTGAAACATCCTGCATCGCTCCTCGTCCCAGCTCTTCTAAAGGGAGTTTTGGCCGTGGCTGTTGTGTTCAGGGTCATTTTCCTACTGGCTCACCCTTCCTGGGCTGCTCTCCTGCTGGGCAGACCCGTTGTATTTTGCTCCTTGTGCCCAATGTCCCCAGTTACTTGTCTCGGTGCGTAAGCATCTCGGTGCATAAGGCGGCTGGCTTGTTACCAAAGCAGCAGTGAGGCCTCAGTGAGATCCCCAAAACTCCTCCCTGCCCCAGTGGTTTGCGGGGAATCATCCCCAGGGCACCAGNAAATAAAATAAAATAAAATAAAATAAAATAAAATAAAATAAAATAAAATAAAATAAAATAAAATAAAATAAAGATATAACTGCCAGCCTTTTGAGGAAGACTCTGGCAAAACAAGACCTGAGCTCAGAGGATGCTCAGCAGCGCAGAGTGCAGCACAGCTGTAACCTCGGTACCTGGAAATGCCCGGACTGGGGCGTACAGGGAGCAGGGTCCCANGGGCAATGCCACCTGCCCTGACGACAAAAGGGCACCTCTCAGTCCTGGGAGGACAGAGCAGCTCCAAAAGGGACAGAAAACTGCCTTCAGGAATTAAAATAAATAAATAA
>VZSZ01009955.1:6606-17381 GCA_013398815.1 Ibidorhyncha struthersii
GGTTGGACCCTGGCAGCTTTGTGTGCTGTCAGTCTGCAAGGCTCAGCGCGGTTGCAGACCCCGGGCACTGAAGAGCTGTGAAGGATAAGGACCCCCTTCCTCCTTGTAGTGGCTCTTTTCAGGGAGAGAGTGGAAAATTGGAGGCCCTGAATCGTGGCGTATTCAGACAAAAAGTGCTGCAAGTGAAGTGAGGCACACAGTGCCATCCAGTGAGCCAGAAGCTCACTGCGGTGGTCTGCGGGAGAGTGCCCTCTGCTCTCCGCCATCCCTCCCGCTTCCCGCCTCTGCCCACCCAGCACAGGATTTTGTTTCTCCAAATCAGCCCTGAGTGTTTCTGAGGAGGGTGGCTCGGCGTTCCCTGTGGCTGCTGATGAGCAGCCATGCATCAAACTTTCTTATACCCAGACTACTCTTCTTCCTCATCTCTCAGTTGCTGCTAGTCACTGCCGTCCAGATGGACAGGGTAGAAAGAAGCAGTGGTTGGTTTCTTTGGGAGATTTTCACTAATCTCTGCAGGTTGTAGTGGTGCTGCTGTGCTAGAACTAGGGAAATAATTTTTGGTGTTTGGTGTATTGTAAGAAAAAGGCTTCATAGGAGTTTTCAGAGAGGAGGAAGGGAGAAGGACTCAGATAAATGTGTTTTTATTAAATGTCGCTAGGGTGACTCATATGAAGGTGTAGAACAGATACCTACTTGTTAGCCATGTAGAAGGAATTCAGATTAATTTCATGGAAAAGAAAGAAACGGAATGGAAAAAGTATTCAGGGCAAATTAAGATAAATTTGGTGGTGCCTACAGATTGCCTGGTTGTGGGTAGTGGAAATACATGAAAAGGTTGTTTAAAAAGTTTCGTTCCCTGTCCTGATGTAGAAGGCTCTATACATTCCTGTGTACATCTCCACCTGTACAAAAGTTCCCATCTATTATGTAGTCAGTCTGTAGGTATATACATATACGGAAGTAGATATTATTTGCTTACATTTCTGCAGGGTGACAGTTGCAAATTCTGTCTAGTATATATTTAGAATGGTCAAACCTCTTACAAAGGTGTGCAAGATACCAGATACGCTGGTGGGGAGAGCACACTGTCATCGCCATAGTGTACCTTTTAAATTCAGTTCAACTTTTGTCTTATTGTTGAGAAATGCTTGTACTATGGGAAGTTCTAGAAATGAGAAAATTTTCCATGTGGAAGTAAGAAGTCACCCCAGGTATGGAATAGTAATACGGCTTCTGAGTTCATTCAGGCAAGACATGTTCTCATACCGCGAGTGGCATGGAAAACGTGAAGAAAAAAATCTAGAAATGTCATTAACTTGTGCTGTTTGTTTAAATGTAAGCTACGCATGTGTTGCTGTGATCAAGATGGCAAATACAGCTTTAAGCAGAGAAACATCAAGCAGGAATAGAGAGGTAGTATTACGTATGTATAAAGTATTGATGAGACAATCAGAATATTCATTTCAGGGCTTTGAAGTTTGATACAGTCACAGCAGAATTAAAACATGCTATTCTCAGATTAGCGTCACCGAAGCTAGGAAAACAGACTGTCTCATTTGCAGCTTTTCCAAAAGGGTTGCATGATATGCAAAAACACTTGTGTGTGTGTTACGTGCAGATTAATTATTCCTGTTTGTCTCAGCATATTTGAGTTTTCTGATTTACTATTAAATACTTTCTGGGAAAAACTAGTAAACCCAACAGTGTATTTTTTGGTTTTTAAAAAAAAAAAAGAAAAAAAAAAAGTGGAAGAATACTGCAGAGTAAGTATATATGCTTCAGTATCAGAGCAGGATTTGAGTTTGTTTTGGTACTCAATATGAAGTTTGCTTTCAGTACCTGTCAGAGGGGAAAAAAAAATGTTGTGAGAAGATCTATGGGCATCACGGTGTCTCAGTCTATATACATCTATTGTAGAAGTACAGGCAAGACAGAAGATCTAAGATGATAACTCTAATTTTCAGTAACAATTTATTCTCAGTTTTTAGCTGGATGTTTAATGCATTCATGTTGCTTATGCTTGCTTAATAGTAGTATGTGTAACAAAGGTGAAATTAATACATTTCCCTTTTTTTTTTTCTCTCGGAAGCAGTCCCCCTCTGCTGATGCATCAAAAACACAAATTATGAAACCATCTGAGACAAAGGTATGAATTCTTGAGAAACTCATGCTTGTAGTTAAGCACAAACATATGAAGCAATGGAATTTCTTTTTTAATACTGATACTGAGTAACTTTACTTTGCATATTTCTTCTCTACAACTTAGTTTCCTCTTAAAAAAAAATTAAAAATGCTATACAAAGTGCTCAGAGGATTTCATGACAGCAATACTAATTTTAACTTGAACTCAGTCAGGCTTTGTGACATGTATATAGCTCCCCCCAGTGTAATTACAGGGTTATTTACCTAGCGATAATTTTTCACTTATTCAAAGAATTCAGGACAAGTTTCAGCTTTTAGTGTACACACAATTGCATCGTCTCATTAATTTCATACCCTTGTCTGTCTGACAGCTTCCTTGCCTTTGTCCTTTATGCTTGTTCTGTCTTGCCTCATGACTAGAACTTCTTTAGTGTCAAAGCCGTGCCGTTGATCGCGTACTTCACTTGTTAGAAGAGAGTCATAATCCTCACTACGCCTCTGTTGCCTAACAGAATTTACGTATGTTATTTAAACAAATGATTAATGATTCTCCCCCTCCTTCATTTTCCATAATTGTAGCAGTGAAACCAACAAGAATACCGAATACCAAACTAGACCAGCAGGGACTTGTGCAGTGGTAGAACTCAGGTCTGCTTGTGCCTTGTGTAAACACGGTAAAGGAGCGGTTAGAGTCAGAGTGGTGAGGTCAGGAGAGACTGCTGGCTGTCATCTGGTCCATCCCTGCCGCCCAGGCAGAGCCCCCTCTGCAGGTAAATCGGGCTGCTCGGGGCCTTGCCGGACGCACTTTGCATGTCTGCAAGTGTGCAGGTTACACAGTGTCTCTGGGGAGCTGGTCGGATGTTTCATCACCTTCATTATGGTGGTTTTCTTTCCTTTTATCAGAGGGGAAGTTCCTTTGCTGCAACTTGTATCTGTTGCCTATTGCCATTTTACCCTGGGTCTGTGAGAAGAGTCTTGGTCTATCTCCTCTGTATTTGAAGTGAACCATTACGTGCCCCCTAACCTTTTAAAACCCTTTTCCTCCACGCACACATGTAATACACTGCTCACTGGGGGACAACAGTTAAGCCATTTCCGTTTGTGCACGGTCATCATCACTCATATGTGATGGTATCTGCAAGTCTCCAGTTTCATCTTCCGGTTATGTTTGTGAGCAAATTCATTTGTATCGTGTTCATTATTGGTGCTGTTCTCCATATGGTTGAACCTAGCCAGCTATCTAAAAATACGGTCTTTCCCTGCTTGTGATTTGAAATAGCTCTGGAAGAATGTGGTAAATTTCTACTCAGATCTTTAAAACTGGTGTTGCAAGATGAGACAAAAACAGAGTAGCAGAGGCATGCTTCAGCGCTGTGAGACTGGTAAACAGCCGTCCCTTAAAACCAGTGTCATGCTTGTGCCTGGACATGTGTGGTGGTTTAACCCCAGCTGGACTGACCACACACAGCTTGCTGCCCCCGTCTCTGTTGGATGGGGGAGAGTTGGAAGAGTGAAAGTGAGAAAACTTGTGGGTTGAGATAACAGCAGTTTAATAATTGAATTAAAATAAAATAATAATAATTTAAAAAGTAATCCAAAGGAAAATAACAAAAAGAGAAATAAAGCTCAAGGAAGACGAGTGATGCAAATAAAACAATAATTGCTCCCCACCAACCAAGCGATGCTCACCCTGTTCCCGAGCAGTGGCAGCCACCCCCTGGCCAAATCCCCCCAGTTTGTGTGCTGAGCATGACATCATATAGTATGGAATACGGCTTTGGCCAGTTTGAGTAGCTGTCCTGGCTGTGCCCCCTCCCAGCTTTCTGCACACCTCCAGCAGTCTGCATGCTGGCAGGGCACGAGAAGCTGAAAAGAACTTGGCAACAACTAAAACATCAATGTGTTATCGATATTATTCTCCTAATAAATCAAAACACAGCACCGTACCAGCTGCTAAGAAGAAAATTAACTCTATCCCAGCTGAAAGTAGGACAACGTGTAAGACAATTAATATTTTCTTTTCATGTCGATTGCATTATTAATGACTTCCTCCTGCTGGATGAAGCAAAATCATCTGCGTTTTGACAGTAGACTCCTTTGAGAAGAAATAAGGTTGCTGAGTCACTCCCATTTCTAGTCCTAAATTTCTTGCAAATTAACAACTCTTTCCTAATTGCTATAACCATGCCTCATTTGTCGTTCTTGAGTCTCTTTAGTACGCAACTACTCTTAAACGTGCTCTGAACCCCTCTTTAGCTTTCAGTGCTGTGTATGTGAATCCTTTGTCTCCAGTTCACCCTCAGCCTTATGCCCTCCAAGTTACTGCTGCAGAGGAAGGAATGTGGAACTTCTTGCTGTGCAGGCGAGTCCCTGGTGAGGTGGAAGGGTTAGAGGACCAGGGTGGAGAGCAGGTGGCTGCCGCTGCAGGAATGGAGGAGGCAGGGTGCTGCCGCCGCAAAAACACATCCCGTTCCTCTTTCTTCCTTTTGCACGCATTGGTGCAACTGCCCTGTAAACTGGGGAACGAGTTAAAGAGTATTCTTCTGCTTTCCTAGGCTATTTTTCAGTTTCCCGAGTCAGTGTAAAATGCGGCCTCTCAGGCAGCAGCACAGTGCAGGTGGAAGCAGACAGCAGACCAGCAGACAGGGAGGTTGAACATCTTTTTCTCTGTAGGAGTTCAGTGTACGCTGTAAACATGATTTGGCTTCAGGCTCTGACTGCTCACAACCAACTGGTTAAAGGATGACTGAATAGCTGCCTTTGAAAGTATGGTCTCCTACTAAAATGGTTGGTTTGACTTGCCTGGTGATAATTTTTTTTTAAATTGGATTTGAACTTTGTTATTGCTAAAAGTGTTTCTACATAGATGTGTCTGCCTGCGTGTGTAGGCGTGTGGGTGTTCACGATCATGTGTTTTAACGTGGCCTCATCATCTTCATGTGTGTTTAAGTCTTGAATGAAAGCATTACCCTTACAAGCCCATATGTTCTTCAGCATTGTCATTGCTATAGTATGAGCAGTTCTGCACATTTTAAAAGATACACAAGAATAATGAATAATGCATACGCTACACAAAACAGACATTATTTAGTAAAATGTTGTTTACAGTATTTAAAAAAAAAAAAAACAAACAAAAAACAACCCCGAAGTCATGCAGTTGCTAACAACTGATTTGGCAGGCTGAGAAATTGAGTTTATGTTTTGTACAGCTGTTGTCAGATGTTGACAGAAATGCAAGTAAATATATTTTATTGTCCCGCAAAAAAGGTGTGCTTACTTTTCTTCTGAAAAGCACTTAAGCAAAACCTGAATTTGTACTCTAACAGCAGGGCACTGAAAGTCCTGAGGAGGCAGCAGTCCCGCAGCAGGAGGGGTCAAACTCTGTGTTCCTTGAACCTCACACTTGCACTCCTGTTACATTTCTTTGCAGCCTTGCTGCCGAAGCACATCGCATGTCTGACTGAGTCTTTGCTTTAGGTGTTACATAAATGTCCAACCTTTTTTAGCTTAAAAACTGTGGAAAATATAGGAATAACTTCACTACAGGGTTATTTAGTGTACAGGTAAACAAATGGATGTGTGTGTCTTTGGGTTTACCGTATGGTAGTTGTAATTTGACTGAACCTGAGAAATACTGTGTTTTAGTCGAGTTGGACGTCGAGAGAAAATCCAAAGCGGGGAATCTGAGAGGCTAAGTGATTATTTCGATTTCTTAAATTTTTTTTTTTTTTATTTTAAATTTTGTCCCCACTTTGGAGTTTAGGACATTTTTGTCATCCTTCTCTGTCAGTATTTTACGTTTTATGACTTGCTCGTGGTGGTGTGTTCTTTACTGTGGTCTACAGCTTCGAGACCTTTGCTAAGCTTATGCCCTGGCATCGATGTTTTTATGCATGTTGAGGATTTCCCAACCAAGTGTCTGTGGTTCAGTGTGTGGGTGTGAATAGTTGCATAAAAAATGGCAAAAAAATTTAGCAAATTTCTCTGTGTGGTCAGCTAGCAAGGAGAAGCTGGATATATCTAAATGGTAATTAATGGTTGGCAGCTGAAATGAAAACATTACAAAAGAATGAAAATAATTAAATTACCGCCTGGTGGAATTTTTTAGGGGGTTTTCACTGACTTTTAATAGGCTGCTTGGGAAAAGCACCTGTTGTTTGTCTCTTAGTAACATTAAATATGCTTGGTGTATCAGCAGGATAGAGGGCGTAAGGAGGGCTTATTTCCCAGATGGAGTTCAACACTCTGCTGCAGGTGGACAGCGTGACACAATGCCGGTGTCCCCCGCCAGCACCAGGGGTGGCGTAGGGATGGCAGCCCCAAGGGAGAAAGGGCTGCGGCTTCAGGGTCTGCATCTCCAACCCAGTGCAGATGAGACCGCCCTCCCCAGTGGGGTCCACGTCCCCCCTTGGCCGGTCAGCAGCCAGAGCTTCTGAGGGTTGCCCAGTAACAGCCTTTTCTTTGGCGTCTCCAGTAGCCACACTGGCTATTTCTGTGTTAATCGTAGTACAGCTGAAGTAGCAAGAGCAAGAAAAAATAGTAAGAAAATTATGGTGTTGAGGCTGGCATTTTCATTTTTCTTTCTTCTTATCAGATACAACTATTCTTTAATTCTTCACTGTCTGTTCTTACATGTTTCCACTAGTAGTAATTTATTGGTTCCTGTACTTTGGCTTGAGGTGAATCATAGGAATCAATTTCGTGGCATGGCTGCAGAAAATTTTCTGGTGTAAATCAAACCATTCATTATATTTGTCTAATATCTTCTTTCCCCCTCTTTTCAGTCCTTCATATGAGGAGCGTGTGTGTGTGTGTGTTTGCACACATTAGGGTGCTCTTCAGTCACTGGAATGGAGATCTGTGCCAGGATGTTGTAAACTGCAAGATGAATGCACAGTATATTAGTTACATAGCATGTGTGCTTATGAGTGTGAACCTGTCTGATTGTCTTCTTTAAATAAGCTGACCCCTTAGAAATAGCCAAGTATATTAACCTCTGTGCGAATGTATGTTGCTTATGTTTCAGTCTGCGCCAAAACCAGAACCTGGAAAAACCACACAGTCAACCAAGGTAAATACGTATCTTTCACCTTTGGCAAGGCGTTGTACTTTGGTCTTTGACTAACTTTGAAAAAAGAGGCTAAAGTCTTTGCTACTACTGTGCCACATTAAACTGCCTTGTGATTAGTAACACATTTGTGTGCAAAAGAGCTAGGAGCTGGCCGGTGTGGAAATGCAGCATTTTGGGGGAACAGTCAGGATGCTTTATTGCTTGACAACAGCTTAAGTGTTCTGGTAACCATCTTCAAATCCATTTTGTGCTTATTTGAATTAGTGTAGGTCATGTTCCATAGCACTGAATGGTCATAAGTGTAAATGATCTCAATTTTTTATTTTATGACAGCCAACAGACTCTCAAAATATACAGCTGTCTGAAGAGAAGCGAAAGGAACCCAGTGGTGTAAGTTGTACAGTTTCTCTCTCTCTCTTCCCCTCTCTCTCTCCCCCCTCATCCGCCAGGGCTTCCTGTGGTATTTCTCTTCTTTCTTTCTTTTGTCTTAAAAAAATTAAAAAACCAAAGCAAACACAACCAGACCATACGTATTTCCTTATCTAATTATAGTAGTTTATCTCTATGCAGGCAAAAAGCCAAATGTCACCTTCTATGACAACAACTTCTAAACCAAATAATACAGGAAAAGTAACTACAACTCCAACTGACCAACCTCAACCAGCGACCTCTGTAGAGACAGCAAAGGTATAGTAGAAGTAGCAATCCAGTTTTTATTATTTATGTTATTGTAGGGGTTAGAAATTCACATCAAGATTGATTCTTATACTGCATATTGTAAAGCAAGACTAGGCTCCCAAAAATCACAATGTGGAAAAGCTCAAAAGCTGTCTTGGAATAAAGGTTTGTATGACAAGTCCTTGTCCTGCTTTAAAATCTGGGACTTAGAAACTGCACACTTTACCCACTAATTAACTTAAACAACATCCTGAATATGCCACTTCCAGCTAATCTGTGACAGCATTAATGGGTAAGCAACAGCTGCAGATAGAGCAGTGTAGCCAGATGGTATTGGTAGTTTGTGCTGCTCATTTGGTGATCCTGATGTGCACCCACCTTTTGTTGTCCTCTTTGTACATCAGTTTTTATTGTCCAGCACACTCTGGCTGTTAGCTAAGCAAGCAACATTATCACAATTGTAGGGCTGTTCCTGTGTGTCACGTGTTTGGGGCTCCTATCATTCCTGCATGCTTTTTGCACATTCCATGCAGCTACGTGGGTGTAATTGGTTCTTTGTCAGTCTCTTCCCTTGCCCCTGCTGAAGGCAAGCAGAAGGGACTGTCTGGTCAGTCAAGCAAATGCTTTCGTCATATGAGCAGTGCCATCATGGAGCTCCTTCACCTGTGGACTTTCAGGCGTGTTTGTAGTAGCAGTATTGGCTCCAAATGCAGCAGGTCAGCAGGGTATCAATTTTCAGTATGGCCGCATGTATGCCCTGACTGCAAGACTCCGAAAANGGGGGGCAAGTGTAGAAAAAGCTAGAGCAAAAGCATGTACTAGAGTCAGGATCTAGATCATTTTGGTCTACATGTGTCTGGGTGACTAGGCCAGGGTAACATTAAGGACTCCTGCAGCTCTACTACAACCCACTTTTTCTGCAGGAAATGAGAATGTCAGTAATGCAGAATTCTGCATTTTGTGTTGGTGTTGCTCCTGCAATAACTCCCTGAAGCAGTTTTCACCCTGCCTGTTTGAGCAGTATTTGCTGCTGGTGCAAATGGTGTGTTGAGAACTATCAGGTGCGGGTGAAAGCTTTCAAAAGAGACTTGGAAGGGACCTCGTAGTCTTTAGGCACTGCAGATTTCTTTTACTGGCAAAGTAAAAGAAAGATGTATAGTACTTAAAATTGCATGCTTGCTTTCTCACAACAGTATCACACTGTGTATGTCTGTGTAGTATCGCAGGTAGATGGTAGCTCGCTCTGCCCCAAGCACCTGGATGCTGTGCAGGCGTGTAAGACAGTTGCTGAGTCCAGAAAAATACATGCAGCCTCAGAGTTGGATATTTTAGGCTGGGCTTAGTACCATGCAAGCTGCAGCTACTCAACTTGCAGACCCCTCAGCCAGTAGGTAGAACCAGCATATCTTTTTCATTCAAAGTATAGATGAAGAGGGACAACACAGGTATGCATACCTGAGCAGAACATCTCTGGTTTGCTGTGTTCTGTCTCTAGAATTTTTAACATCGGGCCATATAATAAAGCCGTCTCTTAGTTCTTCTTATTTCTTCAGCCTGATTCTGAGAAGATGTCCATGGCAGCTGGTGCAGCCGGTGTGAGTGTGGTTGCTACGCCTGATAAGTCAAGTGCCGAGGTTGGTAGACATAGTCACAGACAAATTCTTCCCTTGTAAAAATGTCTCAGAGAGTGTTTCTCTCTCTGAAACACTTCAGTTTCAGAAAAAATAAATTCGTAACTGCTGAAGTATTGCTATGTAGTAGGTATGTATGGTGGTGAAGGACTATCTGAAAGAATGGGTAACAAACTAGTGGCGTGTCATTTGTGTTTTGTCAAATAGGACTTATTTAGAATCACTTTTACCACAACTAGCATAAAATTAATTGCTCTCTTTGGTTATGTTTGTATATGTATGCATGTATATCAGCTGGTATATAAATACAAACGATCTTGCTGCTGATTTTGGGGAACAAGTTTAAGAACAGTTCTTGCTGTAAAATTTGGCAAGTGCAGTGCCTGCTGAAAGAAAGCTTTTGGTTTGGTTTCCAGGAGTTTTCTACAGCTTCACCAGATGCTTCAGATGTTTTTTTTTTCCTTTGTACAGCGTGGTAACTTCTATAATGGTCTGCTTATTTTTTAGCCTGGTATGGATGAGTCAGCGCTAGATAGCCTAATAGATACCCTAGGGGGACCTGAAGAAGATGTGCCTACTAGTCCTGTTTATACTGGTCCAGAAGTTACGGTATTTTACATTTTTTATTTTTGTTTTTTAGAAGATTAATCTCTAAAATATGTTTGTAGTTGCTCACTACTATATTGATCCAGTAATTGTCACTTTGATCTGCTAAGAGGTAAAACAGAGTTTGCACAGTTGCATTTTAGTGTTGTTTTCAGTAATACAGAAATGATACAGTTATGTACATATTGCAGTAGAAGATAGTAAATCACCAGCAAAGGGAGTTTGTTGCTTTTTGAACTGGTTTCCAAGCATGGTCCCCAGTGGATTTACAAAAGGCAGTGATGGAGGTATAAGGGAACATAAACAACTTAGGAGATTTCATTTCTACCTCAGAAGGAGTAAAACATTGAGAATTTGGGGAAGAATGAGTTAGAATGGGAGAGTAACATAAGAAGGATTAAGATGATAAGCTCAATGGCTCAGTGTAGTACTCAACCATGATAAAAATTTTGGAATTAATAGAGACTTAAAATTCAGTCTAGGTACAGCAATGCATTCTGTGGTCTGAGACACTGAAATTGCTTACGTTAATGCAGAAGGGATCTGGCAGTAGAGTTGCAGAGTTTTGCTAGATGATGTGCACTGTTGAAGCTACTTGAGGGGCATGGGCTCGTTGACAGGGCTTTAAACTAGATATGAGGGGGGAG
>VZSZ01009966.1:771-23697 GCA_013398815.1 Ibidorhyncha struthersii
TAGTGCAAACAATTTTCCTTTTCCATATCGTCTGAAAAAAATATATCCCCAAAGCCAGCGCTGCATGTTGTTACTCTCTGCCGCCCTCCAGCCCTGGGGTACATTCACGTCGCGTGACTCTGTGCCACCTGCCCTTGGCCTGGCTCTCCGGCAGGGAACCGCGACCCTCCCGTGGTGCTCCTGGACCTTTTTTTCTCTGCAGGGAGTGTAGAGAAGTGGGTGCATGAAGCACGGGAAGGTGGTGCAGACATGCGAGGCAGTGACACCTACTCAGTCCCCCTTCTCTGCGACAGGGTCTGTTGATTGTTGGAAGGTGACAACATCTCACCTGTTGTAGCTATAAAATTACAGTTTTGCTTTGGAAGGCATCTCATTTAACTCTTTGTATGTGGAGCTCTGTTATGCTTTAAGCTCGCTGAAGTCCTTAGCCCCGGAGGGCAGCTGGTCATCAGCCGGTGTTGGTGTGCAACTGCGTCAGCCCGAACAGTCTCATTTAATGCCCATCACATGTTACCCCAAAAAAGAGACACAATTCCCAGCCAGGTCGCCCGGCTCCCACCGGGCACCCTGCCGGATGGCAATGAGAGTCTCAAAATCACTCGGTAAACAGGGACCGGCTGGGCACGGAAGCCCTGTGTAAACCCCGATATCTGCCACCCGTGTCACCCCTCAGCCCCATCGTGGAGGGCGCAGCTTTGCTTACGGTGTCATCAGGACCTGGAGGTGTGTTCAGAGCTCATGGTCAGACCCGTCACCACCCGGCCCCCCAAAACCAAGCGGGGAGAGCCGTCCCCTGGAAGGCAAGTCGGTTGCCTTTGTCGCTGAGCCTGACTGAGGTGTGTGATTTCAGGGGTACGTTTCGGGGGTCATCCCCCCCTTCCCGTGCCGTGCAGGGTGTGAAGCCCTGGGGCGGTACTACTGCAGTGAAGCAGCCAGGACGTAAGGGAGCAGGTGAGTAAGCGACACGTGTTGCTTACCAAAGCGCCGGGCTGAAGGCAGGATGATATCCACTCTTTTCTGGGGTGGATTTGTCTGGCATCTCGGCAGTTGCATCTGTTCCCATTTGCATAAATAATTTCATGGAGAGTGAAGACGAGACGAGCCCTTGATTCCCTCACCCGTCCTGCTGAGCACCCGACCCACCGAATCATGGCTTCTCTCTGGGCTCCAGTAAGTTTTAAACAGCAGTGAGAAATATCTGAGCATCTGAATTTCAGAGTATTGTCTCTAAAACCCGTTTGAGGTTCCTGCCCCAAATCAAGCAAAGAGGAGCTTTTACGCCTGGAGAGGGAGGATAAGAAACCTTTGCAGAGAAAAGACAAAACTTTAAATTACTCGGGAGTGCCGACTGTGAATCCCGGAGGTACACCAGGACCCCGAGCCCTCCAGGGACAGGAATTAAATCACACTGTAGTTCTGCCTAGTTTTTCTGTGTAAATGAGGGCCAGGCCACCCAGGGAAGGTGAGGAAACGGAGCAATGCTTCAGCCTGGCTTTAATCCTCCCCGTCATCCTCGTCCCGCTGTCCTCATCTCTGCCAACCCAGACAGAAGCGCAGGATTTTTTGGGGCAGCAGGGCTGGGAGCCCAGCAGGGCTGGGCTGCTCTTGCGGAGCCCACGAAGCCCTTCTCTGCTCTGGGGGTGCTATGGGGCTGAGGCAGTGCCAGCGGGACACCGACTCCTGGGGGATTCCTGTGCCAGGGTAAAGCAGCTGCAGAGCTGGAGGGACACCTTGTTTGGAGGAAGCACCTCACGGCACCCGGTTTCAGAGGGAAAAGTGGGCTGGCTGGTGACAAAGAGCCAGCTGACAAGGGGAAAAAAGACGGAGGGGTGGTTTGCCTGGTGTTCTCCTCCCCCAGCAAGAAGCAGGAGAGCAGTGATGGTTTTGTTCAACAGCTAGAAGCCAGGACCGGCACTTGGGGGCTGACTGGGGAACGGGACATACAGGTGAGGAGGTGCGAGTTGTTTGGGGAGAGTTAAAAACCTGCCGATGCACTCCTAGGGAGGGACAGAACCTCGTGGAGGTCCATCCCACCTCTGCGGGGGCTCATGCCTCCTCCTGTGCCCTGAATCGCTCCAACAGCGTTTTTGCTCCTCACTTGTACTCACTTGGGTCAGGGCATTGCAGTGATCCATCCTGCGGCCACCCCGCTCTTAGCGGCTGAAGAACTTACGGGTAAATCAAAGGGTTTTACTTTTTAGTTCTTTTAAAGTCTGTGCTCTGAGTCCCTGTGGGCGTTTGAGCCCGGTGGTGCCAGTCCGGGCTCGGCTTGTTCAGCTGCTCCGGTGGCTGCTGAGCCACTGAATTAAATCTTCCCCACACCCACGATCCCAAAAGGCCGAGTGCCGCAGCAGCGAAACGCCTCAGACCTCGCACTCCTCATTTTCTCACGCTCTTTGGTGGATGCTCTGAACCTTCTCCCGATGCAGGTTTTCCATGAGTTTCCAGCAGGGACAAGATTCCTGAGATCAAATTCACAGCTACATCTTCTGCCTCACCTCACCAAATGACAACCTGCACAGAATCACTTACCGGGGGTTTAATGGATGGGCAGAGTGAGTGTTGCCCTCTCCTGTCCCATCAAAAAGGAAAAAAGAAAAAACCAAAACAAACAAAAAAGCAAACCAAAGCCCCCCGTAAATAATGTGGTAACTGTAACCAAATCGTTCCCAGTCCCTTATGGCCACTCCTTCCCAAAACTTTCTGCAACAAAAAAAAATGACCTAAACACCCTAATTCTGGACACTGGTGGTTTAATGTAAAATGTAGCTCTTTGGTAGCTTTGCTGTAAGACTAGTGACACGTCCGGCGCCATGGGTGGCTGCCAGGACACCACCTTTCTGCGTAGGTGCCATTTCTTACAAGCAGCATAGCTTAAAAATGAAATTTCAAAACCCGGGTCATTTCCAAATGAGGCACACGGTGTTAATGAAGCAACTCGGCAGACCCTCGTCCTCAGAAGAAAAAAAAAAAGCGCGTTTTAAAGCACACGTAATAAATCCTTAATTTAACACCCTGATTTTGAAAAATGTGAAGTCTGGGGGAGAAGATAACATTTAAACTGGGGGGCAGCGGTGGGGACTAAGAAAAACCCTGAGCACACCAGGCAGCACGCAGGGATCGCTTCGTCAGCTGGGAGAGGAGACCGCAGGCTGCAGCTGCAGAGCTTTCCTCTGTGTTTAGCGGCGCTATTATTTTTAGTTAAGAGAGAAATTATAAGAGGACAGGGACAGTGATGACTCGCTTGAACACAAATATTACTCTATACGCTAAGAAAAACCTGCTGAGAATACACGCTAATGGTTTACATAGCTTTTTAGATGCAACTAATGAATTTCCAGATATAGTGCACATCTGGTTATTTAATCTGAGAGAGAAATATTCTGCCGCACTTGTGGATAGTTACTAAGTTTTGTTTTGCATCGTGAGACCTGAAGCCATCCCCAGCTCCGAGCCGCACGTCATCTTACTCTTTTCTGGAAGCCGAACAAACGCACCCCGCAAAGGACCAAGCCCAGCGACCTGAGGTTTTCGTTGCGTCGGTGCTGTCCTTGCCGCTGCTGTCCTTGCCGCTGCGCGGGCTGGCTCCAGCCTCTCCCACTAACCACTGTACTTTATTGAGAGCAGCACTCTTCAGTCGGGACTGGGGACAGCAGCCACCACTCGCGCACGTCAGAGGTTACTGCCAGGCTCACGCAGCTGCGCAGCGAAAGCTCTGTGAGGGCATCTCCGCTTGCTTCGCCCAGGATGTGCTTCCGCCCATTAAACACCCGGCAGCTTGGTGCTTCGCTCCGGAGCTGCCGCCTGAGCTTGACCAATACACCCCCAGTAGGACTGATGTGGCTGAGGCTTCCATCAGAGTGCTTATTTTAGGGCCAAAACTGAGCTTTTAACTATGTTAAGTGCCATGGACGTGTTCTAAGCTCTTTTGAGTGGTCAGGGCTACTTGTTCCTGTCTCAAAGGCTTTTGCCCTTGGCCTGGTAGCCTATGGACTATAGGGAGAGGAGGGCAGGGGACAGGGTTCACCACAGACCCCTTCCCATGGAAGAGCCAGGCTGCCTTCCGCCTCTGGCCCCTTCCGAAAGGCCAAGGAACCCTCGGTTGTCGCTGGAGGGAGACCCGCTGCACACAAACATCTATTGTTGCTGAAGGTATCAAAAGTCCTACGACAGGAGCCTCGTTAAACTATAAACCTAAACTTTGTCCCCCGCAGTACAGGTCAAAGTACCTAGTAAATATCTGAGGTATGTGCCAAAACTGCAATTAAACACCTCCTACGACCATCCACTTGATTTCCAAGTGTCCCCTCGCCTTTTCATGTAGCTTTTTATTGTGCATTAACTTTCTCGTATTTGTGGAGTGACAATATGAAAGCTGAGTGCCTCACCTAACCAAGCTTTAGTCACAGTGCCACCGTCTTTGACGCCAGAGATTAGAAGAACAAAATACACCAAGACACGTTACACAAGTGCATACAAAAACAGACTATATCACACACTCTTATGAAAAAAAATGCTGTCCATTATCATCTGTGTAAATGGGTAAATGTGGATGTTTTCTGTGATTGAAGTGCCCTAAATTAACTTTTGAAATGAAGTGTATGTCCAAAAATTTATTTTTAAATAGATGTTTCCTCTGCAAAAATACAGCCAAAAAATATTTTTAAATTAATAAAATCTGATGCAAAGATTCTGAATTTCTCGATGTGTAACAAAGAAATGAGCATATTTATTGAGAAGGAAGGTAACAAACAGTAACCGTTGCTGGGAAGTACTTGAAACAAAAATACTCCCTCCCTATTCATGAGGCCTCAACGAGCAATCTTCCCCATCCCGAGTTTTTCATGGAGTTGTATCCAGAAGGCAGATTCCTCTGCTCTCCAGCTGAAAGATTCATTTGAGGCCGGTGCCAGTGGACGTGAGCGAGACCAGGACTGCCCCATCGCCACGGAGGCAGGAGGGAAAGCTTGCAGGCACTGAAAGGGCAAAGACTCATTTTTATTACACTTTTAATGACAATTATTGAAAGCCTCAATGGAAACTATCTTCTACAATGAATTGCGGGTAATAAACAACCGTAATATTTTAGAGACGTCTCTTTCCCCCCTTGCCGCGCCGCACTTGGCCCCAAGGTTACCTGAACCCTGGCTGCCAGAGAGGAAGAGCCACATCTGGCACAACCTCCCCGCTTGGCATAAGCAAATACCAAAGTGCAGGAGCCATTCCTGCGCTGTGCTGCACTTACGGCGAGAAGCTTACAGCGCTCTGCTGCATCGGCACTGGCTACTTTTGGCTTTGGCCAAAGAAATTAATACAACACGAGGAGTGCAGACTTCTGAAGGACAGAGGTAACAGAGTATAACCTCTAGTTGTTAAAAAACAATCTGCTGGAACAAACTGGCACGGTCTCATCATTGCTTTTCATCATCCAGTAATGAAATAACCATCCAGATACTTTAGGTGTTACCTAGAGCTAAAAGCCGTTTTCTGTTTAATTTTACCATGTGCTTCACTGTTTCTATTGATATGAAAATCTTCAAGTTTTAATTATAAATAATGTATGTCTGCAGAATGATTTCAGTTGATCGTCATTAAAGTCTCTGTAAAAGATGAAAGCACGGACTTTCACTACAAGGATGCCCACAAGTTTGCAAAGTATGAATATGTGTTTTCGTCTGAGTGATCTCAGTGCTTCTCAGACAAGTCTTTAAGCTCTACAGCCTCTCCAGTTCTTTCTACGTGGATTTTAACACAAAGACAGTAAAGCTGCTTTGTTGCAGAACCGTATAAAAAAAAATAAAAATCACTTTTCGAATACAGCTTTAATAATAAAAAAAAATTATTTTCCATTCTAGTTAACCAATGATGATAAAAGTGGTTAAGAGCTTTTTTCCTTTTTGGTCTTAAAATTCTGATCTGGTTGCAGCTGTGTGTCAGGGGACGCTCCTCCTGGCAGACTGGGCTCCAGAGAGCAGTGCCTCACATCCAGGGTTCCCATCCTTCCCAGACTCTGCCAAGAACGTTGGGGTCTGTCGCTTGATCTATCAGGCATCTCACTTGGGTCTCTTCTGAGAGTCCATCCTCTGGCTCTTTGGCTCTGATATTATGATCAGCGTTACCGCGAGCCACAGCTGCAAAATCATTATAAGAAGGCGACTTCTCGTGGCCCAGTCGTAGCTCATCACTAAAATTGAGAACACAAAAATAAGCTCTTACTAAAAGAAACCAGCAAAAAAATCTGAGACGGATTTTAAAATCTGAAACAGTACTTGAACACCATTCATGCAGCTGTATTTTTCAAGATGTGGGGACTGTTCAGTAGCTGTAGAAGGCTCGGCCAGTGAAGACTGGTGATTTCAGTTGTCCTTTACTAGTGAATATTTACCACGAGTATTTCAATCTTGACAAAGGTCTCTAACGGAAAGAGGGGCGCAGCAGTTCACATCCAAGCTGTTTTATCTCCTTACCTGCACTGCTGATTTGTGTCTGCAAGAAGTATTTTGCTGCCTTTTCCAGTTCAGCCTTGACCACAAAAGGGACTCCTCCCAAGTCCTGCACTTTTCAGTATTTGTACGGTTTTAAAACAGGCTTGCTTTCTTTGCCTTTTTTTTTTTTTTTTTTTCCTTGATTAATCCAAAATGTCTTCTTAAGAGAGGATGGAGGGGATTAATTGTACTTTAACCGAACTTCAAAGACATTCTGGCTTGAGCCAGACTTGACTAGACTGACATAAATAACCTGAGAATGCCATCAGATTTGGATTTGATAGTTTTGGGAAGCAGTCTACCTCCACGCCTCCCATACAGCTGCTTCAGGTTCCATTTCAAGCAACTGCCCAGCAGAAGCATATCGATTTAAATACTACCCCTAGCCCAAAAGCTGTGGAGAGGAACGTAAAGAACAGCCGTCTGAGGAGTGAGAAGTTAAGCAGGCTGACAGGGTGGGGATGTGTGTGTTGCCAGGAACAGTAAAACTGCTCAGGAGGCCTGAGCTGGAGCAAGAACACTCAGGGGGAGATATCTGGTGTTTTGGCTGGCAGGGTGATTCAGAGAGCTTGTATGTGGACCAAAACGATTCTGACAGGAGGTTTGTCGAAATTTTGCCCTGTCTGCCTCTTCTCTTCTCCTACCTAGCTGCCATTCCATCTGAAGGGAGCAAAATCTGACACAGGAGACTGCCAATGCTCTTAGTTTAAAGCAAAAAGAGAGCGTCTTACCAAGTGATTCTTGCTGGATTGGCACCTGTAAGCTTTCTTTTGACGTAGCTGACTTTTTGTAAAGGGTACCAGTTTACTTCAGATGTGTTTATTTCCTTAATCCACGTGCCTCCTTTTTTCATCTGTCTTTGTTCAAAGTTCTAAAGAGAAAACAAATTTGCCCTATTTATCATAAATCACATACTTAAAAAGACCTTTAAGCCGCCACATCATAGCAAGTCAAGCCAATAACTCTTAACTGCAGACGCAATGGAGGACAAAGTAGTAAGATGAAATCTAGCCTGCGACTTAAAGTTTAATTTACGACTGGAGTCACTGAAGTGCAACCAGTTTCAGATTTTTTCCTCTGTAATTTTCAGTTTGATATATACAGTGTTGTTATGTAAATTTAAGAGGCTCAATGGAAAAAGTTGAAAATATTTATGCTGCTGCTGTAAGTGACATAATGTGTTCAAGATACACCCATGTTTTTAGGATTATCATGCAGATAAAGAACAGTACACTGATAACACAGACATGTGCTGCTACTCTTTGTCCATCAATATAGAATTCTGTCATTTTAAATCCTTTTAAGTTCAGTTTCTCTGAGAACTCAATAAAAAAAAAAGGAAAGATAAAAAGAGCCCTAAGAGTGAGCATCAAGAAACACTTTCTGATCAGTTTTATCCTTGTTACAGTTTTAAGGATTTTTACATGAAGAAAAACGAAAGAGGAAAAATCCCACCTTCCAGTCCAAAGAAGGCTCTTTTACAAATACATCCATTGTGCTGATGAGGAGATCTGGATCCACACGATAAGCCCTTAGGGCATGCACCATCACACTGTAAATGAGACCCCACTCTTTCACTGGCATCATCAGATTAACGAACTGGCGAGTCAGACGAAAAGGCATCAACTCTGGCACGCCCAAGAACTAGCCAAGGGGAAGGACAGTCAAAAGAAAACAAGAATTAAGAAACCTTGGAACAGAAGGATTAGAAATTAATATTTTGTTCTTTTTAAGCTTTGAAACCCTCTTTGTCACTTAACTGAAAATAACGTGCAACGCGGTAAAACAGGACCAAGTTGCAACATCAAAGCTCTAGTCATGAATATTTAGTGCTAGTGGTTGAAAGCATGGCTAAACTATGCAAAACACCACTATACACACTCTATGAAACTCTATAACTCCTGGCTTGTCTGAGAATATCTGGAAGTAGAGATTTTATTCTATTAGCTAGAAATAACTCGTAAATGTTATTTTGCATCAGAACAATAACAAATGAGGACCATCAAATTTAGTACTGAGAATACATGTGCAATCACATGTAATAAATGCAAAAGCTGTCACAAATTAATTAGAAAACAAATACCTGCGTAGCTGAGCCAAATGCATATCCAAAATCTATTCCCACCATGCCACCTGTCTCCTTGTTAATCATGAAGTTGGACAGATGTCTGTCTCCAATACCAAGTATCCAGTGGCTGATGCACATCAGTGCATGAGAGCTGGCAAAATGGGACCGCAGAGACAGGAAGGCTTCAGGAGACGTACTCATTTTCACAAAGGCTCTCCTAAACAAAACAGAAGTCACTTGTGGCATACAGATAAAACGCCAACATTCCGTTTCACAATGTGCAGTCATTAACAGCCGCTTACCGCAACAGGTCTTCTGGAACACTGCTTTCCCTGCTTTTGAAAGACATAACTGCTTCTGTACGGCTAGCATTTCTGCAAATTAATGAAGGAATAATGTTAGCTATTGAAATACCAGCCCACTGGATGTTAAGATGTGTACACGACCGCATAAGCACATTTTGCTTACCCCAGTAAACAGTACAGCAAGCCATGCAGAGAGTTTGCCCAAAATTTTTCATCTGAAATTAAAAACACCCCCTCCTATCTCTTTCTCCCAACAGTTATTTCCAAGACTGACATGTAGTTTTGTCTAGTTTCCCCCAAATTAAGTAGATGGGTTAAGTTTTAACAGCAATAGAACTGTGCTTTTTCTGGATGGATAGTCTCTTCCGAGCAGAAAAACTAGGGCCGAAATTAAATCTCTCATCAGCATATTGACACTAGAAGTAGTGCAGCACAAGGGGAGGCAACAGAACTAAATAGCTGGTGCCGAGGATATCCACGCTGTATGCATTTGGGGAGGCAAGAGTGACTACTCTGGCCTAGCCCATGTCTGGTCCTGAGATCTGAATGCTCCTGAGCAGCTGGAATGCGCTGCATGCTCTCCTTCCAGTCTAGTTTCATCTGAAAGGAGCCACGTTGTGTACCAGGGGACAGCTCTGTGATGCAAGCCAACGTGAGGCAAGTGGGGCTCATTGGTAATTTACTTCAAAAACCCATTCCGGATCTGAACACAAGTATTAAAGTAGACGCACTCAGTTAAACGGGTCAAAGCAAGATGCTCACTTAAGCAGGTTACGAGGTCATCAGAAATGTCGCACTGGAAACTTCACTTCTCCCCCCACAGTGCTAGATCTAGGCAGGCGTGGAAATTCCTCTGAGAGGATGCTCAAGTCGGGACCCAAACCATCAAATATCTTTAAATTCTCAGTGAATCACAGTGATTTTTTCTGTCCTACTTCAGCAGGTGCTCTGGCTCTGAGGCAGCCTACCTAATAGCATAATCACTAACAAGACACCTAGAAAATAAAGTTGAAGAGGAGCATCTGCTTCTAGACACTTTCTTAAGGAAGTGAGCAAGCTTCTGGAAGAATTCCTGTGCTCTGGTGGGATTTTGGTAGTACTAAACTCCTCCTGCAGAGCATCTCCAATAAGACAAAGTGGTAAAACAGGCAAAAATCAGATCTAGCCAGCATATTACAATGCAGATCATATTTTTCCTGGAATTTCTACAATTCTGTGTGTGTTTGTGCACACTCCAGTTTCTACATTTTACATGCAGTTCTCTTTTAAAACCTACCTGTACATAACATGGTATCGAGAAATGCCTTGCGCTTTCCCCCCCATCTTGGAGAGCCACTCAGAATAGGTAGCACGAGGTCCTTTATTGCTAGAGACAAAAAAAAAAACCAACACCAAAAGGGCTAATGATTTCCCTTTATTAACTTACCACTCTGTACTCGAATATCTGTGGGTTGTGTGGTGCTATGACCCATGCAATTTTTATACACAGGAGGAATCAGGAAGCTACAGCCTATGTTAATTTTAACCTTGCTATGGAAATGAAGTTTATGCAGTCAGTGCATGTGCTGATCCATCCATCTCCTTCCCACCAGCTCTGAATGCACTTCAGTCATATTTGACAGAAGATTAGACATCTCAAAGGTGTTAATCTGTCAATAGGTACTGTGAAAATTAGCTGCTGCCTTGAGAAGAAAGACCCAAAATAAATTCTCCAGGGAAAGATATTTTTAACACACTCTCGTATCCATTTGAGAAGCATTATGTAGCCCACGACAGTACGTGCTGCCATTTGTCCATCCAAACAGGTAGGGAATACAGGAAGGCAGTGTTATCTCCTCAGTGTGTATGGCAGGGGAGGAATGGTGGCTTGGACATAAGAAGCCAGTCTCCACTAGTCACACTGCTTATAGAATAATTTCATATTTTCCTCCCATCTTAACTAAATACACTAGACCTTAAACTTCTGTTCCAGAGAAGCAGCAACTTAGCAGAGCACCTGCCTTCTCTCTTCCTTCCAAAGCATGTTCTGAGATCCTTTCCATTTAAGAAGTATTTATCATTTACAGACTGAGTAGCCCATTGCTTCAGGGATAAAGAAAATGATGTCAAAACTTCAGAAAGTTATTCCCTCCACCCCAACCAGAATATTGCCAGCAAGGATTTCATCAGGATTTTCCTTTGCAAGTGCTGTCATTCAACTGTATCTCTATATAAAGTGTCTTAATTGACTTGACTGAAGAACATATGGGAAAATATTTAAAGTCTATATACAACAATAAAAGAATCTTTTGGGGGGGATAAATCATTAACTGTCTTTAGAAAGACACTAATCTTCTACATTTAGTATATTAGAATATTCACCCTCCATGAGTTTGTTCCATATGAGTCCCCTTTCACTTTCCCAGTCAATGAACTGAGATAAACGTAATACCGCTGATGTCCACAAAGTGAACCAGATGGCAATAATGCAGGAACTGTTGCAGTTCCTAAACTCCTGACAAACTAAGTAACTACTGTAGAGATAAAGACTCTTTGGAGTCCAACCTCCATGCTGGATATTCCTCCAACCTACCCCATAAACAAGAGAACTAGTGAAAATAAATGGTGACAGCAACACTTTGACCAACCCAGAGATTATATGCTAAGAACAATGTTGGTAAATAAAACCGTATTTCTAAATTCCAGGATAGAAACAGGCTGAAATGCTAGAATTAAACCAGTTTTACAAATATTCACCCCCCAATTACAATCAAGAGAAAGAAGGCCGACTTATTCAAACCCAGCATTTGTATAAAGTCAGCGTTCTTTTACAGTTGTGTTTTGTGCATCTGCTGCCAATTTCCCCCATCACTGACTCACTGCTGAACCCAGGTTTTGAATAGCTCCGTCTCCGCTCTGCTCCCCTCCCCTCCCCTCCCCTCCTCGCTGACCTACGTCCATTTCCTGCCTGATCAAATCAAGAGATCAAAATCCTTTGCTTGTAAAAATCAATCTGCTGATAAGGAAATGGTGATGATAAAGCCTCTTGTTTAAACAAGCTGGGTGGAGGATATTCCAGGTACAATGGTACTCATTAAACAAACAGTTGCCAATTACTAATTTGGGTCAGGAAGTACAAACTCCCTCCTTGCTTATAGGTGCTTTGACTTCATTTGTTTAAAAAAAGAAAATGCTGCCCTAAGATTGTCACTGTCATGAGAAACCCATTAGTAGTGGTCTCTAATAGAGCAGACAGCTAAACCAAGCATCACCTGTTATAGTTGATGTCTTCCTCTTCGGACATGCTATTCTTAAGGAATTCTTTTAAAGTACAAGTATTTTCCAGCCACTTGATAAGTCCAAGCCTGGAACAAAAGAAATAAGAGATGAGAACAAGTAGCTCAGAGCTGAACTTTAGAGGAGCACAACACATAGGAAGCAACATGTTCTAGGGCCTGCTAAAAGAAGGTTGAAAGCTACCAATTTAAACATACTCTGAAAACCAGATTCCAGACAAAGCAATTCCAATGTTGTTCAAAAGAAAAAGAAAAAAAAAAATTAAACCAAGACCCAAAGCACTCAGAACCAGAATACGGCACACAGAAATTTCACTTTCCAACATCCCAACAGTAATAGGTATTAACATAAGCATTTCTGTCCCTTCAAGATAAATGCCTACCTTGTTGTCATGGGGATGACCTGGTAAGTTTTTAACTGCATATTCCTTTGGCTACATGAAGCATCTTGGGAAAGGATGATGTTCATTACATCAAACAGCTGCTCAATACGTTGGTCTTGTCGCAGGTCTTCACCTCCTTTGACAAGAAAAGGATACTCCTGCTCATCACTGCCTCGGATTGTTATACGTTTTGGTTTCCTCAAGGATTCCATTACACTTATCTTGGAAAAAGACAGGAAAAAGCAAAATACTTGTGAAAGACGACTTGGCCTTACATAATCATCACTGAAATTAAGCATATCTGGCATTCCTAGACGGCATAATCAAGTTGCTCGATTACTACTAGAAAAACAAATGCCTGTTTCCTTTACCTGCTGCAAGATGCGTACACAAGCAACAACCTTGCCATCATCAAATTCTTCAAATGCAATAAGGACTCAAATTTATATCAAACAGGATTTTGACTCAAGCTTATAAACATACCCGTTCATCAAATCCAGAGATTTTTGCGTGGTACTCTGGCAGTGGTTTCCCTTTTCCATCATACTGCCCTGAAGTGGTAGTGGAAAAAAAATTAAAGAAGAAAAATGTTACACAGACGGATTTTAAATTTTTTTAAGCATGTTTAAGAACAGAACACAATTCCTAATATTTTGTCAAATTGGCAGAATGATGCCTATGAAGAAAATATTTTAAAATGAATAAAAATCCACCATACACATCATATGATTTTATCTGTGAATTACTAATATTCTTTCCTTCTTAAGCTGTTAGAATTGCCGCTCTTAATGGTTTAAGAGGACACAACCTTTTCGAACTAGATTTAAACCTGTATTAGATTTATGGACCAGATATCCTGGATTCAAGCCTTTTAAATTTTATATAAAATTTTAAAAATTAGGACCACAGCTTAAGTACAGATTTAAGAGATGATGAATGAACAGATTGACTTCAGACGAAAATCTGCCTCTGCCAGAAAGAAGGGTCATATAGCCAACATAAGAAGTAGAGCTCAAGAGCAGCAACTTTCTTCTATGGGACAGGTCACCATTGACACTGAGGGGGAACTTACCAGGAATCTCTAGTTCGCCCCTCAAGAACTCAGCTTTGAATTCACTCATCCATGGTGAACATTCTTTCAGGTTTCCAGGTTCTTTATGGTTTTTGTTCATTCTTGAGAGGAGAGAAGCTGCAATCGCTTCAAAGTCACTAGCCTTCATATCCAACAGTTCTGAACCACCTTTTCCAAAGTGATGCTCAAAGTCCTTCCCAAAAGCCTGGGGTTTATTTATAGAAAGGAATCCTGTTAACACAGTCCTAGGAACTCCTCAAGAACACCAAAATGGTACCTTCCTATCCACACACGCAGCTTCATCTGAGCTCCCAAAATCATACAATCATCCTTCCATTCCAGTTCTTTTTTTTCCCTTCATTATTTCTACTCTGTCAGAACTTTTTCACTGCCTGTTTGGTAGACCTACCTGCTATCATCAACAGAAATATCTACTTTTCACCAAGCCAGTGATATCAAAGATCCATAGAATTAGATGATAAACCTTTTTGCCATATCAAAATCAGAAGCTTCTCCTTCCTTACCTCCTCCAGCTGCAGTTTGATTCTGAGTGAACACATCAATAATGCTGCTTGTTAAAACTTAATACACATACTTCATCTGCTTACAAAAATTTAAGAACAGCTAGTAAAATACTAATATAAAATACAAACATTTACATTTGTACCTATTACACAAATACAAATTCCATTATGAAGCTAAATACAGGATTATTATCAGAATATTTAATTGATGTCCCAGTCTTTAGATGTTATCAACTTTCAAACTGCTGCAACAAAACCCCCAAAAACCTCTCAACTGTTCAATTTACAAATGGTAAAAAACCATACAGATGGGTAAGTTAGTTAACCTTTTCTTTCCCCCCCTAGAACTTGAATACTCTGTGCTTTATGGGAGGTCTGGGGTTTTTGTTTGGTTTGTTGTTGTGTTTTGTTGTTATTTGTTCTTTAAACTAGCAGCAACCATACTACATAGCAGGCAAATACAGCCTAGCTAGTTTTATATATACCTTTTTTGCTAACCAAAAGATATACTACATGTATATGTAATGAATGTCATATAGCTTCATGTATTAAGAGAATTTTTTGCATCATGTTAGCAAATGTCAGTTTCAATGTTTTATTTACTATCACATTTATTATTCATGACTTGCTTTGAGATAATTTGGATGTAAAATGTATAAACCCATATTTTAAAAGTATTTTAAATATCCTGATAAAGGAGAACTGCAAAGACATTTCATGGTGATCCATTTAATAAACAAAGTAAGTATTATCTGCAAGCAGTTAACTGAGCCGACTTCTTGTCTTCATAATTCCTGGTTCTAGAAAAAACAGATGTCCCCTCTTGGACCTCACTGGTATTAACGGCTTGGAAAGATATGTAAGCTCACTTGTTTTTATAATGCCTGATCATTTTTTCTCCCAAGCTAAGAAGGACCCAGCTATTTCTCTGAAGTAAATGAAAATACAGAAAATATTATCCTTGTGAAGAAGAGACTGCTACAGTCAACATCTTTATCACTTTAAATCTATTTCCAGATGATCATCTGATTGCTTTGTCTGCTCTGGTCTTTGACTTCCTTTAAAATTCAAGGCAGCAAATATTTAATAGCCTTAATACTGTATTTTAATTAACACAATCCATCAACAGTGTTTAATTTATGCATTCCTGGAATTTCATGTTAAAAAGAAAAGCAAGATTTTTATTGTTTAAATTACAATTGAAACTGTATGTACATAATAAATATGAAGATTACAAGCCTGAAGCACTCCACATGTTAGAGCGATTTTATGCGTCAGTCAAGACATGCAACTTTTTTTTTCCCCCCAGCAAGGACACTAGAAACTATAGTTATCCTGACAGCACACTTTGTTTCTCCATTAATAATGCAGCACAAAGGCAAAAAATTCAGAGTCTGTGCACCACCACCCTGACCCTCTTCTCCTGCAGCTGGTAGTGTGTGAAAGGAACACTGCTCTCCCTCTTCCTCTCAACGGAGAGGAACAACCCTGCTACCTCTCCTCCAGCATCTCCCTCGCTCGGCTCTCCCTACTCTGTTAATTCGATAACAATTAAAAATCCATCAGCACTACTTGCAGCATCCTGTACTACTGCACGTGCTTCAGCTTTTTAAAGAGCCATGGATTTTTTTTTTAAGTGGGCCAAAGTGCAAACAAGCTGTCCCAGCAACCAAATGCTGACCGCCTTTGTCCTCGTGCTCACTAGGTCCCTTGCTGTCCTTGTACCTTGCTCAGCCTACAGCTGCTCCTCTCCCTCTACCCCCAACCCCGGCAAATTCTTACGCCTGTACTCTACTCTAAAGTCATTATCATCAGAAACTCAGTAATCTTGCAGCAACATATTCAAAGGGCTTGTATTCCCCTAAACTTCCAATTGTCCTTTCCGCTGCTGTATCACCCCACCTCCTCCCAAACTCACACCTACTCTCATCCTCCACCTTCCCTGCTCGAGGGGAAGGAATCTCCCAGGG
Source organism: Ibidorhyncha struthersii (assembly GCA_013398815.1). NCBI lineage: Eukaryota > Metazoa > Chordata > Aves > Charadriiformes > Charadriidae > Ibidorhyncha > Ibidorhyncha struthersii. The sequence continues at coordinate 16,854 of VZSZ01009966.1, forward strand.
GACACTCTAAGTTTATCTCATGCTAATGTGACATAAGAATGGCCATATGGGATAGACCTGGATCCACCCAGCCCTGGCCATGGGGCGATGTGCATACAGTACAAGCATACAGCCATGCTTCTATGGATGTACCACTCTCCTGCCCTCCAGCAATTTGCAGCTCAGAGATTTCTGGACCCAGAAGCGTACATTTGTATGTAAAAGCTCTCCAAGCGTTCTCCCCCTCCCCGTGCTATTTTCTACTTGCTATTTGAACTGATGAAAGCATCCGTAACACCCTGCAGCAGGCATTCAGGACTTAAGTGTGTACTGAATGAGGAAACACTTCTCCATGTTTGTTTTGAACCTGCCATTTCCACAGAATATTTACTCCATGCTTGGCACGCCTGATGTTGAGAGCCCTATTGTATCGGTCATCATTGTGTCTTTTCCAACTGGAGGAATGCTAAAGTTGTTCCTTGTACAGAGGTTACTCTGTACCTCTGATTATTCTTGCCACTCTGAACCTTCTCTGGTTTCATTATATCTATGTTGAGAACTGCAGATGAGGACCACAGTGTTCAAGAAGCAAGAGTCAGAGAAGGCTGCTATGTCAATGTATAAATCCACGTTTTGTTCTCTATTCTTAATAATGACTGACAGTCACTTTTCTTTCTTGCTCTTGAGTATTCACAGCTGATGTTTTCACAGTATTATCACAAATCAAGATTTTCTTCTTGAATTGCAATAGTCAGCTCAAACCCAAAGAATTTATATGTGAAACTAGAATTTTGTTGTTTTGGGTTTTTTTTTTGCCACATGCATCACTTCATTTTTCTATACTGACTTTCACTATTTCAGATCTCAGTCAGTTTTGTAAAGCCCTTCCTGTAATTCTTTATAGTTGCAACTCTTCTGGATAACTTGCCCTAAATAACTTCGTATCAGCAGCAAATTTCAGTAGCATAATATAGCAAAACACCCTAAAGTGCTCATACATCCTTGGCAGCAGGGAAAAAACCAAGGCCAGATTCCTGTGCAAGTTCATGGATGGTCAGAGAGGCCCAGGCCCTGAGAACCTGGCAGCGTGCGGGAAAGAGGAGGCAGAAGCTGAATAACAGGGAACATTCAGTTCTGCAAGGCAGTCAGAAGTGGAAGTTGAACTACAGTAAGGCTGTAACTTCTAGCAAAGAAATCCCAGTCCTATACTCCTGACTTGATCTCTCGTCTCATCAAGTCCTGCAGCACCTGTCAAAGCGGTGATCTGTTCCCCTCTTTTGACTTTCTAGTGCCTTCCAGAAAAGCACACAATGCCAACACTGTTCAGTAATCACACGTACCTGAATAAACCTCTTCCTCAGCAATCCAAGGCCAGGAGCCTCTAAGTTTCCCAAATTCTTGTACATTCCTTCGTACATTTCCTTAAGCTTATTTTTATTCCTCTGAGCTTTTACCAACTCATTTTTGACATCCTCAACCCAATCCTGCAAACAGAAGGAAACAGATGAGTACTGAGAAAAAAATTACTGACCCTCACTCTTTGGTGATCTGCTCAGATTGCATTTGGGTTACCGTATTTACTAACAGTCAATTAATGAGTCTTTTGACAACCAAAAGAGAAATCAAAAGGCTACAGAAATATTTGCCTTTCATGCTGCCTCTCGATAAAATGTTTCTACTTTATTAACATAATTATGTTTACTACCACAGTGTCTGGTGCAAACTAAGAAAGCCCCTATGGAGCCAGGAGCGGTACCAAAGACAAGACGAGAATCCTTTGGACAACAGGGTTAGAATGTAGACAGGGAAGCCCAGCAGAGAGCTGGGAAAGGGCATAAGAACACAAGTAGTCAGAAATGACAGAGATGGCCACAAATGAGAATTCTGTAACAGCTTCAGGACTGACCACAGGGCAGGACAGAGACCCTGAAGGAGAAAGCTGTAAGGGGGTAGCGCAAAACAGCCAGCTGGCACAAGGGAGGGAGACCATCACCAGCGAAAGCTGCTGACAGCACCCCAACATCATCACCAGTTGACTCTGGGTTCAACTGCATCCTGTGGCTGTGGCATCAACCAAAGTGCAGCAAGCCCCACCCAGCACTCTCTTCCCCAGAGGGTGAGGAATGAAGGGAAAGGATCGGGGGAGGGAATAAAAAAACCCACACTTTACCTTAAAAAGCATTATGGGATTTGAGAGCTGTTCCAGAGAGCGAACAAAATCCTGAACTACTCCTCCTCTGTCCAACCTATTCTTGATCCTTTAAAAGAAAAAAAAGCACATCATGACGCAACAGGAACTACCATCACCACCTAGCCTGCAGATAAGCCATGATCCAGATTGTCTGCTATATTCAAGAGTCTGGCAAAATAATCTGGGGGTAGGTAGGACTCTCCCCTCAGAATTCTCTTGTGGTCTGCATTACTGTCCTTGCCATGTGGCTCCCAATTTTTTAATTAAGTGTCCCACTATGAATATAGGAGCTTGGTGGGGGAGTGGAAAGTATACTTGCAACAGAAACGGGAATTAACCAGACTATACAACCTGTCACAACAGTTATTCAAGGGAGACAGTTTGAGAAGCACAAGACTTTGTCTTCTTATTTTAAGTGAAGAAATTCAGCAAATGTATCAGAGATTTCAAAAAAAAGGCAAAAGGACACCTAAAATTGTATTAGTGCTTCTACAGCACTGTGTGATAAAAGTTGACTGTTGCCTGGAAGATGCATACTGCACTCTGAATAAGTAGAGAAGAAGACAACAAAGAGCTGTCATTCTCCAAAAGATAACATGAATCCATTTCACTGGCCCTCTCTGAAGTCTGGTAGAAGCATCTATTCTATTTAAATATCTCTGCTCTCACTTGGTATTATAATTACTCTAAATGTCCAAGCTAGCTTCATCTGTGATGGGTACTGACTCTCAGTGCTGTGGTCTACTACGGTAAGAGCCTAATCGTGCACCGGATTTCCCTTCAGCCTCAGCAGTGTAGGAAAAGGAAAAAGAAACTTTGACTACTGCAGAATTACCAGTAGAAAGCGCTTGCCTCTCTGTGGTTGTCTTGTTTTTCTTTGAAAAAATTCAAACTTCCCACAGCCTGGGGACTATATGTACTCAATACCAATACTAATACTAAGAGAGCTTACTTACTGTTTTTCCCCGTGCCTTTGAATGAGAGCACAGTGTGCATGGGACTACCCCTAATGTTTTTCATGCCCCCTAAAGAAAACAGTTTCATTGGAAAAAATAAACAAACATCTCCACTCCTAAATAAAAAAAATACAAAAGAGCTACTCTGATCGCAAATTCACCTTTCTACGAACTCCTTGTTCTTACAACCAGTTGCAGTATCTTTGAAACAGTAACTTTCACTGCTGATCATGAAAGGGTAGATAAGTGCCTGGGGATAGGCATCTGCGATCTCTTCGACAGTATGTTGCACGGCTACTGCTTCATCCTTGTCAAGCAGTGCCATCATCTGGCTAATCCAACCAATGAACTGCCAACAGGGAACTGAAGAAAGCTGCAAAAACACAGATACTGCTTTAAATTTAGGTCCTCCTCAAAAATATCAAACACAGCAAAGGCTAACAAAGCTGCTCTGTGGCCCAGCCTGACAGACAAAAACACATGAAAAGGAAACAGAGAATGCCAACTAGGTTGCAAAAAACATTCCCCAATAAAGCAGATTTTATTATTACTACTACTACAACCACTACTAACTACTGTGGCTTAATAGGTTTTCCTTTACAAAGATTTGCAGTTTTTTGATCAAGAGGAACCTTTATACTCAAACTTGTGGCTTTTCTATCTGGATGCAGTATAATAATTTTTGATCACCACACACAACTCAAAAATTTGAAGGGATAGTTCAAACACCATTGGGTTGAAGCCTTTTTTTGCATAAAAAAAAGCCAGGAAAGAGAACACTTGAACTCCTACCACAGTTTTGTTCTTCCTTCAACTTTAAAGAGGTCTGGGCTTCCTGACAGATATTAATTTCAGTAGAGCATCCCCCACCAATATACTTCATGCTTACCTCGCTCCAAAGGCTGCATTACATTTGAAAGGAGTGCATATTTTCTTGTGATAGCAAGAGACCAGACTCTCACTCCTTTCCTCCTGTTTCATCCCTTCCTACCTTTCTAACAGAGTTTAAGATCAGTTTGCCAGTATTTATCTTAGAAAGAGAGAGGACAAAGAAACGCCTGGTGAAATTCTTTTCTGGGTGAGGTTTGTTAACTGGACCAGATGTCAGGTTCTGTTTGAACCATCAGAGTTTCACTGAGGCCACACCTTGTGCACCTCAGCCATTTTTGCTATGTTCTCAGTTTCTTGGGATAACTAAGCTGTGTTTCAGTCTCTCTCAAGTTCTTCCTCTGACAGGGCCTGGCACTCTGCGAGCACCAGCACAATGGGCTTGAAAACACAGGCAGGCCAAGGCAGGAACAGGCTTGAGTCACAGAGGACCTCTCAGCTTATCTATAGTCTCAGGACAGCAGGGAAGGCAGCCAGGCTCACGGTATCCTGCTGTGGAACAGCAATGGAGGGACAGGTCGTGGAAGGGAGGAAGAAGCTGTAGTAACCTCTGAAGTGAAGAAGGACAGGGAGAGGTGGGAGAAGTGGAAAATGAGTCCGGAAAAGCTGTTAGCTCCCCGCATACAGGAAACAGCCTACAGAAATAAGATACGTTCCTTGCCCTAATCCTATGCACCTTTATCAGAGCACTTAAATCGTTCAGAAGGAACAGAAATGGCAACATAATTTCTCTCCAGCAGCTCTCAAACTAACATTTGGCATCAGAATAATGATAAAAAGTTAAACTCTTCAGTAAAAAGTTTCTGTCCATATGAATTAGACTCAGCAAGTTAGAGAAAAGACAAGGAATAAGGACGGGATAAAATTTATCTGATTTACCTGAAGCAAAACTTACCAGTCTAACCTCTCTGTCCATCCAACCTCCACCCCCACCTTTTAAATTCGATTTATAGCAACATCTCCTGCCAGGAAAATGGAAGCAACTAACCTCTCGTGTCACTAGACCCAATGTCTCTGCTGGATATCTTTCAATTATTTGCAGCAGTCTAGGAAATCTCAGCCTGGCTTCTCTGGAGTTCAGTTTTAAAGCTTTTATCATTTTCTCCACCACAATAGCTGGGAATAGCTGGAGATCTGCAGTGTTAATTTCTGCCAAGAGACAATAAACAAAAATTATCAGAAACACCATCACTTGTTCCATGTCTTTGATCGTCTGGAACGTTCATCTTTACAATTCAGTATTTTTTTTCCCTGGTATATTTTGTATTTTTACTTTGTTCTCCTTCCCATCTGTTTGAACTGCACACATCAGCAACACATGTACTTGGGGACTGTAAGGATTAGCTTTATCAGGAAGCTGCATCACTGCTGGTATCTTGCCTGCTTTAAACACAGCACTGCTGTGGTCTGGGAAGGAACAAGGGAAGCATCTGCTGGATGTGATATATCTCTCACAAGTGAGAGGGAGACTATGAGTGATTCACTATGACCAAAGCTAGCAGTAATAGNAACTGTTTCATTTAAATTCAAGCTGTGTTGCTCAGGGAGACCTCCTGGGTATCACAAAAGCTCACGTGTCACGGATAAATCCACCTCGCATGCTTAGGAGAAATCCTAACTAACCAAGCAAGCCTTCTTCTTCCCTACGCAGATGCTGGTCACAGAAACCAACTAAAGTCATATACGCATCGATAACTCCCATCACATCTACATATTCCATGGAGTGGGACTGCACCTCCTCTTCGGACTTCCTTGCTGCACTGCTGAAACATTGAAAAGCCTTCTTGTTCAGACCTGCCAATATCTGAAAGTCAACCACAAGAGAAAAAAAGACCCGTTAACAAGTAGCATTCAACAATTCTTTTTGAAATTGGAGCTCGGTTGCAGGTCTTGAGTAGATAAAACTTCAACTGTATTAGATGTTTTGAGCAGCTGATGCAAAGGAAAAAAAATAGTACATTATTTCTAGCAGTTATTTCCAGAATTTTAATTTCCACAATTTTCAACGGAAAAATATAAACCACACTTTTAACTGAAATTAGTCTCTGGGAATGTTACGTGGAATTTTTCTAACTGAAAAGAAGTTAATGCTACTAGAGCTTCCACCAACAGTTAACAGAAAACACAATTAAAAATGCTATTTTTTCATATTAAGACATATCTGCAACATCTGCACAACAGCTATACTTAGAACTTACTGCCAACAAGTTTACTAACCTCAGACACTGTAGCTATTGTAGTTATTAAACAAAATACAAAATTGCTGCAGAACAAGTTGGAACAACTGAAAAATGCTGTAACTGAAATTAAACAGTTTGAATTTCAGGTAGATAGAGGGAAACTACCAGGGTCAGTGTACTGCTTAATACTAAGCTAAAATAAGGCTAAGCTCCTTAATTTTACAGGAATATCTGGTATACCAATCTGACTCAGCTGCCACAGAAGAGCTTTTATGGTCATCTTTTAGATTTCCTTAAGAAGAATACTCTTAATAATTAGCTAATAAATGAAGCTTAAGCTTTTGCTCAAGTTTCTACACACCTGATTTTTTTTTTTTCCGGAATCTCTTCTTTATCTGCTTTTCTTTAACCACCATAAAAACACAAATTAAGAACAATTTTTTTGCTGTTTTATACTGATATGGTTCATATGTAAGAGTCTTCACAGTGGCTTCACAAATTAATAGAAATAAGTCAGAAATAAGTACTTCAAATTCTTAATCAATTTGACAGACAAGAAGTCAGTGCCACAGCATCTGGGAAAACTGACAGCATAAACCGTTTCAGATGCAGCACAGTCTGTCATGGTATTCTTCCAATGTGCACCTCCC
>VZSZ01009966.1:23733-58379 GCA_013398815.1 Ibidorhyncha struthersii
TGACCTGTGTATGGTCTGTCTTACAAACCCCTCTCCTCTCTATCACTAAAATTATTTAGATAAAACAAGCATATCAGCATCATTATCAGTATTATAAAGATCTCTTTATGAAATAGGATAGTCTGACAGCATGAAGCGGCTCAGAAATGCCAAGCTGAAATAAAGGCATTCTTTGAGGATCACGTTCCCAAGCCCTGTCCTGCCACTGTGCATGCAGGTGCTATGACTATGTCTTTCCCCTCCACACAAAATGCAGGAGCATAGAAACACAAGAACGCTCTCCCAATTAAAAAGGCTACAGTGGTGCAGAACTCCAGGAAAGCAAAAAGCAGAGAAAATAGCAACCACATCGGGTTTTGTTTTTTTTTTTTTTTTTCTTCCCCTAGCTGGTGTTCCTGGACAAGTCACTGCTAATAGCAGATGGGTTTCACATTCTCTGTATCTGTCCATATCCATCACCACCTATTGAAGTAGTGATTACAATACTGAAATACCTAAAAGCTTTTCCCCTCTTATTTACCTTTTCAGGACTCTCAAGACTTTCTCCTGATAGTACTGATATTTTTCCAGCTTTTTCTTCCTCGATTTGCTCAAGGCATCTTGGATCCTGACTAAGAGCATTGGCCATGATGTGGTACGTAGTACCCAGAAGAAGATTCTGGTTTCGGAAGGCCATTATGTTCTTGCTAAGATAGTCAGATTTGGTATCTTCTGTTGGAATTCAAAAACAAAGTTGGTAATTTGACAACAAAGCCGCTTTGTGTAATAAACAAAGTGAAGCAAAGTGAAGGCTGTTACCAAGCAGGGAGATGTTTTTTAACACTGAGAGCAGGCGTTCAGGACAACTCTGGTTCCGGCTGCAACTATGTGTAAAGCGACAATAGGCGTAACTCCACCTCACCAGCCAGTCTTCCCTTGTTTTGGCTTCTTTGCGTAGGTCTTTCAGAAGCTTCTTGGCAACTGAGAAGCTGTTCTATATTCAGATTAAGACAGAATTTTCAGATAATATATCTGAAGAGGAAATAAAACCTTTCTGCAAGCAAATTAATGGATGAGAGTATTTAGGTTACACAAGTAAAGCTATAATAAGATGAAGAGAGGTCCACTGCTTGTTGGGTCTCATATTCAAAAACAGATTTGTGCTAAGGAAGAATTTGAAAAGAAAAAGAGAAGAACAGAGGTTTGACAAACTAAGGAAATTAAAATAATCCTATCTGTGTGACTGAACAGGCATTAATTGTTCTGCAGTGCAAACACATACGGGCAATGTAATTTTTATAACACCATTAAACAAATCACTTATGTTTATGTTCTGCTGAGAAGTTTCATGTAAGTAACATTAAAGGAAATCTTTTTTTTTTCATTTACCTCTTTAAGAACAGTATACAGTCCACACAGCACTAATGTTATATTTGGTTATTAGAGTTGCTTAAAATAAACTTTGTCACTAACTGCAGATTTCTGCAGCATCTCAGAAGATGAAGGAGACCTCAACTTAAATATTATTGATCTTGTCTCAAGTTTTAAACACTAAAGGGCCATTATCAAGGATGCCTACATTTCAGTCATTTTAACAGGCACATCCAACCCAAAATTTCTAAGTCGCTCAGCTTTAGTTCTTTACAGAAATGTTAAGCTAGCAGCATTAATGAAAATCGTAAAAAAATAAATAAATCATAAAATGTTTCAGCATTGCTGATTGAAGTAAATTATATTGATTCAATCTGAATTTGATTTGTTTTCTTGTACAGAAGAGATTGTTTGCAAATGAGAAAGCATAATGTTTGGTTGCAAGCATCCCTTCCATTAAAGGCTGAAGCACTTCAGATACTTCATTTATCTGCCCTTTAGAGCGTCAGAAACCATCTGTGATCAAAGGGGCCTTTAGGCATGTTTCCAGTAACAACAAATTATCATCAAGTTTCTAATTAACGTTTATCCATTTGTTTTCTTTCTCTGTGGAACTGACTTTCTTGAGCTTTCAAAATGTCCTGGACAGCAAGGTCAAAGACAGACAAGGTCTGCCCGGGCAAAAAGGTGCCCAAGATCACCTATGAGGCTTTTCCAGCTGTAGTTTATATACATTTCCTCACAAAACTGGAAGCTCTCAGACAGTACAGTCACCTGCTTCCTGGCACTTTCTATCATCTTCATTTTCATGTTAAATTTGCAGCTTTTAATCATTGAGTAAATGTCTTCATCCTGTTGATCCACTTCCATTTTTTCACCAGCACCATATTCTTCATCCACCTCCATACTATCATTGGACTGATCGCAGAGAAGTTTCTCCTGAAGTTTGTCAAGAAAGAAACACCTGCACAATGACAACAGAGGTACAAATCACTCTGGTATGCATGTGAGGGAAAGAACATTCAAAAGTGTTGATGTGACAGTAAACAGAGCTAATAAAAAATGGCAAGCTGTAGCGATCACCTTTAGCAAGGGCTAAACATAGTCCTCAGAGTCTGGAAAGTCACAGCTGGGGACATGTTGACCCTGAGAGCAGTCTAGGATCTTGAATCAATGAGATCGAGTATTAGAAAATATCCATAATAGAATAGGATTTTTCCTTAGTTTGTTCTTTTAAAATCCTAACTACAACCTCAAAGTTCACCAGGCCATAATCTGTTGTCTAACTTGACAGAAGTGCGAACAGTTTATATAGTGTGTATGGCTGTATTTTATGTCAACCTACAATTCAAATATATATGACACCAACACATGTAAACATTGAAATTTGCATTGCAGAAAAGACCAGTGACCATACTCAACTTTTGAAAGGGAATTGCCATGAATCAGTGCTAAATCCTTTTCATTCTACAACTAGTCCTGTCTAACCTAATAGCATCTCTCATTATGTAGACTGTTATTCAGTGCAGGAGAAAGCATTGCACTCTGGAATAGGAGAAGGCGCTGAATGAAGGCACATCCTTTGCCACTAATTTAAGATGAGACAAAGTTTTTCTAAAAGCATATAAAAGTGTTCAAGACACTGACAACCTTTCAATTCATAAATGTTTTGAGACTTTGTAAAGGAGTAAGCCATAGCATGTAATTCTGCCTAATATTTCATTGCAATAAGCTCTTCTGTAGCCATGCTTTCCTGACCCCAGAGATACTAAAATAAATTACAGAGCACAGTGGCTATCAGCAGAGCTGTTGAAGCAGTTGTCCCCCAGAAAAGGAGAACTAATCTAGATATGCACTGCAAGAACAGATTGGGATGAAGATAGATACCACAGGGAGGACAGAAAACTTTCAAATTCAAAAAAGCATTCCAGCTTCTTCAGAGCTAATCCAAAGCAGTCTTCAGAGAGCCTTTGTTCTTTCTAGCAACAGTCACACAGCAGAAGTCTCTAATTACAGCACTGGTCATTAACTTTCCTATAAACATGTGAAGCACTGATAGTGACAGGGTTGGGCTTATTTTGTACACTCCCTAACTTTGGAACTGCCTACAAAAGTAGGTAAGTATTTTTAGCCATAACAGACCGGCCTTTCGGGTGGTGTTTCGTTGAGCTAAATGTAGCTGATCTACTCAATTACAAGTGGCTGTGTATAAGGGCTGCTGAAGTGGGCTAGTTTCTACAGGGCATGTAATCACTCATGCAAGAAAATGCCTGAACTCACAGTTATGTTTCCATATCAAAATCTGGTTTATTCCCTGCCCATTTCTTAACCTCCTTTTGCTTCTTACTACAAGTTAGTCACACAAAAAGCAGTTATACTGATAAAGCTATTACAATGGTTAAAAAAAAAAAGTCATATACTGGATCAACAACCTCCCCATATGAAAACAAGCAGCGTTAGAAAAAGCACCTCTCAGAACTCAACAGGCAGACAGAACTAAAGCTAACCCAGGAATGTAATTTTACCGGTTTGTAATGATATCATCCCAGATGTTCATAGGATCCATTTTAGCATCTGGATATCTGCTTGTCCAAATTCTGAGAAGTCTCTTAAGGGAAGCCTGTGAAGCTAAGTTACCTAGAAATCAATTAAAAGTACTTTAAATGCACCTAAATCCAAACAGTGTATAAAAAGCCTAAACCAAACATAGTCTAACATTCAAACCACAAAACTGCAATAAAGCAACCCACCTGCATTTCTGGGCTTGCATTAAATACACTATGGTGATCATATTGCTTTTGTTTATTGCTGAAGCACAGGAGATTCAATAAGGACATCAGTGTCAACTGTCATTGGGAATCACCACTGGGTAGGTACCCTTCCATACAGGAATATGCCAGAATATAGTAGAACTGTTAACTAAATTCAATATATAATTCGGTTTATGCGTATAAATTTGTATTTCATGACTACCTCAGTAGCTAGAAATTATACACTGTAACCATCTTTTATTTCTGCTAATCACTATTTGCTACTGAAAGTGAACCCAACAAAAATCTTTGTTTAAAACTATTACTTACGCTTTTAAAATAAATACTTGACTGCTATCACAATTGCTAGGCTAATAAAACTGCAATAGAACACAGAATTACTTTCAAGCCCATCTTACATTATTGCAACAGTCCTTACTGTCAAGAAGACAGTACGAAGTAACTCCAGACATATGCTCCTTCAAACAGGAGTTTAGTCCTCTATGCGTGGAAACAGAAATTCAAAGTTCAAGAAACCATGATTATTTAACACAATGAAAGGAAAACCACTTAGGAAAAAAAAAATATTTACTTCTCTTGGTCATAAAATTGATGAAATCCTGTATTTCTGTCAAAGCTTGTACAGACTGCAGTTTGGTCATTCGACTTTGATATAACAAAGTATCAATACTGGAATAGCTCTGAAAAAAAGACAATGGAAGAGTTCATATACAGAATTTACAATGGTTCTATTCAGTGCTCTACAAACTATTTATCTGATATATTATGCTCTAAAACCCAACCTTTTACAAATAATCTAGTAACCTGTAATCTGCTGAAAGCGACTGTGCTTTGGACAAGCATAGAGGTGTATCTTAGCTTCTAGGATTCTAACCTATCCTAGGTTTTAGGATACTCCTACAGTCTAATCAAAACTCGGTAATGGATCGAACTTGTAACCTCTCAATGTAATATTCTCTTTTCAAGTCTGTTCTGGGGACAGGAAGCTTCTGAAAAGATGAATGAAATAAAACTGCTATTAATCTGCACAAACAATTACTCTGAAAAATTTCTAATAGATGAAATCAGCAAAATAAAACAAACGAAAATGGGAGGATACACTCCACTGGCTGGCTCAACTCTCATCATTGCAAACAGTGAATTCAAAGGAAGTTTCGTCATATGATTGGAAAGCACCTAGATTTCTAGATTTCATTGTATTTGGGCAAGTGTTTCTCTCAAGAGTATAATCTAGCAACAGTAACAGGAACAACAATTTCATCGTTCCATGAGTTTATACGGAAAAAACCTATCAGAGACAGCAGAGATTGTTACCTGCATGAAAATCTGCATGCCATTGCTAATGTAATATTTGGCTCTGTCAAAATCATCTTGCAGGATGTAAAGGAGACTAAGCTCTTGGCTATAATGCATTTCTATAATGGCTTTCTTCTGTTCTGTCTTCATTGCCTCATCGATAAAAGTCAGCAAAGTCTGGTCATTTTCCCCACTGAGCAGTAACTTCAACTTACTGCGTATTATATACGGCAGATACGTCTCCTACGAGGTGAAAATATAGTCTTTATTTCTAGGAATGGAATGTTAGATGATCATTTTTTTATCAGTGGCAGATAAAATACATATATAAAAATATTTTAAACGATTTTCTTAAATGTCTTCCCTTTAGACAAATTCCAGTTTGCTAACAAATCACAGCAGCCTTTCTCATAGGCTCAAAAAGTTGCCAGCAAATTCCACCACGTTCAAAATCAGTGGTAACTCTTAAAACATGTAGCAAATAAAAGCAATAAAAAGTGACAAAAACACTGCAAGAAGATGATGATGATAAAGCTGGTGCTGCATGATCAGTCATAGACTCAAGGTAAAAATTAAACTACCTATAAAGCCAGCAGAAGTAATTGCTTCAACTATATTATATACCAGACTCTCTGCTGATTTCCATATAAAAGTAACCCAAATAATGCAGTTTCTTTCCACCCACGATCACATTACTGTAGGACATCCCTGCAGAGATAGAAACAGCACAGTATCAACGAAGTCATTTCTAAAAACCTGAAAAAATGGATCATTCCATGTTTTGCTTAGATCTGGAGGTTTTCCACTATCGATATTAATGGTCGCACAATACTCCAGTGGCTTCCACTCTGTGAGGTGGTCATAGCATTCCAGAGATGCAAGTTCCCAGAAGTCCTTCTCTGCTTCTGTTGGCTCCCCATCTTGCCAGTCTTCTTTAGAGAGTGCCTAGGTAATGAATTTAAGGGGGAGGAAGGTTCTCAGCTGGAATCTGACACTAGTTTTAATTCTAAGTCACCAAGAACCTAAGAATAATTCATTGTCTCATAAAAATATCTACTCATTTACCAGAATATGACAGCAACATTAAATGCAGAAAATTGAAGCTTGTCAGTATTTATATATAAATAGATAGCCATCTTCAGTAAACCTGCATTTTTAAACAGCTAAGACTTTAAAAGAAGGTTAAAGAGATCCTTCTTAATTTTTACCCAATGTAATTCAATTTTTCTTTGCCACAAACACATGCAGTTTGCTCTCCTGGGGTGGTACTGTGCCCATGGTGTTTTTTACTTGTCTGCCTAGGTGATCGCACATGTGAGGCTTTGTAGCAAACCATAAAAACAATCACGCTTACTGCTCTGTTGTGACTGCTCGTCTGTTCCCCTGTCTTTACAGACTGAACCACCAACCAAACAAGACACAAGGACATTTTAAGCAATATGCTGTTTCTGAAAATGTTTATTTTTGGTTTATTAGTTTTAAGCCATGAGAGATTTATGAAACAGAAAAAAAAAATCTCGTTGTCATTTTACCTCATCGTAATATTTAGCTGCTTCAGCATAATCACTCCTTGCTTCTGCCAACAAGGCTTTCTGTGTAATTTCCTTAGTCCCAATCTTACCACTGAAAATTCCGCGAAGGACATCATAATCCCCAAGAGATCGGTAGAGCCTAGTAAAATTGAAAAGGGAAATCTTTTAATTAGTTGAACACAGGTATATCAATGCAAACATAAGCTATTTAAAAAATAATAATTCAATATGCAGTAATACTCTGGCTTGTAAAAGTAAAAAAAAAAAAGGTATTTCTTATGTAAGATCATAAATATATATTTAACTAGATAATCTTGTAGGGTAATACCTGAACCGTGGAAACTCCTGCAGTTGAAAAGCTATGGACAAGGTGTTTTTCAGCAGTCTGATTGCATCATCAGGGTGCACAGCTGTTAAGTCTAACTGCTCTAACTGAAAGATAGTAATTAACTGACAAGAAATTAAAAGCATACTTAATTCTAAAAGAGGGAAAGACTAAAAAAAGAAATCACATAAGCCATAAAGGCGGAGTTCTTCACAAGGCAAACCTAAAGGGGAGTAAATTATCTCAAACAAGAATTTACTTAGCAAGTTCAATCCATCTGATCACATCTGGGGGAAGCTCTGTCCTTCCACGCATCCGCTTGGACGGGGGCTGTTCCTCAGGTGACAGAGCCATCAGGGCACGCTCCAGAAGAAGGATGCCCACTGGCTGTTGTAAGCTCGCAAGGCAGCTCGTGCTCACATTTAATGAATCCAGTTCTAGTAGCTCTCTGTGCTGGTAACTCATTTCCTATAAAAGAAAACAAAAAGTGTCTACTTGGTCTAAAACTATACTGATAGTTACCTTTTACAGATCATCTATTTGGTATCCCTCTTCTTATAGAGCAAGCTTTGAAAATGAGCCGTTAAACCTCCAGAAGTTCCTGACTCTAGGAAAACTGGAATGCTTTTCCTTCTGTGCTGTTGATCTTTGGACATAGAACAGTAGAGAATAATCCCTCTACTTTGCCTGTCTCCAGGGCACGGGGACAACTGTCACAGAAACACATGGAAAGTGGAGGAGAGGTAGATGGACACATTCACAGCCTCAATCTTTCCTTCTGTTTGTTGGCAGTGTGGTGCCTGCTACACCACAGCTGCGTTTCACTTAACCTATTGAGCAGTGCATTCCTGCCAGAAGCCAAAGGCACAATTAACTATAATGTCTTCTCTGAGCTGGAGGCTTTCTAGCCACACACTTACCCAGCTTTAGCATACCACAACTTCCTGTTAGACTCATTTAGCACTACACTCATCTAGTCCTGCCTGATTTCAAGACATGACAATATTTTAAGCAGATCTTTATCCTATTTATCATCAGCCCAACTACAGAGTAACCTCTTTTTCAGGGATAAACATCCTTGTTTACCTGAAGTTTTTTTTAAATACTTAAATCATTGTCTCAAATACAGGTAAATATAACAAGAAAGAAGCAGACAAGTTTATTAAAGCCAGGCTTTTTTTTTCCTTCACTAAAGAACCTAAAGGAATGTTGCAACAATACCTTAACCACACAGGAAGAAAAAAAATCTACAACACGGAAGGGTAGTAATATAACTTTAATTACAAAAGCCAGCACTGAGTTCTAGGACAAAAATTTGATTCTTGCAACACAGTATGTTCAAGAACACTAAGTGAAAAATATTACTATTTGGAAATTGCAACAGGAGGCTGTGAGAACAACCAAGCTACACTTCTTTAATCAACAGCAACCGCCACAAAACCTGCAGAATAAGCATCTGGCATAAGCAAACACATTACACAATTTCTATAGCTGAGATTCTCACACCAATACATTTGTACTCAATAAAAAAAGAGAAAAAGAACAGCTTCTTGTAGCTTCCTGAGTTACAGACCAGGTAGATCCCAATGAGGGGTTAGCAAATGCTTCACCCGCTATTCAGGCAGCAATTTCAACTAGCAGCTTCTATCAAAGCTGCACACATGCCCCAGACACTCCTATGTCCGGGCACGCATTCCTTGACTGCCAGCTTTTAGGGGGTGTGTCAGGGACACAGTGTCAACTGCACAATCTAAAACTTAAGAATAGCTCTTTGCTAAGGTAAGACCAAAAGCCCTTTCTCAAGGATGCCTAGGAAAAAGTGCAAGAATTGCAAATATAATGGTATGTGCAGAGAGTGAATACTGTTCCAAAGTCGCAACTTACAGACATCGTCCCATATCAAATGAGATATCTATTTAGTGCATTTTGGTGACTATTTGATTACTTATCTTCTGAAAGCAGAGGGGATGTTCTTTGCTCTGCATGCAGTGCGTTCTGTCTTTACGCGCACCACAAGTTCAAAGATTAGGACAAATGGCATCCAAGCTGGCCTGACAGCTATAATACTTGTAGACAATTATATGTTCTTCAGAGGCCAGGTACCTCCGCATAAACTGTTGCTGCTGGTTTTTAATCTGTCCTGAGATCCAATTCCAGAGCCTCATAGTCAATTTTAAGATTACACCTGTAGACAAAACCAGCTCCTTTTATCATCAAGTTACTCTCCTGATGGGACTTGAACCTGTACAAGACTAAAAAGGGCAAACAACCAGAAGGAAACGGCAGGGAAGTAGGAAGGCCTTCTGAAATAAGCCGATATTTATTCTATTGTTGGTATATAGGAAGTAGAAGCTGTATTTCCAAATGGCCAAGCCATTAGGATAGCCTTTGTGAGCCAAACGACAGCCTCAGCACTGTGCGCTCTCGCTCTCCCTCTCCCAGCTCTCTCTCCTAATCAATACGAACTCTGTTCCCTTTTGGGAGAAGACTTCCATTCACTGTTACACAGGATGCTCAAATCCACGGGCTGAGGCTTGCCTCTGTGCTGCTGTTCTTTTGTTATTGAATGGGGATGGCAACGAGATGTTCTTATCACTCTTACAAAGTCCGTATTTTTGACTAATTTTAACTTCTCTGCTTTCTGAGTCTTCATTTTATGTCTACTCAGAGAAGAAGTAGCCTAACACAACAGTGATATTAATAGGGTCTAACAGACAGCAAAATTCAACACTAATAATAATATCGAGACAGAAACCCAACAAATGCAATGTCAAGAGGGAATATTAACAGATAGCTATTGTAAGATGCTGGCTCGAAAAATACCAAGACAGCCCAGAAAAATCCCCATAGCATTTGACCTTTTATGCAGCTGCACAGAAAAAAGTAAACAAGAAACTACATTTTTTCAGATGCGTAAATACAAGTACTAAGAAGCAAAGTTTGTCACTGTTTAAAAAGCTAGTCCAAATTAGACATTTCTCCTGTACTACGAATGACATCTACTGTCACAGAGTACTTAAATTTCCATAACAGAAAGAAGGAACCACTCAAAAAAGGTTACCATGAGAGCTACAAATCAGACACAACGTTAAGATCAGCAAGTTGACAAGAAATATAAAATACAGTGACAATGAGTATGTAACAGGTGCTCGGATAAGTTTTTTTTATCTCCCTGAAAACTGGGGTAAAAGATGAAGTTCACAATCTATTCCACGTCAGTATACTCTCATAGCAGAAAGGCTCGTGTTTCCTTTCCACTGAAATGGCTGTGGTGCATCCACTCACCCTTGGGTGGGAGTGAGTCCTCCCCTCATTACTGAAAATCCCCAGACACCTACTTCAGGGGACTAATTTGAAAAAATAAATAAGAGATGCTAACAACAAACAGTCTGACAGCTACTGATATCCTCAAGACATCAAAGTATTCCTCAGTAAGCACTTCCCAGAAACAGGAAGATAAGCACATGGCACCCACATAACCCTTTCAATTGTTCTTGTGGCTTGCGTATAAAATCAAGTCTCTTCTTGTTACTGCTCCAATTAAGACATTAAAAGGTGACTCAAACTCTACAGATAAGAAATTGTAGGAACCTTGAAAAATCAGTTCAGAGGCATGAATTACCTTGTTCACCATAACAAAAATCGCTTGAAATATCTATTTGGTTAACAATTATCTTTCCATCTCTGTATAAATTTCAGTAACAGTATTGAACCTTCAGTACCACTGGGTTTATCACACATTCAAAGACATTATATTCAGTTACTTTCATGCCGTGTGGCAGGATTTACCTGGATGCATGCAATGAACGGTGGGAAGTAAGACAGGCTCATACTCAGGAAATTATTGAAGTCATTCAGCAGCTTCTGGATAATGGCTTTTTTCTCAGAAGGAGTTTTAGATTTTTCTACCTCGTGAAAAATTCCATCAAACAAACTGCTGAAAAGCTGCTTGGCAAATGTTGGATCTTTCTGTAAGTTACAACAAAAACAATAAGGCCACTGAATTTTGCTGTGACACAACAAACCAATAAATAAAATTAAGAGATACGACCCACCCTGTACCTAATCTCTGTGTGGACACTCTTTGGGAGTGGAATAATTAGTCTGGCATGCATCACACCTATGTCAAGAATTACTGTACTACCCATTCAAATAACATCTTAATTCTTCTACATAAAGAAACTCCAAGACAATGTAGGTTTCAGGCCAGAGTGTTGGTAGAGAGGACGGAATTTACAATTTTCACATATTCACAATTCCCACTACAGAAACCAGATACTCAATATCATCTCATGGACACCACTGCCAGTGAAGAGGATTTCAGGAAAAAAAACAGAAGACATCAATGTGTGAGGGGACCCGGACCTAACACTGAAGGAGCTAACACAGAGGGATAGACCGTCTGTACACAGAGTTCCATCTGAGGTTTAAAGGCATTTTTTCAACCCAGAACCACATTTGTATGTGTAACATAATCCTATGCATCCTGGTCTATCATGGAAACGGAGTTTGGTTTAACTCTTGGTCTAATGCTGTTCAGGTAACTCATGATTGTGCCACTTCCTGCCTGTACAGAGAGATAAGGAACCATCAAAAGAAATTAAACACAAAGGTAATCAGGAACACTGTGACTTCCCAAACACTGTAAAATAGGATAGGCTCAGCCTACAGTTTCTACCACTTTCAGATGGGAAAAGGAGCATTGTAACTTCATTTGTATTTTTACAACTCCACTGTATCCACATAAAAGAACAAAAAAATTGGTGTTTTATTGCTGTACAGTGAGATATCCTTTGCAATAATGTCTGTGAAGACCATCACCATCTTTTTCTCAAGCAGAGGAACCCAGAGGCAATGAACAACAGCTGATGTCTCAGGTCCTCAGTGTTCAACTGAACTGCTCAGGTGAGGCAAGCTACAAGGCATCTTCTCTCATCAGTGCACCCGCTCAGGGGTAGGAGAAACCCTCCCTCAAAACAGACTCTTTAAATGCGTATCACAGTGGTTGACTACAAAATTAAATCAATTTTGAAAGCAGCTGCCCAGCTACATCATTTTCTCTACAAGAGCAGAAGACTTCACAAATGACCTTTGAAAAGCAGACAAACCTGGGCAAGGCCCTGCAGAGGGGCAATGAGACTGCAGTATTCAATCTGGATGTCAGGAAGGTCTCCTACTCGGTAACTTCTGTACAAAGTAACCTGGGCATCATACTTCATCTTCAGCTCCGATTTCATCTCCTGAAAGGCATTGCTCATGTTAAAAAAAAAATTAAAATCGTATTACTTAGAAAGAGCTGTATCTACATAAGACAAAATAAGCAAGAGCATTTCTGAAGTGTTTTGTAAACTTTTTGCCAAGCTTATTAAACAAATACATTTCCCATAAAGCTCTAATATAGTTAAACCCCAAATTACCTTAGTCAATTAAAGACTCCAAAGTCTTGTTCATAGACTTACTTCAGCCGTTAACTATTAATATTAATGCCTTGTAGTTCCTGCTTCCACAGAGGTAGTATTTAAGTCACTTTTAAAGCAAAGGATTATGACTGACAGCTAGTGAGCTGATATGATTTAATAAGTCACTGCCTGCCAGCTGAGCCACGGTAGTCCATAATACGACAGTTCTCAGCCTGGCCCAAGTGCAAAGTAAAAACACACTAGCTGTAGCAACGTCATTTGTTTCACACAGTGGGATGGGAAGAGGAAGGAAGAAGGATGAGCCTGGTAGAATTGATTCCTAGTAAAACTTAAACCTAACTGTAATAAAACTGTTGTAAACTGCAGTTGTTAAATAGCTGCCCTGCCTTTTGCTGAAGCTTAAAGGAATACATTTAAATTGAACAAGAGCTACTGCCACGTATAGGCAAAACCTATCTCCTCCTCTGTCTTTCTTCCTTTTCATAGCACTGATAGACTATAAGGAAATCAGCAGTAAGTTTAGAGGCTGGGATTCTATTTTTAACTACTGCCATTACCAGTTAAACCAGCAGACAATGGGTCAATGTATACACATTGGTAGAAAGGAAAAAGAAAACAGAAGAAAGCTTGAAGATTTTTTTCTCTTCGGTAAACCCTTCGCAATATTTCTTCTACACAACTTCAAAGGGATGATTGTCAAAAATTTTGAGAAATATGCTGAGAGAAATTAGGATTTTGCTAAAGCTTTTTCCAAATACTTTCTTGTTTAGGACCTACTTTTTCCTGCCCCATCAGGTATGGTATTAATGCAAGCCACCAAATTCCATGTGTGTTTATGTACAACAAATCTCTTTAAAATTTATCTTTTATTGTGGAATATCACAGGGTTTTTTTAGTGGTTGTATTTTAGACTGTCATACAGGATGCATTACAGGTTCTGTCTTGCAGGGTGGGAGGAAATGGTAGCTTTAGCCTGCAAGTAAATATAAATTGGCTAAAATAGGTGTTTGTGTCGTTCTTCCAGACATAAGTTCTGTTTACACAGTTGTCTGCAGCTGCAAAGAATTGTAAGAGTGTCTCAAAATGGTAGCTTGCAGTCCTGGGTTCCCTGCTCTTGGTCTAACTGCTATCATTTTTTGGATGATAACATATGTTATTTTTAGTAATATGAACCTCTTAAAAACTGTTACATGGCTTAAAAATACTTAAACTAATTGTAAGTACATAACACAACCAGGAAACCCACATAGTACTAAGTTTCTGGCCGTGATAAACACTCAGCAAATGATTATCATTGACATTCCTTCAGGTTAAAAGTACACAACAGTTCTGGCTAGTCCATCAGCTCCATCACATTTTTGAGTTCACCTTCAGACACTGGATAATGTTCGCCAACTATTTCTGCAGAGTACTGTAGCTTCAAGGCTCCTAGTTTCCAGGATGACAACTGCAAAGCTTCCCATAGCTGTTAGGGACTCCATCACATAAAATCCCTTCACGTGCACTAAGTGGCAGACTGGAAGTGTTATCACTCTTTTCTCACTCATGCTAAATAATAGCATTTAGCTTTAAGCACGTAAATAACATGATTTCCAGATACAACCTTCTAAAGCTCTTAAAGTAGCAACCAGTATCTCACACCTACCCTTTCTTCACAAAGTTACTTCTAGAGATGAAGTACAAGACTGCAAATGGCATTAGCACTTAAGGGTTTAAACTTTATTTGGATTGACAAACCTTTTCTCTTTTCTGTTCAGCCACACCTTTTCTAGCATAAATCAAACTGAGTTTCTCTTGGTCCTTCAAGAAACGTCTTCGCAGTCTTAGAATTTCTGCTCGTTCTTCTATACCTAGGGAACACATGGTCATGTCCACAGGTTTTCCTTTCTCAACCAAACTTCAGATTTAAGGCATGAGAATCATATAATTACAAACATAATCTTTGTATTTACTAGTTTATCAGCTAGTCTTCTAAGTTTCATACCCAACAACTCAATGCAAGGCCTTTCAACAAGACAGCAAATTAAAACAAATTAAGTTGTTTTTAGGAGAATAGGTAATACACATTTATATAAAAACTTTAAGCACATGGATGAGGTATAAAGATCAAACTATTTTACTGGGAAAGGTGCTAAAATTAATGAACAAATTGGCCCCACATGACAGACTTATTTTAAGCTCTCAAAGGCAAGTATGGCATTTGCACCATATTCCATAAAGTATATAGCTCCCTACATAAAAGAGGTGGTACATATATTCCAAGATTAGGTAATAATAATATAGTACTGTAATTTTTAAGTTACTATTACAGAACTGTCCCCGGATCAACTCCTGCTCAGGGCAGTCATGGAGAAAGACCACTTTACAGACTGTTCAGTCCATTTCCTAGGAAAGAAAAGCGAGCAAACTAAACCAGACCACTGTAACTGGCATTTTCCTGGCACGGGACTGACTGGAAGGTACGCTGACCTCTCTCTTTCTGCAGTTCAGCATGGTCCATTCAAAACTGCCCTGAAACGCCTCTCAGGTATTGAAAAGGTCAACCTTCATAGCTCTCTGCCTATACTCCTATTCTCATCCTCCAGTCAAAATTTTAATGATAAGGTAGGCAAGGTGAAATGGAGAGAAGGAGCCTCAGTCATTCCAGAACAGTACTGACATTTTTCAGTTATCAGCTGGGTGGATGAAGGAGCGTTCTCAGAAAATAGGTAATTCTAAGGCCAGATTGCAATATGTTGTAGATTGTATCAGCACAGCTGAAATGGTTTGGAAAAAATACGTTTAAAGAGATCTCTTCTTTAGAGATAAGCAATTAAATTTAAAACAGAAGGGACAGAACTGCCTGACATTCATAGAATCATAGAACTGTTGAGGTTGGAAGGGACCGTTAAGATCATCAAGTCCAACCATTAACCTAACCTGACAAAAAACACTTCTAAACCATATCCCCAAGTACCACGTCTACCCTTTTTTTAAACACCTCCAGGGATGGCGAATTCACCACCTCCCTGGGCAGCCTATCCCAATGTCGGATAACCCTTTCAGTGAAAAATTTTTTCCTAATATCCAACCCATTTCCTCTCGTCCTATCACTTGTCACTAGGGAGAAGAGGTCAGTCCCCATCTCTTTACAACCTCCTTTCAGGTACTTGTAGAGAGTAATAAGGTCTCCCCTCAGCCTCCTCTCCTCCAGGCTAAACAACCTCAGTTCCCTCAGTCGTTCCTCATAAGACTTGTCCTCCAGACCCCTCACCAGCTTTGTTGCCCTTCTCTGGACACACTCCAGCACCTCAATGTCTTTCTTGTAGTGAGGGGCCCAGAACTGAACACAGTACTCGAGGTGGGGTCTCACCAGTGCTGTGTACAGGGGGATGATCACTTCTGCAGTCCTGCTCACCACACTATTCCTGATACAGACCAGGATGCCGTTGGCTTTCTGGGCCACCTGGGCACACTGCCGGCTCATATTCAGCCGGCTGTCCACCAACACCCCCAGGTCCTTCTCTGCCAGGCAGCTTTTGAGCCATGCTATGATTGTCTTAGGGAGAGGTAGGAATGCAAAGATCACACCAGCTGGTTTCTATTCAGTCAGTTCTTTCGTCTAGCAACATATAGTTTTGCAATTCCTAGCACAATTCTCGCTTTTTGCCACACATTAGGTATCACCACGCATTCCTGGAAACAAAAATCTCTCAAGGTGAACCGCAATTAGAATGTGTTAAAAGATAACGGACTACCAGCCAAATAACTAAGATGGTCTATAAAAATGTAATATATCTATATAAATTATATCAAAAGGCTTACAGACCTTTAGTTTTGCTGTCCACTTCATCTCCAGGCAAACACAACCTTTTTTTCCCAAAATCTGGCCCCACTGGTTTAAAAGTTGCTTGTTTAAATTTTTCGCTCTGTTTGTTAACCAACAGCATGGATGAAGACAAGGATTCCGAGGATGAAGGAACTGTATACTCTGCCAATGTGTCAATGCTACTTCCAGTTAGCCAATTAAAAGTACTTCTACCACCTGTAAAAAAATTGTAAAAAAGCTGTAACATATCCACATATAAATCAAGTGAAAATATCTATGAAGCAGGTCATTTTCCTGCCCGCAAAAATATAATTCCCAGTATTTATGGGCAGAATAGATTTCAAGCTGTTAGGTAAGAAACAAACTTCTTTTACATCAGGCAGAACATAAAATATATGCAAGACTAATAAAAATGTGACTGGATGATGCTTTTTCTCATAATGCAAAAAAAAAAAAAAAAAGGTACCCTTGAGAACAAAATATTAAATGCATTTACACTTTTACATTAAAAATTCATATGCAACAGGAATAAAAAGAATGAAATCATTCCTATAGCATATAAGAAAACTTCAGAAGACACTGGTCTGGACTTACTGACATGCTGTGTAGGTGTAAATTCATATTGCCGTTGGGTAGCCCTCACTCTACCACCAATTGACCCAGAAGCAGAAACAGATCTTTCTTGTGATAAATTCCTGTGGATACTCTGAGAAGCTTGAGTCTCCACAAACATAGGAGTGAGCACAGTACTTCGATAACGCCAGCTGGAATCAATTACAAAGTCCTACGAACACAAAAAGATTTTAATAACAACGGAGGCTTTTTGCCTTCCTTCCTTGAGACAGGATAGCAGAAATTAAAGTACAGAATAAAACATCATCCCAGGTATAGGGACAGAACTTGACTATAGAAAAAACCACCCCAAAACACAAAAGTTCTCCATAGCTCAGCAAAAAGCTCACTAGTTTGGACTGGTCAGCTGAGGACTGATTCATAGTTCTTGTACCAGTATTCTTGTTTCTTCACAATTTTTCTCCAGCTTATGGTGCTTCTCTCCACTACCCTCCTTTTTAGGTATTTCAGCACTCTACACACCAGCTATACTTGGTATATATAATTATTTCAATTAAACCTTTCTTTTTTGAAAAGAAAGCAAAGTTATTGCCCCCACAACATCATCAAACTTCTGATACTGTGCATAACCCATGACTGTTGCAGCTGTTAACTATGAAGTACAAAACGCACTTTCAAAAATCTCCTTCGCTATTCTTGGACAAGTGGTAACTGCACTAAGGAACAGCATTTGTCACGTGGTTGCACACAGGATAACACATTACAATTCACCTGAAATTTGCATTCAGACAGTGGATGCTCAAATATTTTTCTGGAATAATCCGGGCTCTTGCTAGTCATTTCAAGCAGAAAATTTGTGATGAGACTCAAGTACTGTGTTTCAATCTTGGTGGAATATAAAGAACTTAACAATGCCAGCATGCGATCAAGAATATTTGCAGGTAACCTTGTCTCGTCACCCCAAAAATTCCTAACAATTAATCTGTAAAGGCAAGGAATAAAGTTATTCTTGGTTATCTGCTAACAGAAAACACAACACTATCAAAAAAGTCAAGTTAAGAAAACAAAACACAGTAAGATTATAAAGCCTTCAACTAACCCTTTCATACCATGGATCTTCCATTGAATTACACCAAATTCCTCATTCACCTACCATGCTCTACGCCACTCGACTGATATTGAAGGTCTACTCTGAAAAAAGTATTTCTATCAAGTTGTTTTCCTCTTGAGAAGTGCTAGGGGTGGATAAGCAGAGAGATCTATTCTATCTTTGGCTTTACCGAAAAGTTTAAAAAAATCCAACATTCTCCAACATTTAATCTATTTTTGTGTGTTTGTGTATAGTGAGGGCCTTTTTGTTATTTAAAAACTCTAGAACATTAATGCAGAATTAGGCCTAACATACTGAAACAACTTCTCCATGGCTTAGAAGCCTGTTCAAAAGCTACGTGCTTCACTCAAATTTGGTGTAACACTATGGGATGCAATTTGTAAGTTAACTTACTGGAAGAAAAGGAAATAATATTACCTCACTGTTACTCTTCTATATTAAAAGACTTTAAAAAACTCTAAGGATCAACTCTTCTATTATACACAAAGAAACAGCAATTTAGGGATTCATTATTTCAGACAATCATCACAACAGCGTTTACTCACTGCAGTTCAGCATTCTCATCAATTAGTCCTTGAAGTAGGATTTCTTTTGCCAGTTTGAGTATTTCCTGAGAATCGCCATCTGCTTGGCTTTCTGGATCACTGATGGTAGGAGAAAAATGTCTCTTAATGACTTATCTCAAACAATCCACAGTAAAATAAGAGGATGAGGATCGTGGGAGAAAAGGAGTAACATGCCCTTCTCATAAAAATCTCAACTTGGCATGACAATACTGGATGTATTTCACAACATGAGGTCTTCATTGACAAAAATATCTTGTCTCTCTACTACTTAGACAAGAAAAAAACAGGAAGCTAAGTTATACCTGTTAGGTATTTACTATAAAGGCCAAACAGAAGTAATTCTGAGTTTGCAAGGTTAAAAACTGAGTAAAAGGCAGAGAATTAGTTTTTCCCAAGTAGCTCTGGAGTAAAAATTACCTGTACTTTTTCTTCACAATAATTATCCCTTCAAATAGTTAGGTTATCTTGGGAAAATCATATAATAAAACCCAACTAAGTTAGATGACTCAACAGCAACCCGCTTGTCAAACTGAGTACATGTTGCCTACTCTAAGAGGTCGAACAGAAATAACAATTTTATACGACCAGATTAAAGGGATCCAGATCATGCCAAAGTACCTTAATCCACCTTCTACTTATAAACAAATTTCTCTAGCGTACAATTCTTTCTAGTTACCAATTCTGGCAACAAGAAAAAAAGTGGGAGCACCAGAACTAAGACCTCTTATGCCATCATGCTGTGGTGATGCAACATCCCTGGGAAAAAGTTCAGGTCTAAGTCTTGGTCCCTCAGTGGAAATGATAAAACTGCCACCAAAGGCCAGAGCTACTTAGACAAATCACAGGCTTTATTGTTCTGATAACGGGAAAAATTCTGCACCGAGGGACCTGAAGTTGGAAGGCAATGTTACAAACACTTTCACTCTGCCTGTGACAAACCACTGAAAGACAACGGACAACGTCTGCAGTGAATACACACCTGTAATTATCATAAATCCACATCAGAATATCATACATGCGCTGTCGACATATTACAGAAGGGTGAGAAATGAACCCTGTCACTGCAGGAAGAAGTTCTTTAAGTTCTAGTGGTTTTAGTTTAGAGAGCATCTTGTACACTATATCCAAACAAACCCTTTGCCTTTCGTCATCCCTAAAAAGAGAGGGGAAAAAAAAAATGTTACATTGCTCTTCTCTTCACTGCTACACACACAACCGGAAGAACAGTTTAGGTTTTAGCAACAATATTTGGTTTTGCATAAAGGGCTTTAGGTAAATACTTTTGAGTTCAACCTAAGAGTAAGAATATAACTAAACTAATACTTACTACAGAAACCCACATCCCAGTGGTGTTTCACCTTAACACTACTTAGGGTTTTTTATTTGTTTTTCACAGTGAGCCAACCATCTTAATACTTAACTCCCAGATTCCATTTACCTCAAACAAGGAGAGCAGCGACCAAAAAGTGAACATGAATTACAAATGCTTCTGAATGTAAAAATGTTGTGGCTAGCACAGAAAATGTTATCAAGAAGTTTAGACCATGCATTCACATTTGTAATCACATGACCACCCACCTGTGATTCATAATCTGGATAAAGTCTTTACTCTTTAACTGTAAGTGGAGATCAGGTATTTCTTCTGCACGGCACATTATTATTTCCAGACAGTAGGTTTTCATCACACCGTGAAGTTTGGGTATCAAAAAGAATACTGCGTTCACAAACCTTAACACAACCGGAAGGCCACAAAGAAAAGCAAGTTATTTTCTATTATTCCTCTAGATCTACAATTAACATACCATGTAACTTATGACATACCTGTCAGCAAGAGGTGGAAAATTCTTAACAACTTTATTCAAGCATTGAATAAACTTATCCTGTTGGATGTTCTGATGATGTTTTAATTGTCTTATGACACCATCATAAACTGGATCTTCAAGTACCTGAAAATGAGAAAGTAGGACAAGCATAGCCATGAAATTCAGAACCACCTTAATGACACATAGTTCTGCTGTACTGTTTGCTCCTAGTGCATTTCGCTAGGTAAGATCCACCCACCTCATCTTGACATTTATGGTGCTTCATGGCTGCTGTACAGCTATGCCTGGCTGAAACACATGGTTGACTCCTTAAACAATACATGTGTGAGCTTTGTTTGATTGCTTTGGAACCAACGCCTTAATTTTGAAATACGAGTTGGTTAGTATGCTTACATGAATAAGTAGCTTCTCATTCGGTACAGCAGATTTCCAATTAATGAATGTAAAAAACTAGACATTTTTAGAGAAAATATGAAAAATAATCAGCAACCTTCACTTAACATCAAAGAAATAAGCTTTGTATAAGATAAAGTACTTGCACTATCTTTGCTTATTTATTCAAAATGCTGCTTATAATGGAACTTGGAAGACTGTGAAAGAGAAGACTGCAGGAATTAAATTTATGAAATATGCTCTACAAACTGTGAAAGAACAACCAGAATGCAATTAAGTGGGGAAAGAAGAATAGTTGGGAGGGAACTAAGGTCAGACTAATAGTCCACCTAGCCTGTATCTTGGTATTTTTGTGTCCAACAACAGCTGCAGAATGTTATTTAGAGGGAGTACATGAGCCTGGCCGCATTTTGTCTCTTTTTCTCTTGTACAACCCAACATGCACCCATCATTACATTAGGGATCTTAGAGTGTATGTTGTTGTCTATCGTTTTTAGAACCTGTTCATGATTTTTTTTTTTTGTGCATGAATTTGCCTAATTTCTCTTTGAACCTGATGATGCTGCTTACCCTTAGAATCTCTTCTGGCAACAATTCCAGAAGTTTGCTAACTGTTGCGTAAAGAAGTACTTCTAGCATCTGTCTCAAACTGATTTCTGTGATTAAAGCACTGTCCCCTAGTTCTAGTACTGTAGGATTTGGTGAGTAACAGTTTTGCATTCACCTTTATCCACAACCTAGAAAATAACTGGATTCAAAATTAAATGCAATACCTTTAAATTTTACATCACAATTTTCAAGTTATTGAACATCCTCAGATACAGATATTCAAAAGGTAGCCCCAAACCTACCAACTTGGCAATTTTGTTTTTCTTTAAATAAGAAAAGCAACTTTAAATGTACCATGCCAGTGTTGCTGGTTAGCAAAAGCTGAACAACGCCTCAGAAGGAGACCGTTGCTTGTCAGCTCCAAACAGCAGGGCAAAAACTCTGCACCTAGTCTGTGCTCAAATTGTTTTCCTCTTGAGTTTAAACTTTTAACTTGATCTGTTGGACAAAGACTCTTGAGTTTTAAATACATTCATTTTTGCAGCTGAATTGAGTAGTCATACAAAAGATGTACATAGAATTAGGACAGGAATGGTCAAACACACAACACAATTCACTTACATTTTCTCTCTCAGCAATGTATTGAAGAGCAAGTCCCAACACTTCTGCTGCAGCTGCATAAACTTCTTTATACTTTAATAAGCCCATGTTGCTGGTCAAAGCCTGAAAATACCTAACACAAAAGGTAGACCTGCTGTAAGCTACTACTCCAGCATCCAATTTTTAACTTGAACGAAAAACTCACCTGAGCTGCCCAGGGCAATAGTGACTACTTTTAGAAGAGCTGAATACAGCGCAACATGGATTTCCACCTGCAGTGTCTCAAACCCTGGACTTGGCAATTCCTGACTCTGTTAATTCCCATGAAATTGCAACCCTGGGGCCCACAGTAAAAAAAAAAAATAACATCCTTCTAGATATTTTCCCAAATAAATGTCATCTGCTGTTTGCAGCTAGAAAAGCATTATATCTGACAAACAATAGCAAAGGGATGACAGGACACACAATTCCGATAAACGAACAATCCAGCTCCCATACTTCATGCTGACAAGTTAGACTTGCTCTCTTTTGATTTTATCAAAATCATTCTCCAAAAAGCTGCGTTTCTCACCTGACACGATCTATTTCACACTTTGGGTCAAAGGGAGGTAAATTGTTAGCAAGAACAATTCCCAGCAGCTGAATTCCCACTGAGTTGTCTTTTGTATCAGAGTCTCCACTAGAAAACTTTTCAAATATTAAACTGTTGGATAAAAACATAAAAGTAATGACTGATATGAAAAATCCAAAATATACACACCACAAATTGCTTACTCTCTGTGTACATAGAGATATATACACACATACAACCCCACCAAAACCAGCAGAAAGTATGTATATACGCTTGTACACTCAAATAAAAACCAGTAGAAAGCTTGTTCAGAAACAAGTAAGTATTTAGCTTCAATGAAGAAGTCTTTGCCAAAAAAAAAAAAAGAAAAATCTAAAAAGAGATTGTAAGCCTACACAAATTCTCTGGAACAAGTTCAGGAGCACAGCAGATCACAGAAGTCTTACTAAGAGCTCACCAATATTCACTGGTAATACCCAAAATTTCAAATAAAAAGTAAGTCTTTGCATAGATCACTCCTGCTTTTGTTGTTGCTTTGTTGTAATCCTCTGCATGTTTTTCCCGTCACTCTCCTTGTTGTTTTGCAAATTTACAACCTTTGGAGAGTTCAGTTCTGAAGTTTTACTGTCAACACTAGGGACAAAAAGTTTACTGTTGCAGCTGAATTTACCTTTTCATCTTCTTTGATAATGTTCACTTATATTCTTGAAATATTGATAAAAGAAAACAATTTTCTAGATGCTTACCTGTAAGGTATGGAGAGACAGTTCTTCCAACACTCTATAACTGTCTTTATGATTTCCAGATTGTGTCTGAACACAGCTCTTTTTTGGTGAAAGGCATTCTTCATCAAGAATTCAAGCAATCTGTTAGCTAAAATCTCATCCTTAATATTCCCCTACAATGAACAGAAGCAAAAAGAAACATAGTGACTCCAACATGAAGACATATATTGTTTTATGAAAGCAAACGAATAAGCTATTTTTGAAGTTAATACCTAAAAGAAACAGTGGACTAATGTAGAAAATTATTACAAGTGGATAATAACAAACTCACTCACTCCTTACCAAGTAGTTACAGTAATAATAAAAATTAATTTCACATTTCCTTACTTTGGGAGTGGTTACACTTGTCCAGGAAAGGAGAGTAACTACTATTTCCACTACCATGTAATGAATCCCTTCACCTCCATTATTCCCAGAAACAACAAGCTGCAGCAATGGACCAAGCCACTGCTTTGCATAAGGTCGGAAAACCTATGGAAAACAAAAGAATCAGTGATCAAGTACAAATTATCCAACTGTTCAATAACCTATTTTTCAATAATCATTACGGGTAAGACTGCTAAATTAACCTCTTATCACTTTGCTTAGCTTCTGAAGCAACAACCACAAAAATTTTAAAATAACTTTAAAATAAAAGGTATCCATATCTACATTCCTCACTTCTGCATGGAAACCTTTAACCAAGTATTCACACAGAGTTAACTATTTCACTAGGGCCCACAAAATCTGTCCCTAAAGGATTTGAAAGAGTATGCCATTCATCTAGCTCGCCATTTCAGACAGCTTTACTAAGAAAGTAGCATTAAGTGTGTGTTAAAGCTTCTTGAATTAATTCTGAAATTCAGCTTTTTTGTATTTTGTATTTGGAATATTTCAGACAGAAACATTATACTTTAAAATCACTGTATGAAATACTATGAGAACGTTTTACCCAAGAATAAGCGTTAGAAAACATTTCTTCTGAGGCAAAGACACGTTATGCTACCCTAGTATCTTTCTGCATCCAGAACATCATCATTTAGCTCTAAGGTTTTCCGTAAGACTCATCTGTGAGTATTAAAAAACCATTCTATTTGCTCCTGCAAAGATGGCAAACATAATCATCCATACCTCTTGCCTAGTATCAATAAATCAATTACTTATAGTTTACAGAAGACACACATTGTGGACACCCTCTACTTATAGAAGTTGAGTTTGGGAGAAAAAGTATTTAAATTCCGTTCAAAATATTGGCACTATCTGTAATTTTCGGCTATGAATGCACTACTTCTTATCACAGCAAACTACTCAGTTTGAATGCCCCAAAAGTCTCAGCTGATGTGATGTGATTTTACCCCACAAGAGTTGCACAGCTGATAACTGTGGATAATAATAATGTGGATAATACAACCTGTTATGTTAATAGAAGAAGATATGACAAAAAAATTACTCACATCCTCAGTATTAACAATAAGTTTTGCTATGAAGAGGCGAATATTTAGTGGTACTGATGGGTTTCCTAATTTGCCATGCAGAAATTTCATCCAAAGAGGAAGATCGACTGGAATTGTCCCCTGAAATTTAAGAGAATAGCAAAAAATCAACTCACTTCTCGGACCAAATAGGCTTATCAAACCAAAAAGCCCCCAGCTCTAGCCACACAGGTCGCACTACAACATAGCCAAGAAAATTAATAAATAAAGGTATTCAATCATGACTCCCTTTTATTGGTATAATTAGGGAAAAAATGCCAACTTTCTGGTGAATACTGGCCTCCTCCACTTTGGGTGTGATCTGGTTCCTCTGCATATGTTTAATCAGAGTGGTCATAGAAGCCATACACTCATGTTGGTTCAGTTCATCCATTTCCAGTTCCATCTCATCATTTAAAACCATGTATTCTGTGGGCTCCTGAAAAAAATGTTACTATGATTAATAACACCACTGTATTTTCTTTCAAATCATAATGCCATGACTCATTCTGATCTTATCTGTGTTTACGGATTTGACTATACGCTCAGTGTGCGCAACAGGGAATCATCAAATCTGCTGTTCAGACACCTCCCAAATACATGTACCAGCTGTGCACATCATCTACTTTCTGTGCCAACAGATGTCAACTTCCTGTTACTTTGACTTTACTACCTGCCAGGATAAGTGTGGAAACTGCTGGAAGCAGGAAGAGTTCTGAACCTCACAGAAATTACTTCATTTTTCACAGCTGAAAGAATGTGTTAACACCTTCCACAGGGCGAAAGGCCTATTTTTATGAATGTGTTGTTTCACACTGACTAGCAGCTCTCTCTTTTGCTGCACTGAGTAAATCACAAAAGAAAGTTGTTTATAGTTAGAAATTACAACATTACTACACAAAGCAGATAGAAAGTACGTTTCTGGTTAACCTCACTGCAGCTAAAACGCCTCCTTGCTCCAAAACATGGAAACAGTTTATCTTTTCCAGTGTTAACAGTTATTTTGACAGATTTCATCTTCAATGTTGATGACACTTTTACAAGCTTTCTTTCTGTTTTATAGTAAATATCTATCCTATCAGTATTACTGGTGATGAGGTGTCTCTTGACTGCAGAAGGAACACAACTTAAAGTCTTGGAAGATACTAAATGATGTTCTTCCAGGAGTCACAGTTAAATACAAGGTGCCACAACAGTGATAGAAAAATAATAAAGTGTATCAAATGTATGGAATAAGTGATCAATCAGCTTGGTCAAGTGCCTTCAAAGACCTAAAGGGGAGGGAAATGTGGAAACCAGGTGCCTAACAGAAATATAACCATCACAGGATAATCCTGAGTGCACTCAAAGTCAAAAGCCACCAGCCACCAGGTTGGACTTCGCTCACTTTACTCAACTTGAGAAACCCAAAGTAGGGCATTGCTTTTCTCCATCTGTAGACAGTGGAGAGAGGGAAGAAGAAAAATGACCGACAGAAGACAGCTCAAGCCCCTCTCCCTCATCTTCTGGAGAAATCCACTCTCAGTCAAGAAGAACAAATATAGAAGATCAGACATTTCTCTTTCTCAACACCAATAAATGTATGCAATTGCTAGAAAGCATAAAACATTTCTTTCTCATAGCACGTTAAGTCACTAAATTACCTTTCTCCTGAAACGAGCACTGATAGCTGTAACATCTTGGGAGCTGTAAGAAAAACCTTGAACTCCAGTAGAAAAATCAAACTGACTCATTTCCTCACTCAAACTGCTATCCATCATATACGATGCAGAAGCTAAATACTTGGGTTCATCTAAACAGGAAAAAGAATAGACCATTAATGAAGGAAATTACAAGAAACAAGCCTTTATTGGCCACTAAAACTTGAGGGTGGGTAGGAACTGGTTGCTAGATGAAGTACATTGAATGCTTTTATTTTTTCCTGCTACAGTAGAAGCCAATTAGCAACATATCAGTGAACACTGTCTGAAGGTAAGAAGGCATTTTTTCATAGTCATAAATGACTTTCATACCCTGATCACTATTCCCTGCATTCCTGGCCTCCTTTCTAATAGCAATGTACCGCTTCTTCCTTTCCAGAGGCACCTAAAGAGCAAGAAATAAAGTTTGAAATTTGTTTTTAATTTACAGTTTGTTTACAGTTATTTATTTACAGAACTGCCAAAAAATTTAACATTGTTCCATTTAACATGAATGGAAATACCATGTTATAAATGATTATAATTAATGCTACAGAACAACAGATAAGTTACTTATTTCTACAGCTGTTCATTAGTAGAGTAAGTGTGCTAAAAAGCTTATTAAAGTACGTGCACTGCAGGTGTGTTCTAAATTTCCAGTCTGCATTTCGCTCAGAAAATCGTATTTTAAAACATTAGAGCAGTACTCTGTTTTTTATTCACTACAGAATTCTCTTTCTCAATTCATGAGAATTGACGTGGTCTACAGTGACACTGTTAAACCCATATTTTTTTACTTAGGAACACTAAAGCCCAGAAATTCCACTCACCTCAATTTCTACAGGAAATGTATATGGACGCTTCAGGTCTATCAAATTTTCAAAAATCAGCAAGTTCTGCAAACCAAAGCATGTTTGGAAATACCAAAATTATAATTCTGCACACAGTTGCAGATTTTATTTCTTCTTAAAAAACAACAGATCAATGTACAATACAGAAAATATGGCATGTTTACTCTTCTACATCAACATTTTAAAGAAAATTTTGCTATAGAACTACTCAAGAGGGTATCTCTTAATCAAGTATATTCCAAGCACTGGAGAACTTAATATGTTTTTTTTCTCATATTTTAGAAAATTGATTCAGAGTGGAGGGAAAACAGGATAAATGTATCACTACTTCATTCATTCCCAAACAGACAGTAAAACCTTCATCAACAATTGATATTGCACGAAGGATGCAAGAAAGTCAGCTACGACTCCTTCTATTGCCTCACTGGGTAGTTTGTTAATATAACTGCATGTCATTCAGGTTTGATTCTTTGATTTATTGCAAACAAGTAAAAATCACTTTGTGTCTCACACTCTGGAAGCCTTCTAACAGGAACAACAGCTTCTCACCTTTTCTGCTTTTTCTGTGAAAAGAAAACCTTGATAAAATTTACTTTCAGTGAAGACACAACTGATAACAGCAATAGCACAATTATATGCTGCACAGTGATACTGTCTCCTCTTCTCCAACAGCTGACTCTCTCCTGCCATGTTTTCTGTAAATGCGTCATAGCATGACCTTAAAATACAAACAGGCAAGAAAACACCATCAGAAATCTTTTTTTAAGAAGCACAGGAAAGGCCCAAATCAGAGACCAGTGAATCAACAGAATTTCAAGAGATCCTTATTATTATAGTAGTATCCGCACCTCAGACTTGTTCAAGACCTCTGCAGGCATACTGCGCTGAAATGGAACATTCAGCAATGACAAAGCCAACTTTCCCAAGTATTTATACAGCAGTCCTTTAATGGCAGGAATACGAGAATAGGCCATTTTCAGATAAGACGGAGGTGTGTTCCAACACATAAATAAATCTCTCTCATGGTCCTTTCCCAAGAAATTATGAACGGACAGGCATCCTAAGTTATGCTATTTATTAGCTAGAGAAAAACAGTTTAGGTTCAATTTTTATAGGTCTGTTGCTCATAACAATTTATAGATCGTCTGCAAGTCACAGCCAAGAAATTCTTTAAAGTCCTCATAAGACACGGTATTGTAAAATAAAATTAAAACAAAATGAGAAAAGAGAAATGAACGGCAATTCAGGCACCTTTTTTTTCAGAATATTAAACAAATGAAATAATTTATTAGCTTATATATTCAGTATTAATCTTTTGTCCCCCTCTGCAGTGTTGATTAAACCAAGTTACACCTACTGGGTGTGCTGTTATATTATGAAATGTAAATGAAAATCCATCCCATCTTCTCATCAATCATATAAATACCTATCTTACAACACAGAACCATACTCTACATAAAAGTGTAAGCATACTGAAACTGAAATTGTGAAAACACAAATTAAAGGCCAAGAACCATATTGAAAAGCAAAAATAAAAGCACCAGCCTAATAAATAGAAAATAAATGGCAAAAAGAGGAGGCAAAAATTATCCTGACATAGGATTGTAGTCTACATTAGAGATCATTCTATCAATGCAAATTCAATATTGTGTACTTCATGTACAATCAAAAGCTGCATCACAGATTACATTTACCCTTGGGCAAATAGATCTTCTGCTTTATACGGCATACTTAAAAAGTGTATCTGCCCCAAACCTAATTAGAAATTAAAAGGAAATAAAAGAAATAATAGTCTTACTTTATTAGTGTCTTTGTAAGTTCATTTCCTTCTACACTCATGGAGCCACGGTAAGCTTGATTAATTTTAGAGTCCTTGGAGTAAACATCCTCTTTTGAAAGACGCACATACATCACTTCTAGCAGCTTGTAATACCCCATTTTCTTTGTGACTTGTGTATCAAAAGTATATTCATTGGACTGGAAACAAATAAGAAAAAAACTCAGAGAGAGTTCCTGGATCCTGCCCTTCCTTAGTAGAAATTAGAGTAACTGTAGAGCTACTTAACAGCCTTCAGCTTACTTCTACCTTCTAAAACAGAGAAAAGAGCTGATGATAATAAAAGACTGATACATTCTGAGTTACTGTGTAATACAGTTACTAAAACTATTTTGACTTGCTCTATATCAGGTAAGTTGTCTTAACTGTAATTGGTCTAAATCATTATAGTGATACCAGAGTAAAATAAGCAGAATAGCAAGTAACAGCTCAGACTCATGACACCTGTAAGCAAAACATACATACCTGTCACCATACTGGGTATCACTCATGAGTTTCTTTAAGCACCTTACTTTCACAGAATCACAGAATCACAGAAATCGTCAGGGTTGGAAGGGACCTCTGGAGATCATCTAGTCCAACCCCCCCGCCAGAGCCGGGTCACCTACAACAGGTTGCACAGGACAGCGTCCAGGCGGGTTTTAAATGTCTCCAGAGTGGGAGACTCCACAACCTCTCTGGGCAGCCTGTTCCAGTGCTCCACCACCCTCAAAGTAAAGAAGTTCCTCCTCATGTTAAGCTATGTTCAAGCTTGTGCCCATTACCCCTCGTCCTATCAATGGGCACCACTGAAAAAAGACTGCTCCCATCCCCCTGGCATCCTCCCTTCAAGTATTTGAAAGCATTAACAAGATCCCCCCTCAATCTTCTTTTCTCCAGACTAAAGAGACCCACATCCCTCAGCCTTTCCTCATATGAAAGATGTTCCAATCCCCTAATCATCTTTGTAGCCCTTTGCTGGACCCTCTCCAGCAGATCCCTGTCCTTCTTGAACTGGGGAGCCCAGAACTGGATGCAGTATTCCAGACGGAAACGTGGTGGGAGTGACTCTACATAAGTCTTGGTTTTAGCATTGTTTTTCATAATGGTTACTAAATGTGAATCATTTCAGCATCTTGTTTGTCCTGCTGCTTTTAAACAGCTGCACCAGCAAAACCAGTGAAGTGAAGAACCACCGCAAGAGCAGAGACCTCCACCGACAACAAAATTATTGCCTGTAACTGTACTTTAAATTGGAGGATAGGCTGTAAATAGAGAAAGGATGATCTGCGCTCCTAATTCCTTGCTGAAGGATCTTTGCAATGATTAGAAGATGTGTTTTTTTCTCTAGAAGTAAGGCACCTAACTTCAGAGCTTTCAGTACTGAGGTTGAATATCTCTCTTACAACGTAGTAACAAGCTACAATTTTATACAGCTTTTCTATTTCAAAGTTAGAATGGGTTTTTGCTTTTGACAGAACTTCAGACCCCTTTAGATATATATACATAACATTACAACTTGACACAGTAGATATACAAACATACATTAACTTCAAAGCAACAGTGTACTGGGGAATAAAGAAAAGTTTCTCACTAATAATCAAACTATGTAATTGGCACAAACTTCTGCTCCAAGATACAGGAAACTGGAAAGCAAATGGCTTCAATCAGTGTCTCACTCATAGTTAAGCAAAATGTACATACCAACACCAGTATTTCACTAGACCTTCCCCAATCCTAAAAAAAAAAAAAAAGGTAATGCATACCTTTGTAAACCTGGAATTAAGTGCATCCATTGCTTGTACTATAATCTTGCCAAAGAATTCTCTCAATGCATCCAAACTGCAGTGCCACAAGAGAGTGAGGAGGGAGCGATCCATAAATGCTTGACGGGTAGTATTTGAAAGAAGGTCTTCACTCTGGAACATTTTGTGAACAGTGTCCAACAGTATCACTTGTTTGTCAGTGGTGCTCCTAAATAAGATGGAAATCTCAAGATGAGAACTCTTCACCAGACTCCATTTATGCTTCAAACCCCCAACATTTAAATTTTTTTTTATCGTCTGTGTTCATATCCTCTTGGTTTACCCTCCTGTAAAACATGCAGGTTGAATTGCCACATACTGTGGAGCTTTCCAAAGAAAATCTCAGCTGTAACAAATGGTAAACTTGTTCATATATCGTTGTTAGTTTAATTCAAAAGCAATCATTACCTTTCTCAGTCCCTTTTTTGCTGAACAACCTAAAAAAATATTGATCTGGTACATGTGAAGGTTGGGGGCAAACAAGAAGGAAAAAAAGGAGGAGACTTCACTGTTATCAGGTCCTTCTGTGGCCTATCAAGTGTTCCACTACCAGATGAACTGTTGTTCTGAAAAATTTTATAGAAGGTAAAACTTCAAAAATGGGATTTGGGCCTAAGGTAAATGACTTTGTGCAGGAAACTACATGCTCCAAGTGTCACTACTTTATAGCCCATGGTGAATTGGAATGTTTAGTTTTGGAAGAGACTGAAGACCTCTTCTGTGGATAGAGCTTGTGTCTACAATTTGTCACCCTGGAAACTTTCAATTAAATAAATGTGCTGTTGTATTTTCAAAGGGGTTGAACAAAGTAATTTACTGTCAGTTTAAGTGCTATCTAGTTTAGTGACCGCATGGTTATACAGGGACAGCAAATATAGGTATCACACACAATTACTATCTTCAACTGAATTCTGCCAGAACAAGCTAATTTACAGAAGGCTTTACATAATTTGCCCAGGCACTGGAAATGTCATATGGAAGTTGATGCCACTTGTTCTCACTTCAGAAATAGCTTGGAAATGTGAAGACAAAAGCAATATCCACATTAAAACCAGTATGTAAAACCTTATGCATCACTATTGCATGGAGAACAGAATAGAGGAAGCACATTTCCTTCAGCAAAAACTCAATGACAATAAGAGCAAAATCCGATAGACCAAACTCACCTTCTGGAAATTCTTTTGAAGATAGCTTGAAATAAGTCTTCCATGAAATGTCTATGGTCCCTACAGAGGATTTCTGTCATTAACTGCAACAGCATTGGACTCTGAGACAATTCTAATGCATCTAAAAACTGAAAAAGTAGTAATACACAACATAAGGAGCCACACTGGATCAAATCAATCCCATCCAATTATGTAATTATTTTTCAATACTGATTAGAAGCAGATTCACAGAAGGATACGCTTACTGAATGTGTATCTGTACATTAAACTTCTGGATAAAGACATAACTTGGAAACAGAAAAACTGATTTCCTTATGTGAACTGAGAGTCTCTCTTTAATTCCAGATCCTGAGAAACACTGTTTCTAGACATAGTTCAATTAGGTTTCCAATTACACATGCGTTAAAAATACTGACCTTCTTAGTGCAGTCTACATAGTTATTGTGCTTCAAGGTTCCTTTGGGAAACTCATCTGACCTCATGGGAAAACTGAAAGCAACAAACTGATCAAGAGCATTCTTAAGCTCATTAAGTTTTTCTCCAGTCAAATTAGTGAAGAACGGAAGAATTATCACTGCTTGGCCCTGAAAAAAAGAAATGCAGTTTCACACTACAAAAATTATCCTCTATGAAGCTAGCGGAATAGGACCACAAAATAATCAGCAGTGGCCATGCTTACTGACTCAACAGCTCAGTGTGCTGATAAAGCGATGTTATGCAACAGCTCATCTTTAAGGTGCTAGTTCAGAAAACAGCTTCGGTCACAGCCAAATGGGAGTTAAAAGCTAATTAGTATCTCATGGCTCACATGGCTATCAATAAGACCTTATTGTTCTTTTAAGAGAGCATCCATTACCACACAAGTCACTGATTTAACATACCACCTGGCAGCTAAAGCAAGATCCCAAACTTCATCTATTTTGAATGCACAGGAAAGTACAAAACTCTGTCTAGCTAAAGATAGACTGACTGAGCAGCAACCATGCAAAGCTGTTTCATAAGTACAAAATTTTTAGTCTTCTAGTCCAAAGACTACAATCTAGCATCTTTTAGAACTTCCACTTTCAGTATGCAGTACTTTATCTCCCCCTCCTGACCAAGCCACATATAGCAGTTAATCCATTGGTTCTGCTCTCATGCTTGCAGACATGGACAATTAAATCATGGCAGATGTTTGCAAGTTGATATGTAGCAAATGCCACTCCTTGTTAAAAGTCTGATTAGCTGTCATTTCTCAAATAAACACTGTAGAGTTCTAAACTGCTTGCAACTGGGAGTAAGGTTTTTCCTAAAAATTACATGCCTTTCAGTAGGGCAAGAAAAAAAAGGAGCACTGGAAAACAAAACACATCTCTGATACTGCCTTCTGTCTAAAGAACAGAAAGGATGATTTACAATTTTTAGGATGCTGAACAGGAGAATAAAAAAATGGAAATTATGTCTATGTTACTGGGCAAACTAAGGTAAAATTTAAGCCCAATAACAGGGAATTTCATGAACAACTAACATTCTAATCTGGAGAGGGTGGGGAAGCCACTGAAGTGAGAAATTTACCTTAAGATTTAAGCCTAAATTCTGGTCAGTAAGTAGGCTGGTATAGGTATTAAAAACGGCTGTAAACGCTTCATGTTTGGTATTGAAAGAAACTGAAGAGTCTATCTGGAACAACAGAAGAAATAAAAAAATTAGGATTGTCTTTTCAAACTAGTCAAAGAGATCATTGTATTAATGAACAATAAAAACATGACCTATAGAATTGTTTATTTCCCCAAAATAAACCAAATTAACAGAAAGCACATCCAGAGTGATTTTAGTTTTAAAAGGAATATTGAAAAGAATTCTAAAAGCTACACAGTACAATCAATCATAATGTTGGATATTTTCCAGTTCAAAACAATACTGAGCTCCCTCTCAAAGCCAGATTTCCTATTGGTCACTTCACTACCACGTAATACAGCAATATAGCTCACATTCTGTGTCCTAAAACTTACCTTTAAAACAATTCAAGTTTAAAGTAATTATTATAAAAGAAAAAAACAATCTCAATCAGAGATCTTTGTGTATATTTGTGCACAGCTACTTTTACAAGTTCCTAAAAATCACCAATAGGATAAGCAGATAAAATATGTTTTCAAAATAGAGGGGGGGGAAAAAAAAAAGACCCAAACCCCAATGTAACAGAAATTAAAAGGTCTTTGAAATAAAGATCTTTCTGCAGTCTGTTGATATGGGTAGAACTCCTCCATTGTGACTTTCTGGATGCCAACATGACAAAGAATGGTATCAGAGGCTGCTCCGTTTCAAAGCTTATTCCCTGTGCTTGTACCAATTCTCCAGAAGGAAAAAATGAAGCGAAGCATGAGACCAGTTAAAAAAAAAAAGGGGGGGGGGGGGGAGGAAAACAC
>VZSZ01009966.1:58394-91607 GCA_013398815.1 Ibidorhyncha struthersii
GGGGGGAAGAAAAATCTAGTAATTTCTGTATATTTTTTGTACTTTGCAAAGAGCAAGATACCAGATTCTGACACTCTCCAACTTTTTTTTTCCCCCCAAACATAAAACATCAGAATGAAAAGCATTTCTTTAAAACAAGATACAATTCCTACAGAATTAGAAAAGTTACCTGGATTTTATAAAGCAACGCATACCTGGAGAACTTTTGCCAGCAGGGTCAAGACTGCCATTTTGCTATCGGGAGCTGAACCTTTGGCCCACCAGCTGTCAAGTTTCCTCCAGTTTCTTAGTACAGCCATGACCAGTTTCACTCCTTGCTGCTTACGTATGGTACGCTCTCTAAAACTCTGATCTAACATGCCGTTCAAAATGCTGCCAACCTGGAAGGAAAACAAACAGTAGATTCTCGAATCCCAAATGAAATGATGATAGGATCTCCTCACTGGTATGGGCAATCATGAAAGAAGGAGAACATAACACCTGACTGAAAGGTTGTTGTTAAAAGGATGAAAATCCCTTCAACTTCGGTCTGACCTACTCTCTGTCCTAAAAGCACCTAAATTAGAAGCACCTTTCTCTTCTTTGACTGTGTCAGAAAACTAAGATTAGGATCTAAAATTAGAAGATCTTAATTCTATCCCACATCCTTAAATATAACTGTATTTTATGAAAAGTTAATGTCTAATTAAGGAGCTAGGAAAATCCTACCCTGACATATCAGCAAACTTAAGTTTAATTTATTAAATCACATAGCAATGCTAGATTTAAATCTCAGAAACATACAGGAGACATCTCTCTGCAGAAAATTAAAAGCACAAGAGTTTTCAAAAAAAGAGACTTCTATCCAATTTACTCCTGTTTCATTCAGAGTACAATGCAGCAATTCCTTCCCATACTTTTTGTGTGAATATGGAGAAATAAATGATAATCCAGAATGACTCTAAAGATTAATACTTGAAAACTTTAGTTAGTGTGAAGTTGAAAAATAAGAGAAATAGTACATGTGCTAACTTATTTGTACACTTTTTGAAAAAAAAAACAAAACAAAAACAAAACCACAGCATACCAGATATGAACTAAGTACGCTTCAATCTCTTTTTTTCTTCACGGTCTAAGAAAGACCTGACTAAAACTAATGGTCACTGAGTTCCAAATCTGAATTCTGCGTTCTCCTCTTGAATAGTTGGCAACCACCTAATAAACTGGATTAATGTTATCAACCTTCTGATTTCACCAGATTTGGATGGGTAAAGTAAAATAAACCTTATTTTTTCTTCCCTCATGTCGCTAATGCATATAACTAAAGAAGAGGTATCTTAAAAAATACATTATGGAGTACATTGGATAAATCAGGCGAAGGAGAACAGCAGATAGCAGACAACAGAAAAGTGTTTTCTTGACCCAATTTGACTATTTACCTTAACTAAATAAATGAAGACTCTTAACACTATTGCCACATGTAGCTAGTATAAATTAGTAGCCTATAATTTATCAGACACTTTTAACAGTAAATCAATTGTGGCATGCTCTGCATAGGAAACACTAAAGTCATCACAAGCACCAGCCTTTTAAAACATATATACATCTCTCTACAATCAAATTAAACGATTTCTGGTATCATAAAAAATTACACTCCCAGTGTTTTAAAACGTTACTTGGAAGCAACACCTTTAAGCGTAACATCTTGGATAAAAAAAGATCCAATTGTTTTCAGAATGATAATCTACTTCCCCGAGCATCATCTTAAGCACAAAGGAAAGACAACTTTTGATCTTTCTTTTTGACCCAGCGGCACTGAAAGAAGGCTTCTAAACTATAACACACTTCCTTTGTAGACCTGAAGGTGAGCTCTACATTAGCAAGTAGTGTGGACCAACAGGAGAAAACCTGTTGAGCAAAACAAGTGATGCTGAGACTGAGTACATGACATCTACCCTGTATTTATTTCAGGTCATGGGGATTGTGT
This sequence comes from Ibidorhyncha struthersii, assembly GCA_013398815.1. Lineage (NCBI taxonomy): Eukaryota > Metazoa > Chordata > Aves > Charadriiformes > Charadriidae > Ibidorhyncha > Ibidorhyncha struthersii. The sequence goes on from VZSZ01009966.1 coordinate 60,361, forward strand.
GTCTGTACGTGTTTGCCTCTTTTTAATACTTTGATCTAGCTCTGCTCTAGTTCTGTGGACTAAATGGCCATTAATGCTTGGAGTTCATTTTCCAGTTTCGTTTTATCCAAAACAAATCCAATCCACATCACTCTACAATGAAAATCAAAACACAGTAAATGGGAACAATCAGACTTGCTTTGAAAGGACATTCTTGGTCTGAAGCACTGTGCAAAAAAATCCTGAAATTCATAGACTTCAGGGTAGGTAATAGGCAAGCACTTTCCGCTCAGTTTGACGTGAGACGTCAGACAGCCTAAGTTATGTCAGGTTGCCAGAGGTAGCACCAGTAGGCTGTGACAAAAAAAAAAAACCAAAAAACCACAAACAAACAACCCAAAACCTGTCAATACAGCGCTATCCAAAGTGCAACCAAACGCACTTTTTCCCCACTATGCACTCAGTTGCATCCACCTATAACAACAAAAACCACGTTATTTCTAAAATTCCAGTTTGACTTCATCCTTTTAAAAAAGTCTAATACCATTTGGGGATTGCTGACAGATGATTCCATAAGCTGGACTATGATCACATCCAGGTTTTTCAGCAGCTGTCGATTGATGGTTTCTGAGAAGAGGCTGTAGAAATACTGTCCGTGAGAGAAATTGATCAGGTTCTTCTGGGATGCTCCTGATAATGGCACAGATAACACCACTGTGTTCAACAGCAGACTTACTAGCTCCTCACACTGAAAATTAACGTATAGAGACAGAGTTATCTCAAGCACATAAAGTTCCAGTCATTTCTTATAAAAGCCCATGAGTTCTTTAAAGCTTCCATTCCAAACTCTTATTACCAGAAAGCACAAAAATAAAGCGTAAACAGACTACTGAAATTCTTGTTATCTACAATTGTCACTCAATTAAGCCAAAGAATCCTTACAGTTCCTCTGTAGGATTATGAATAAAACATCAGCCTCATCTACCCAAAATATGGTTAGAAGACTACTGATGATGAATATTAAATGATTATTCAGTATTAAAACTGGAGAACTGTATCCTACCTGGTCATCAATAGCAAAGGCTAGCTGCAGGAGTCTATCAGCTAATCGCTTACTGCTGATGTCTAATGATGGAAGAGGTATCCTTTCACCCCCAGGTGCAATACCTTTATAAACAACTGAAAGAAGCTTAGAGCCAACTGAGAAATGCCCTTCATCCTATGGAAATAAACAAACAAGTGACAATATAAGCTGAAAAAATAACATAAAGGCCTTCCAATCCACCTGTACAGCTAATGAAAACTCCAGGTCATTTTCTTATAAAGCAATGCAAATATACCATGACAAGACACCTTTCTAACTGAGGAACAAAATTTTTAACGAGACAACCCTGCTGTGTACAAAGTTCAGAACAAACTAATAGTCATTTGAAAAATCTTCCAAAGATTCTGATCCTCCTCCAAATTGTTTCCAGGTAACAACACTACTACAGAAATAAAATGAACTGCTTAGTCAGAATGGGTGGACCACAAAAGGTAAACCAGGCAGCTCCTTGAATGCCACCATCCTACAATCACAAGTCTAGCTTTTGTGTAGATGTACAGGACATATGGCAAACACCCCACAGAAATTAAATATTTTGTTCCTGGCTAAGTATAGCCTTGCTCACCAGTAGACAAATTCTCTCAGTTCTTGTGGCTGTTGCATAGCCTGTTTTCTTTCAATTGCCCAAAGTAAAATAATTGACTACAATCAGCAACTTAGTAGGAAAAATTCTTTTGAGTAATATAGCCTAGACCCCCACCCTCAATTGCTCTCCATCCTGTTTTCCCGCAACACAGACCCACTATATTGCTTCTGATCAGCCAGAATGTCTTCCTTTTCTCATTTCCCCCATCACTCTGAATGTTCTCTGTTTAAAAATTGTTGAAAAATGCCTCCTTTATAGGATAGTAAATCCTGATTTTTTGAGCTTTCATTATTGTGAAGCTTACTAAAAGGAAGTTTTAAGTAGATTCTGGTTGCCTCCAGGCCCTGGAAATTGGAGAAAGACAAACAGAATTATGAAGATCATTCAGACCTCAGTATTGTTACTCAGATTTGTAGAGTAAACATAAACCATTTATTTCTGCCCCTATTCAACACCAGCTCTTCACTGTTGATCTCATTTTACATAACTTCATCTGATCTCTTCTCTGTTTTCACACTGGCCTTTTACACAGGAAAAGCTCTTTACTGTATAAAAATCTTCACCATGATTTTCTGGGTAAACAATTACCTGATTGTGAAGAACAGAATGAAGCAAGCCAGACTTCTGGAGTTGCTTGCAGGCAGAAAGGACAGCACTAAACCTAACTTGATCAAAACGCGCATCTGAATTGAACAGATCAACAGAACAAAGGTCCTCAAGGCTAACGAGAAAAGAGAAGAAATAACTTTACATTGGTGAGGAGCTCCATGTGCAAACATACACAACATTATTTGCTTTCCATTTCTCATGGTGAGGGGCATTTGTTCTGGATTCATGCTCTACCAGAAAGTCCCTACTTACCTCTGCAGCGTTATTCTTTTCTTTATGCACAGTTTCAAAGATTCCTTATAGGGAGATTTCACCAAAGCTTTCATGAGTCTTACTGAGATATCTGGGAGATGTTCCATGACTTGCACATCAGCAGTGTTAAAGCCTATGTGTGATGGATCACACACTGTCATCGCCAGAAGCTCTATAAGGCTTGCATTAAGCAATTCCTTCTCAAGTAGCTAGAAAGAATAAAACATTAAATTAAAGCTTTATTTAAAAACCCGTTTAGATTTCCTTACTTTATTCTTCATAACTTATCATTAGCCTTTGTATCTAAAATGAAACAAAACATGGAATGGTAACTGTTCTCACTGAACGACATTTTCTTTCTCTGTGAAACGTCTGACTTTCAATCAATTGTGCTAATACACAGAAATTAAGTATCTGTAAAAATATATATAGGATATATGCTATCTCATCAAACTGCACATAAGATCTTTTATGTCCACATAGGCCTGTTTGTCTTGATTATACACCTGTAATCACTTTGAAATACAGATGTACACCTCTGCCTATTAGAGATTAACTTAAAACAAGAGACAGTCACAGTCTCAGAACTAAACCTGACAGTATAAATTTCATTAGACACTCAGAAGTACCATAGTGTATATAGTTAAATATAGTTTATATTGCACCAAAGCTAGGCAAATGGAGAGACCCAAGTATTACACTGTATTCAAGAAAGAATGGCCACAATCTGCCTTTTTGCCTTTTAAGCAGCTCCACACATTTAATGCCATCAGAAGTCATGCAAGAAATATTCATTGCAAGTACTCCTTACAGAATGAGAGTATCATAGTCAATATACAACTGGAAGGTACAGGAAATATTAATTTCTGTAATCAAAACCACATGAACCACTAAAATTCAACTGTGCAATAGAATTCTTTTCACTTACATGCAAAGACCGTAACAGTTTGTGACACTTAGTCATGAATTGCAGTTAAAGAACCACTGAAGACGATGTTCTCCAGCAAGCTAACCTCACAATGAAATCACAATCTTGAACTACATATAAAATTTGTATCTTTTATCCACTACAGACTTCAGTGCCTACCTTCCAGAAATCCTGCTGGCAGGTTTCCAGGATCATGGTGACAAACTCCATGATTCGGACTATAATTGTACACTTGCTGTAATTATACACATCTCTCTCTTGTGGACTGAACATGCTGCCTTTCGAACTGCAATCAAAGCACTGCTCTGCTGCATGGATATCATGCAAAGCAATCGTTTCAAGGAAGAACTGCACAGCTTCCAAGAATGAGGATCTTTCATTTCCACCTAAGAAGAAACATAGTAAGTCAAAATGATACAGCAGCTCTCAACTTTTAAATAGATTATTTTGTGTATGGAAGAAAACAGTTGAACTGAGGTAACATACAGCAATCCAGCACTCTGAAACTGGTATTTTCTGAAAGTCCTATGCCAGTTCCAAATATTAACACTCTGAGCAGTGAAGCGTAGCTTTCTACTTACTGATCATTACAAGCGCTTATTAACAATGGTGACTTAGGCATGTGTAATAAAAAGGATAAAAATGTTAAATCGCTAGTTTTGAATAATTAGCCTTATGCTAACTGCATCCAACAATGATCTTACAGTACTGTTTTAAACCAAGACAGAGATGAGACTGACAGACGGACTACCTAGAACTTGTACAAGACTTCATATATGAAGTAACTATGCGACTGTACTAACAGTGACAAAAAACATTTTGTTTAGTCCTGCACGAATAATTAAAAGAACTTTTAAGAGACCCAATGGGTACACAAGGTATTATTATGCACCTGATGAAAATTCATATATAAGACTTTTGGACCTGATGCAGTTGAAGCATCAGGATGTGAAGAAAAGTAACACATACAGGGCTCAAAGTGAAAAGGGGACTTCCTTTATTGCTTTCTGATAGCTCCCTCCAGACATTAACAAAAAGCAGGTAAACAGCTTTGGAAGGATTAAAAAACCCAACAAACAAAACCCCCAAAATTAAAAATCTATCTCTTAGTAAAAGAAGTTGCTGGTGATTGGCTGACTGAGAGACAGAAATTTAAAGGTATATTTCTAGCACTAAAAGGAAACATTTTAGAATACACTATTAACAATGTATTTCATCAAAAAACCTTTGGGAGTGTTTGTAAAACTCATCAACTCTACACTTAAGGAAAAAGCTTGAAGTCAAAGTTAGGAACTCATCTTGGATGGGCTTTGTGTAACAGACATGAATGAACCTAATGCAACAGTTAATTGCTCACCCAGTATTTCGTGAGGTTTGATCATACGCAGCTCAAAGAATGTATTGTAGCAGTCCAGTGCTGCTAAGAACATATCCATCCACCGCATGACAGTTTGTAAACTGAAGGGCTCCTGCATACCACAGAGAGTTGGCTGAGAAAGGATCCCAGATGGACTTTCGGCATCACTGCCACCTCCTTCAAATTTATTAATGAGGAAAGAAACTTCTCGTTTTTTTAGAACATCAGCCAGCCAAGAAGATGGAGACATGTTTCCTGATAGAAATAAAAACAGAAATATAAATCCTCTAGGAAAAAACATTTCTATCTAGCAAGACATTAGAGGCAAATGGGCTGATATGCCCAAACTTTGTGTTTTAAACTGGATCTTCTAGCAGAGAAGGTATTGGTTCTAGTCTAGCCTTGGTAATACTACTTAAATTACCCACAAGGAAGAGGTCAATTTGTGAGATGCTCCCACTAGTTCCCAGTCAGCAAATACTGCCTTCGTAGTTGGATACAACAGCAGTTTTGGGCCTCCTGGAAGTTCTCCTTCCTGGTCGGAAGGAAGTTCACAATAAAACCCTTTTCTATGCACACAAACTCCCCACAAGCCCTGAGGTTCTCACAGTATTTGATTTCCAATATGAGCAACTACTCAGTTTCTATTTAACAGCAGTGAGTGAACAGACATTTACCTCAAAAATAATTTTTCTCGTAATAAATAGTTTGCACAGAAAACAGAGGGAAGGCACGCATAGTATTTAGATAGCAAATATAATAGTGCATTGTGACTTACAATACCTGGTAATAAAGGAACAAATTCATAGAAGAGCTCCATGGCTTTATGTCGGCACTCTGTCTGAGGTCGTCCACACTGCACTAAGAGCCACATGACAATGTCCAGAAGACACACTGACTTAGCTGCTGGAAATCCTCTGCAGAAAAATATTAGGGATTAACAGTCTTCATGACATCTACCAAGAAACCATAGTCTTCCAGTTGAAAAAAATCAAAATGTTTCACAAGCATAATAAATGTCCTTTTATCTATCTAGCCACAACCCATCTGCACTACAAGGAAGAGCTCTTCGACAAGCACATCCTGCACTGCTTTCCTTCTTCCCACTGGATCCCCAGACCACAGTCTTTGCAGCAAGATTTAAAAAAGTAGAATCAGGTCTCTCTCCTTCTCTTTGTAACACTCAAAAAGACAAAAATGGAGACTAAAGCTTAAATAAGCCCACACAGCTTTCCCCTGTCCCTAATTATCCAGTTTCCTGACTTATCATATGCCACAGCAGTGAGCTAACTCCCAGATTCCACTTGCCTGTTTCTTTAGGGTCACAAGACAATTCGGGTCAGAAGTAACCTCAGGAGGTCTCTAGTCCAACCTCCTGTGCCCAAAGCAGGGTCAGCTATGCAATCAGACCAGGTGACTCAGAGCTTCATCCAGAATCACAGAATCGTAAGGGTTGGAAGGGACCTCTAGAGATCATCTAGTCCACCCCCCATGCTAAAGCAAGTTCACTTAGAGCAGGCTGCACAGGATTGTGTCCAGGCAGATTTTGAGTATCTCCAGAGAAGGAGACCGAATACTGAATCCATTCTTGTGTATCCAACCTGACACTGAATCCATTCTTGCTCCTTCCAGCTTTTTCACTACCCCTCTTTAGTCACTGATCATTCTACTGCAGCTTGTCCTACTTTTGCTAACACTTACAGCAATAAAAAAAAAAAATAAAAAAAATACTTGGGAGGAGTTTGCTCCAAATGCTTTGTAACACCAGTCCCAATGTTATTATAAACACTGCTGTGAGGGGCACATACTTTTTTTACCCCTTCTGCCCCTGCCAAACTAAAGCAAGCTCTGTTCTGAGCACACCCTGCTGGAATAAAGAATGACCATCCTGACCCTTTTTTATCATATCCAGCATTTCTCACCAGTGGTTTAACAGACACATCAGGAGATGTTTATCAGTAATAGTCACAAGATGAGTTCCCCATTCAGTCCTAAGTATTAATGGAACTACATACCTCATTAACCTTATTAAAACGTAATATTTAAAAAACAAAAGAATGGCAAATTGCTGACCGTGGTACTCGCCGTTTTCCTTCCTTGTTCAGAGAAGGCGCTTTATGCTTGATTATGCGCTTCAGGTGATTAATAGCATCACAACATTGTTGAGCGGTACCTGTTAGAAAGAGAGAATCGACACGTATAAATAGATGCAAGTAACTTGGTTAAGTGAATCAAGGTATTACCACTACAGAAATGGTGCAAGAGACTTACACACAGGATAATATCTATCATCTCCACTACTCTGTGCTTCTACAATAAATTTTTCAGTGCCACAGAACAAGATCATAAAATAGCACACAGGTCAACATGGCCTGAGCCAACTGCGAGGCCTCTGATATAAAACTGTGTATTTTATTTTTCATGCTCATGCTTAGAGAAACTGTAAACTTTTCCCACTTTAGTATTTCTTCTAGGGCAACTTCTGTCATATCCTGAACTGTTTCTCTGAAAGAAATAAATCTTTCTAACATCAGTTTTTGGTTTTATGTTCTAATTACTTTTAATTGATGAAAGTCAGAGCCTGAAAAAAAAAAAGAAAAAGAGAAAAGCATGTTTACTGAAGAATCATTAGTACTGTGGAAGAGGTCACAGACTCTTCATACAGCTGTGTACTGTTGTAGAGAATAATAAAAAGGCAGACAGGAAAGGGTATTACAAAATCGTGGAAATCTTCCACAAAATAAAGAGAAATGCCAATTTTTCAAGCATTTTGTTTGTTATAAGAGAGTAGACTTCAAGATTCTCATCAAGCTACATTTTTACAATGTGTAACTGCAAAGCCAGGACTCAAATCAAAAGCACCATTATCATTTTTAGTGTTACTACAAAACTGTAGATCATCGTAAATGTGAAAATGTTCTTTCTCTTGAGCACAAAATCTTCCACCTTTATAACTTGCAAGGAGTCAATTCAAACAGTTCCTAACTAGATATCAAATGACCTCTCTATCAGTACCGAAAAATAATCTTTCCTTTGTTGCAAAAGTAAGCACATTTACTTTTCCTCCAGTTATAGATTTATGGTTTGGTTTAGTTTTTCTTTTTTAATCCAAGACCCAACAGGATGGCTTTTTTCTTCATTCCTTAGTTAATTAATTATAGCTCACCTAATGATTTCTCATCCGTATGGGTTAAGGCTAGACTTTCCAGAAATACAACCAATGCTTCAAATACAAACTGCTCCACCAGAGAATTTTCTTCCCTTTAAAAATCAGGAATAAATATTATGAGAAACATGAGTAGAAGAAGCACTAAGTATGACATTCTAATTAAAAAAATTAAAATACTGTACAGATAAACTGCACAAGACGTTTGTATGAAAAAAATACATCTAAACCACTCTAAAAGAATAGCAATGAAGATTTCCTGACTACTTTTAAAAGGCATAAGTAACTTCTCATAAACTTGTCATACAGATTTAAACTTTTATGCTCTCCACTTGCAGAAAGACCAAACTACAAAATTATAATCATAATTAAAAATTAATCATCTGGGTAACTCCATTTTACAGCTATTGTATTCATTAATAGAATGAGTACCAGTGGATGACCATTTGAGTTCTACGCTCAATCCTTTTTATCTCCTTGAACCTTTAGCCCAAGTTAGTTATCGTTCTGAGCTCTGCTCACCTAAATTCTCTGTAGATGTTGTTAAAAGCAAGTGCTGCACCCAGTCTCTTGAAAGCACTGGGATGAAGAGCAAGACTATACAAGCGTTTAAAAAGAGACTTGGTGTTCGCTGGGCTTTTCTCCTGCTGTCTTGGCGTTGTCTGCTTAATAGACCATTTCAAAAATTCACGTATGCATTGACCACAGAAATCTCTCAAAGTGCTGTCAACTGGATCCACTATGCCGCTCTGAAATCACACAACATTATTTAATCACAAGAATGAAAAAAAAACCCAATGCATTGTCTCAGTGTAGTTATTAGAGCAGCTTATTTACACAGTATTATCTGTAAGTTGAAAAAACGTACTCACACTTTCCCAGAAGTAATAAAGCCTCAAAATTATTACTGTCCAAGGGAAGGGGCAGTATTCCCGGCCCTCACAGCACTGGATTAGGCCTCAAAGACCTGGATTTCTATTCCCATCTCAGCTACCAAACAGTTTAGAAGCCTTGTGTAAGTCACTTCATTTTCTGATGAGCTAGTTCCTCTGCTTTAGATGTGGTATGGCAACATTGACTTTAATTTACAAAAATTATTGCAAAACCTCCTGACCTATCTTGCCTCCAGCCACTTCAGGTCAGCGCAAAAGCCAGTTTTAAATTTAAAGCTTTTGCACATGATGAAAGCAAATAAGCTTAGAGGAAAATTAAGCACACATCAAAAGCAACTTTCATTCAGAGGTGGCAGAAAAATATCGTGTATTTTAGTAGTTCCTTGTACACACTTATGATAAAAATAGTGTTTCATTAATCCTATAAGTACCCTGAAGACACTACTTGTGTTTTGAGAATGTCAAAGAAATAGAGAAATCCATCATCAAAATTTTGGTTAAGAAACATTAAAAGATCACAAAATTGATAACCTGCTTTCCCTCTTTCAAACAAATAAGGAGCCATTTTATCTGTTTATATGCTCCTGGTTCTTTCAGTAGTAAAATGACGCTAGTTAAAAATAAAGTCATATGGCACAGAAAAAAGAAGAGGAAGACTCATGACTTACCAAGATAGCTTCCAGGAACACCACCGTATCTTGACTCTCGAATTTTTTGTTGTTCGTAAACCAGTGAATGAGTTGCATGACTAAAGGCTCATACAACTGTCTTGTTACCTGAAAAGAGTAAAAGCCAACTACTTTTCTAGGATCAATATATTTCTATGCTATTTTGCTATTCAAAATATGTAAGAACAAAAAAAAATCTTTGAAAAATGGTCTATAAAACGAAAAATCAGCTTCATATTACATTCACTTATCAAGGATTAAAAATAAATAAATCTGCTTAGCTGCTTTCTATTCAACTGGTCTGAAAAGATCTCCAAGCTTACTTTCAGTAAGATCCTCTAAGACAGACAAAAACCATTGCATGCCATGGATTGAAATACCAATGTTCAACCAGCAAGACAGGGAAGTTTGTTTTTAAGCTGTATTTTGAATTTTGTATTTAAATCTCTGTTAGTCTTTACCATATCCATTATTCTAACTTGGATTTCAATTTCAACATTTCTACCTGTAAGTCAACCTGATCAAATACTGTCATACGATAACATGAAGGAAAGAACCATTAAATAGACTTGCTTATAATACAGTGCGTATGCCTGTGTGCACTGGTTTGGGACAATCCAGACATTATTTACCTATGGCTTATGTTTGGCCATATGCCAGCAAAAAGGGTTTCACCTAAATTGCTAACGTAGTTTCCTGTATATTTTAACAGAACACAAATCCCTTTGGTCTAAAAATAGAATCTGGACACCAGGGTCCAAACAAGCAGTCTGAAAAGGCACAAGACCGGTAATTTCAGTGGAGCTGAACCTATGTGTCTATTCTGTTTCGTGTAAAGGAGGACAAACACCAAGCTCAGATTTTTGAGTTAAATATACCATCCTTAGCTATCAGTGAGGTAGCTACAAATTCTCTTTGAAATGCTTTTCTTGTGGATTGTAGCTTTGCACACATTCGATACCGAAATAATCAATTTCACCTCATATTGACTTTCTACAGGAAAAGAAAAGTACGGAAATTAAATACAGCACTACAGAACAACTACTACCACAAACTCTTTGAATGGATCTTGAAACTTGAATCTTGAAACCCTCATGTCATTTGTACACTCCTTTGAGTTACTTTGAATTACGGTCCATTATTGAAGTCTTTGAAAGGTCTTACATCCCCCCCTCACACTCAAAATCCTGAATAACTATGCCTACAATAGAATTCCAGCTTACAAAAAGGCAACGCATCAGGATAACTTCTAACAGGATAACATCTACATAAAATTATAAATTCATTCCCAGATTTAGAGATTGTTTGTTAAACAAGCTAAAATGCTTATAAATGAATCTATTTACCTGGTCTACGTCACAAGCAAGACGAAGCAGTACTGGAAATATTCGCTTATGTAGCTGATACATGGGTGGGGGACCCTGACGACCTTCTGGCATCTGAGATGCTTTCCCCAACATATAGGTGACTATGCTGTGTAGCAGCTCACATGCTGCAACCTGAAATTTAAAAATCCTTTTGGTTATGCATCCATTACTTTCATAGAGAAGACAAAATTGTGGACAGGAGAGAACGAGTCAAAAGAAAGGAGAAATGTACTTGAGAAATTATCCCAATCTATGCTAAATCACTGTTCCAAGTCCATGGATCATGTCCATGGAAATAATTTACACACATTCCAACTGGCCTTTGTCCTTATGTTCTAGTCTCTATCATGGGCAGTCACTTTTCAGCTGGAGAAAATTCATCACTGCGTAAGTCACCCATTATCGTGTGGTCAAGGATACCTCTGTTCTGAACTGTCTTTGGATATAAACATCCCAATCCAGCAAAGCAGCAAAATATTTGCTTAAGTGCTCTGCTGGACTGGGCCCACAAGCTCATAGGCTAGGCATGAGAAGGAAGCCAAACAACACTGTAGATCAACTAGCTTAAAATTTTCATTTTTATATTAAGTCTGACTCTCAAAGCACAATGGTGTCTGACAGAGCTTCTAGAAACTTCTGCTCTTTAGTTTTTTTGATGACAAAACAATGTCATCATGAAAGAGCACCAAAGCAATTAATTAAAACACATCTTTCTTAATGTGGAAGATACTATTTTATGCAGTATTTATCAGCTAGCATAAAAAAAGATGCAGAAAATAAATACTTTTGTTTGTCTGTCACTTGCAGAAAGAGCCAGTTCAGTCACACGAGGCAAGAATAAATCCAAGTAGATGACAGGCTTCATATCTGCAAATGGTACAGCAAAGCTCAGACGCTTCTCAGTGTCCCAGGATACACATTTCTTCATCATATCTTCTGCAGAGGTAGCTAATGCATTCAAAAAAGATCAGAACAAAAAATAAGCTTTCTATAATATACACAGAGCAAGTATCTCCATAGCTCAGTCAAAAATCTGTAACCTTCCAAGTTCAGTTAGACTGCCATAAAATTTTAATGCTTCATACACTACTGGATGTTACAAGTACCAGAAGTATGTCAGAAGGCTGGGTTAGCCACCACATGGAAAAAATAACTGCAGCTAGTATTTCAGGACACAGTCACAGCAGCCTCCAGTTTCAATACAGGTAAGTTTGGAGACAATTATAAACCCAGAAGACACTGAATCACACTTGATTTAAAATACTTTAAGATGTCCAACAAGATGTCCAATAAGACAACTTTTGTCTTCTACTGTTATAAACAATTCTTGAAGATCAGATCAGACAAGAAGATCCAACACACAGACTCCTGCAGTTGCACAGAAAACGACTACATTTATGGCTATGTCCTCCAAGGAAAACTGCTATACTTACTCTCTTCTCTCCCTATATTCCTGTATTTGTTAATTTGGTGAACAAAGTCTGACCGCACTTTGTATTTAATTTCCAGAGAAAAATGCTACCTTCCCACAGTATTTCTGAATAAGCAACAGAGAAGTACTTGGCAGAAAGAAAACTGATTGTAAAGGCAGAAAACCCCAAATCTAAGCACTAAAAGAAAGGAACAAAACTTCTATACAACTAGATTAGTTTTTAGACTGACTAAATTTTGGACTGATTTTATCCCTTAACTCTCATGGCCAGGTACTTACACTATACTTTTCCAGTTTTGTTTTAATTAGATTTTATTATATTTAATAGTTAAATTATAAAGCTGAACAAAGAAGAGCAGAAACCATTTTTAGATTTTTTCAAGGAGGCACTCAAATGGAACTCTACTACCTTGACATACTAAAGGTATGGTGCACTTCAGACTCACAAATGAAGCAATAAGCTTGCTGAGACTTACACAATTCACAGGCTGCAGGTCTGCAAAACTGGATTAAGTAAGAATTTTGGTAAAAAGGTGGAAACAAGCTCTGAAGAGTTACAAACTGGGGCAAAGTTTTAAAATGGCTTTGCAGCCAGAGGGCGAAGAGGTGGAATAAATAAAACCATATACACAGGTGCATGTAATTTTTTGCCTTTAACGGAAGTTTTCTACACAATTCCTGCATTCCATAGTAAGTTAGTGAATACTTTGCTTTGCTAAACTCCAGAACTGAATAAAAGAAACTTTGCTTAAACAAGAGCAACAAAAAAACAGTTTTCCTTGAAAAGCTCATGCATTCTAATAAAGTGATGTTGAGAACTCACTGAAATCAACTTTCAAGAGAGACAGCAGAGGCATGTAAATGTTTTTATTTACGCTGACAGGACACTCACCTGTAATTAAGTTGTGGTTGATCTGCCCTCCCAAAGATCCAAGAAGGCGTGCCACTCTAGTCCTTACTGCTTCCAAGGAGGTACTGTCATCCTAAATAATTCAACAGATTTATATTAGTGAAGGAAGAGTTACTTCTGTATAGAAGTAACTTCTATACGAAATAACTTGGTTTACATAGTAAATGAAGGTTTTACAGCTCTTAGTAACATATGGATGAAGAAGGTAAAATGAAGAACCTGTAGGGAAGAACCGCACCAAACAAGAGAACAGTTTTGGTTCAGTCAGGAAAAGAGGGGAAGACTGGAAAGCATTTTCATCACATTTTAAGGGCTTTCAATTGCCATTTCTCAAGTAAAGGTTAAAATTGTGCCATCACAGATAACACATACCTACAGAATAACACAATAGCCTGAAAATTGGAAAGAAATCTGAAGTAAAAATTACTCTTTTCATTTGCTTTAATCCCAGAATTTATAGATCCTGTATCTATATGTAAGCAACCAACTGATTCTCATAAGTAGCCTGTACGGGATGTAAAATTTACTCATTTTGTTTAACAACCACTAGGTTGGAATAAGTTTTATATATATATATACACACACACACACATACACACACACACGTAACTACTAGTTTCATGCCTAAAAAGAGTTTATTGCAAGTTAGTTTGAGTGCTGGAATATAGAAATAAAACTACACTTATTTTGAGAAGCCACTGGTCAAAATGATCAGTATGTTTGACTTCTAAGCCTATGAACCTATGCACAAGATAATTAAAAAAAAAAATTACACATTCAAAGTCGTACTTGCACACCACACCACTGCTAAGCTGGGTCTTGACTTAAGGTGTAGGAGTTAAAATTTTGTTTCTGTAATATATCAGTCTAGTAGTGATGCTGACTTACAGGACTTCTTCAGTTCCCTTTCCCTGCTTCATTCCAATTCTCACCCTAGAATATGACATCTTTTCAGCTGTGCTGATGTAATAGGTTTTTGAGCTACGCTGTAAAATGAGATTCATTGAACCGATCTAAAGCAGAAATAACCCTCAGAAAAAAACATATGCAAGAAAGGAAGTGAAATAGTGGGAAGTGATTAAGTCACATTTAACTCTAAAAAGAAACAGTGCTCTTACCAATGAAAAAGTCTTTGCTTTTCTTAAACGCTGTATCACAACTTTATTAAACCCCTTCTGGGCTGCTCGAGAAAGTTTCTTTACTTCCCAGTTATTCTGGGATTCAGCTGATGAACAAAAATAATGCATATTAATATTAGTTTATTGTACCTGCACCTCATGCACCTACTTCTAAGTTCCTTAAAAAAAACACACCCTGGTTTTGTGACAATTATTATTTCATTTAAAATCTTTATTAAGCAATATAAGTCCTAATTAGTGAAAACTAAGCTGATTTAAGGATACAAAGAACAAATCACAGAGAAGTGCCATATAAAATGGCTACGATTAGTCATTGTTCAGCAGCACCAAACAAATCCTAGTTTAAGGAAAAGGTAAATTTTGGGGTGTGGGAGAAGTTACGTTGTTCCAAACACAGGAAGCCCACAATATAGACAAAAAGTATGTCACATCTGTATCTCTAGGTATAACTATATAGAAATTATTTTCCTCTCCCTCAAGACGAAAATTTTTTTGCCTGTATGTACCTGTAGATGCAGAGTTTTTCAAATAACCATCAAGAAGAGGCAGAACATCCTTGTAGTAAGGTTGCATTATATGTCTGGGGATGTGAGCTGACCAGTCTTCCAAAGCATCCAGTCCCAGATCAGCCATTGGGGTACAGCTAAGGCCCAGCTTAAATGCACTCTATGTGTCAAATATAAAATGATCAGTCTTTCATTTGTATTGACTACTATTATTTAAAGGTAAAAAAAAACCCAGATTTGAAAGCTTTTAGCATACAATACATATTCCTTCTTAATAACTTTTGTCTGCCTAACATCTCACTCAAGATCATCACAGGAGATATATATTATATTGCAACACAGGCACTAACAGAGTCAGCTTAGTGCAAAAGCAAATTCTTGTTTATCCAAGAAGTCAAGTAATTTGTATTCCATCTCACTGAAGACTGGCTCCAGAGGATACTAACTTTGCTCCAGAATTTTCATATGTGTTTTAGGAAAAAAAAAAAGTGTTACCTGTACATTACTTTGACCCACCTGCAGTGCAGGAATATAAGCTTTGATATCAAGCATGATGATGTCATGTGGTAAAGAGAGCAAAAAATTCAGACAGGATGCCAACAACTCATCCTTATATTGTTTCATTTTTGCTGCAACCTAAAATTCAGATAAATAGGTCAAGAACAATCATAAACCTCTTAAGAACCTGATTTAGCTATATCAATAGCTATGTAAAATAAACAACTCAAAACCAATACTGGAATCTTATTCACCTGCAGACAGTTACCACAAAGTATTTCATGCACAGTTATACAGCTATTTCTCAATTGTACATGAATAGGTGACCAATACACCTCTTCTGATATTAAGCGAAAAACAGACAGAAAAAGATCTTAACCCCCCACTATGTTGCATAATTCAAAGAGCTGGAATATTTCTATCATATAAGTAAGATTTCTCAGCAGATGTAATTTTGCTTGAGTCATGTATGTTTATATTGAAACTAAGAAAGATAGCCAGCAAAATCACTTACTTCTTTTCCAAACTTTACAAACAGGGCAAAGCAAGACCTCTTTTCTGGGTCTTCAGGACATTTGCTGAGACTCCTTGGACTGACACCCTACCAAACAGAAAACACAAGTCAACAGTACTAAAAAAATGTAGTACACAGTACCAATACGAAGCATAAGTTCAACTCGAAATATATACATCACTGTCCAACATGAAACTGGCGTCTGTGAAAACTTGAAATATAGGTTAGGTTCTAAGCTTTGAGAGAACAAACAGTAATACTGTGCATTGAGGGTCAACTTTTTGGAATACACTTAGTATTAACCAAATAAACAAGATACATAGGACTGAAAAACAACTTTTCAGTGGCTTGATTTTCTCCTTGTCCTCTGTCATGGTTTAACCCCAGCCGGCAACTAAGACCACACAGCCTCTCATTCACTCTCCTCAGTTGGGATGGGGGAAGAGATTCAGAAGAGCAGAAGTAAGAAAAAAATCGTAGGTTGAGATTTCAATAGGTAGAGCAGCTTAATAGGCAGAACAAAAGTCATGCACACATGTAAAGCAAGACAAGGAATTAATTCACTGCTTCCCATCAGCAGGCAGGTGTTCAGCCATCCCCAGAAAAGCAGGGCTACATCATGCATAACTGTTACTTGGGAAGACAAGTGCAGTAACTACGAATGTGCCCACTTCCTTCTTCTTTCCCAGCTTTATATACTGAGCATGACATCACATAGTAAGGAATAGCCCTTTGGTCAGTTGGGGTCAGCTGTGTCCCCTCCTAGCTTCCTGCGCCCTCCCAGCCTGCTCACCACCAGGGTGGTATGACAAGCAGAAAAGGCCTTGATTGCTTAACAACAACCCAAAACATCAGTGTTTTACCAACACTATTTTAATCCCAAATCCAAAACATAGCACTATATCAGCTGCTAGTAAGAAAGTCAACTTCATCCCAGCTGACACCACGACACCACCCACCTAACAAACAAAAAAATCCCTAACAGGGGACGTCCATGTGGCAAGAATAGTGGTGGAATAACAAAAATGCAATTCACAACAGCGCCTACAGTACAAGCAGCTACACTGATGAGTTCCCAAACTTTCAGTGGCAGGGACAGTTCTGGGTTCTGTGATGGGCTAAACACACGATGGGATGAAGCACCTCCACTTTACGATAGCTTCCATACTGCAAATGGTGCATCCACCAACACAGCATCCTATTTCCTGGGGAAATCAGTGAGTGGAATACAAGTATACCCCAGAAGTTGAGTAATTAATCCATATGTGTCTCTGCTGTTCTGGCTAAATTGTTTCTCACATCCAAGCTATCTTCTGTACCATCTGCACTGCAAGGGTTCCTATCTGTCTGTTTACTCAGCTCAGGATTTTGGAAAAAGCATTACACATGGATTGGTGTCTCTTCAGAAACTTGGCTTAGTCAACAGTCTAAATGTTCACTTTCTCCGTGCTTGTAACTATGGAGGTACAGGATGCTATAAACATTTGAAACAACTTGGTAACAGTTTCAATAAACTATTTTCCACAGTGCATAAAAGACTATATATAAAGAACTGCATCATCGTTAATATAACATTACCCCTCCATTGGGAAAAGAGATCTCACCTCGAAGTATTTTATTTTCTTGGCAATTTTCATGGTAACAGAAAGCAGCTTGTAGAATCCACTAATAAGTGGTAGTCTTGTTGAATGTGTAACAAGCTCATAACCAAAGGAATACACCCAAGGGTGAAAGTATTCAACATGCTTCTCTGGAAGTACCTCTCTAAAAACAGATGCACAGAAAACATATAGGAAAAAAAAAAAAGAAACTGAATAGAGTATTTGTGGGTTTTTTTCTTCAAACTTTCAAGTCAGTACAAGAAAGAGAAATATTGTTATAACAGAGCAGCTCCAAAGACAATGAGAGAATATGGCCAGTATAATACTAAAGGTTACAACATATACTGAAAGACAATTACACCGAAATAATGAACTACTTGTTTCCTGTACTCTTTAAAAGAACTGAGCTGATGAGCTAGGATGTTTTTACCTATGACCCAGATGTCTGAAACGCACTTACTGTCTCCCTGCTAATAACTTTGTGCATTTTGAAATACGGTATATCGTCATAAGTCAGAAACAAGCACCTTAAGTAACTCTCACTTTAAACTTTTTCCAACCATTTTGTAACTTCCAAACAACATAGAAGCATATTAATACCTGCAGAATTCCACTAGATTTATAAAAGCAATAAAGTCTGTCGGCTTTGTTGGCTGAAGGTTTGAAGCAGGGTCAGAAGTAGGCCCAACCAAAGCACTGTCAGTTTCATTTTCATCCTGAAAATAAGTATTGAAGCAGGAATAATGGATCTGTGACAACACAGAAAGCATTTAGACCTTCTTTCCAGATAAACGGAGTCTCCTCCTCTTTTTCTAGCTGCTACCAGCTAGTCTGACACAAACAAACGACTAATAATTGACACATCAATAATTCAAAGAAGTAATATGGGATGCTTGGTCATAAGGAAAAAGTGACTAGAAGAATGAAAACCACTAGGTGCCAGATTCTATGAACTTTTACCGATTCTGATGTTCTCATCTCCTAACACTGCAATGCAATATCCAGAAATACAAAGTAAAACATTTTGACTAGTATGGATGTTACTTCCAGGACACTATAAGGAGGTATATAAGCATAATGGAAACAAAACAGGGAATGTAATTTTGGTTCCGCTACAACAGCAGAAATTAATGGACAGGTCACCAGGTCTCACCTGTTCATTAACATCCAGTTTCTGAACAGTCAGGTCCAACTTCTCAATAATCTTCAAAATAGATTTTATAAGTTCATCATATAGCAAACGATTCAGGGACTGCAGTGGTGAATTTGCAGTAAGAAAGTTTTCATCTTCAAAACCACATTCCTTTGTAGAAGGGTAGAAGGAAAAAGTTCACATTTCAAAACACCAAAGAGAATTACTTCTTGAATTTACAAACCAAGATTTGAATGATTCGGTGAATTCAGCTTTAGATGTTCCTCAGATATGGAAGCCTAAATTCACCTGTTTCATTCATTTATTAGCCACAAAAACCAACTAGGTCCAAGAAACAGTCCTCCTCAGCATGACATTTTGAAAAAGTCTAGGGTTAGAAAAGCAGTGATAAAACTCAGGATTACTTTCCCTTTTGTATTTCCATGTTAACTATGCTTTTACCTTCATTGTGTCACAGTTTAGTAGACTTCTGAAGAGATTCAGATAGTCCTTATATGTTGGCACTTTCCATCTCCCTGTCCCAACCTCTCCAGCTTCACGAGAGTCTTCTGATCCAGAAGTTTCTTTTCCAAAAAAATCCTGAAAGGACACAATAATTTTCAGAAACACTGCATATGTACCTACCTGACTCAAGCCAACACACAATGTAAAATTACTTCTGCAGGTAGAAACGGGAACGGTTTAGTTTTCTCATTTAACCAATCTGACAAGAGCACAAAACAACCAGCTCCTTTCAAAAGTCTCTAAAGCTCTCCTCCTTCCAGGGGTTAGTTATTTGAGAAATTCTATAGTTATCCTGCTGCACAGGATTAAAAAGCTTCAAAATTCTCCCTTAATACAAACATTCAGTAAAACTTTTAAAGTGTCCAAAATTTGTTAACCTGGAAAAAGCTAGATGACCTCAGCTACAACCTACTTTGTTACAAACAACCTGAGCAAACAAGAACTGCAGAGAACAAAAGTCTATTTCCTGTTATTTTTTTTCTTTCGGTACAAGAGGCACTTCCTCATTATGCCAAGCAGATGTAGGGACCAGACTCCTAACAACTGAGCCACAATTCAAAATGGATGGTACTGTTTTTGCTTCTTTGGGCCTTCCTCTGTTTACTGGGCTAGATCTTCAAGAACTGGAATGTATACTCTAGAAATCTAGATGAAATAAATATGCTTAAACAGTTTTTTTACCTTCGAAAACGTGATTGGCTTGGAGAAGACTCTGATTAATCCCTGATGCACTGAAACAAAAAAAAGTAATTGCCTGAACAGACTTAAAAAGGCACAGCATCCATACCACTCATTACGTTAGCAATGAATTAAATCAGCTTTCTGTTTTCACAGAATCACAGCTTTCTATTTTCTGTCATGATAAGGGAGAGGCAAAAGAACACTTGTTGACTTTTTCCTGAGTCTGAATGAAGTGATGAGGCATTGCTCATAATGAAAAAGCCAACAGCTCCCAATGGCTCTCAGACATGGACTCAGGATCTCCATTCCAGCATGGTGCTTGGGTGTACCACATCCCAAAACAAGAACATGGAAAATAACGAAATTGCCAGAGCAATAGAGAAAAGCCACAGTAAATAACTGAAAGAAATTAAAAATCATTATAATTTTTATAATGAAATGTCAGCATGCTGGAAGCTACTAGAATTGTCAGCTACCAACACTGACACATTCACTATTACATTCGCAGGACTGTATCTGACTAATCACATATTTGGACTTTTCATTTTTATTATGTACAAGTTTCAGAGCATAAAAAGATTGCCTAATAGAGATGACACTAACCCTACTTTCTGTGATATTTCGTACTGGTAACTGAACAGATTTTTACACAGTTTTCTGTGAAATCCCCTTCTCCCCACAACCCTTCTGAGCAGAAATGTAAGTCTTATGCTTAAATAGATTATCACAAAAATATATTTTCCTGCCCTTGATGATAGCCACTCTGTTACCCAAAACAGTTATTAAATGTATTCCTTCAGTGTTTTAACAACAGATATTGAAAAACAACACGAGAACCCTAAATCTCCATTATTAGAGGATGGGAAACCCTTCATTTTTGATCCCAAATGGCTATTCCATATATCTCTCTTAAGACCAGTTAATAGATCTAAGAAAATAAAATCCAAACCAAAAAACCACAACCCCCCAAAAAACACAACAAAGTTAATATCACAGACTCACCCACAGTGCTAATAAAACTCCAGAGAACTGGACCTTTTCCTGAGAGGGCTAGAAATACTTTTATTATAGATCTGCAACAGACTAACTGCATTTTTTCACTGTATTGTGGAAAGCTATTGATCTGCAGCACAACTAGGTGTTCAAGAACTGGAGTGTATACTTCAGGAATCTAGAAGAAATAAAACCAAAATACCCAAGGACAATGACTATAACTCAGTATCAATGTGAAGAATTATGCTAAATTATTTCAGCAAGATACTTTGTTACAAGAGTTTACATCATGGCCTGCTCTGAGAAGAATAAGACTTAGCAAGTGAATTCATCGTAGATATATAAAAAAACCCCAAAACAAACAGAATAAGAAAGTTTCCTGGAACACATTACGGAAAGTAGCTCCTGAATAGATTAGTGCTTCAGTGGAACTAGTCTTAAGCTTATTAGAAAAGTATCAATTTAATTAAACAGTAATAACAGCAGTATAATCTGTTCATTCTTAACAATCTGAATACAGAACGTAAGTGAAAGTCTATTCTCTGCCCCAATCTTACTTCCCAGCTCCAGTTAGGATACAAAAAGCACTCATTAGAACACAGACAGCATAGCATCAGAGGAAAATCAAAGTATCAGCCTCAGAGAACATGCTAAGTATCAGCAGCAAAAGAAAAAGCAGTAATAGAGTGATATAAATCACACAGAGAAGGGTAAAGCTAAGTCCAAATAAATAGCTTTGCCTGAAATAAATAAAAACCTATTTGCATTTGGCTATCATGGATTTCATTACAATGCACTGTAGTATTTTATTTAGCATATTCCATGCATTTTCTTTATTCAAATAAAATCCAATAAAGTATTCTCCTGATATTCTTCCCATCCCCTAGGAGCTAAACATCATCGTATTTCAGAAAAAGAAACACCTTCTGTCACAAGTAAGTTCACAGCTACTACCTCCTTATACACCTGTAGCTGCATTAAAAATTGACTGGTACTTTAAATACTCCACTTACTGTATCTATATGGAATATCACACTTGCAATGGACTGGAGGAAACTTGGTAGCTGGTACAGATGGTCATCTATTGTTTCTGCTTCTGTGAGGTACATTTGCTTACAACGCTGAAGGAGCTCAACATACATATCATCGACATCCTTAGAACATACAGCTTTACAGGGCTTACAGAGAGAAAATAAAATACTAATTTAGCAACTTTGTACAGTCAAGCAGACGCATTCTGTAGCACTAAAGCCCCACCCAAGTCTTCACTGAATCATATTAAGAATAGTCTTTTAAATTTTTCCAGGAACTCAATACATCTGAATAAACTAAGTATTCTACTTGGTACACGTATGAGAAACATGGTACACGCAATGAACTAAAATAATAGTTCACCAAAGCAGTGTAATTTTCCTGTAAGAGTACTTGAACTTTCAATGACATGATGTCAAATCTAGCCTGAAAAGCATGGAGTGCAGCTGTAAATATCTTAAATATGGCATTGTGGATGCTAATACTCACATATTTTGACCTAGCTGCACTAAAGTACCAAGTGGCTTACCTTAACGTGGCTTAACCAATTACCATTCACAGGCTACTACTATTTAACATTTAACCCAGCAGCCCAAATTCTGAACTTTTATGGTGTTGAGATCTGTATAAACAGAGGATAAGGACTACTCCTAAATCAATGAACAAACGGAAAGCATCCCAAACAGTACTAAAGGGTACTAAAATTACCGAATATGAGAGTTAGGCTAAATGCTGACTCTAGTCTGCCTAAAAACATGCTGACAAAATTAAGACTATTGATTTATCATTTGTAGAACTGCAAATATTACTTTGATATTATGTTAGCAATTAGACAGTAAAAGAAATATTCTGCCTTGAAACTAAATCAATCACTGAACGTACGTTCTGGCTAAGGTCACTACTTGCAGTAGCACTAAGACTCTGCTTCCTCACAACCTAGCATCTGATGGTTGGCCAAGACTTAGTCTAAACAGGCTAACAGCTATTAGTGTGTCTTAACATGTTAAAGATTTATAGGTCTTGGAGCATTAAGATCCCCTTTTCCTGTATAATTTGCAGTATTGTCCTATGTCTGTATTTGCATGCAATTTTAATTAATTCTTGTGTTCCATAACAGGTATTTTTAACAAGGTTCTTTCAATTCAGTAATTTGAAAGACTTCATTTTTTCTGGAAACAATACCTTTAACTCAATTCCTTTCTAGCTCATATCATAGAAGAGGAAGACTAGGTTTCAACAGAGCACATTGAAAATTCCACAAAACAAATGCATTCTGCTCAAAGGGTAGCAAAATGGAAAGGTTCAGCTAGTAACCAGGTACTCTATCACATTTCCTAACCTTCCTAAACAATCTTTGAGATTATTTAACCTAATCTTTGCTTTGAGAGAGAGAGGTGAAAAAAAAAAGGAATATCTAGAATTTTGTTATATAAAAGTTTGGGTACCACCATCAAGCACATAGGTTGCAGATACATAAACACCACCCTTTCTTTATAGAAGCTTATCTTTATTGTTATGCTCCCATATTAACTGACTGACAAAAATTGGAAGCTGGTTCTTAATGGTGCTTCCTGAAAACATTCCTGCCCTCCACATACATATATAAGCATGGTTTCATTTTGGTTTTGGGGGTTGTTTTTTTTTTTTTAATTTGCACTTGTTTCACAAATTACCTCCTAGTGTCCCGCAGTCAGCAGTGCATTTTGGCTGTTCTGATTGAGATTCCCGCTCTGCAGGAAACCTATCTGAACTGCTTCCAGAGCAAATATGGCCTGGATTCTACCATCTAAATGCAGACAACACTAACAAAGTATTGCTGTACCTAAGCAATTATGCATATCCTTAAGTTTTGTGACAGCTGTATATGAAGCCCGTTTTTCCGTTTCAGAACTAGTGCACAAGCAGAAGTAACTACAACCCTCAATTCTGCAAGTGCTCCCAGTAAATTCAGTATGTTTTAATAATTTTCAACCACGATGTATTTTACCGTGTAGCTAATTAAGTTCAACACTTAATCCAGAAACAAGTTGTGTAAAATTATAAAATGAATGGTATATGCATCTTAGCTTTAAACCCATTCAGTATGCTGCTTTATCAGAATAAGTTTCCTGCACTTACTGCTGCAAAAAGCCCATATCCGCGAATGGCAATGGACAATTCTTTGCTGCTTGAATCCATTCTTCTGATGATGCCATAGAACTGCTCCATGAAGAACTGCAACTTGCTCTTGTGCAGCTCTGCATCCTTAGCTACCACCAAAGAAATCTGTAAAGAAGATACAAAAATTTCAGCATTTCCAGAAACATGAAAAAAGACACAAAAAATTACAGCAGGTCTTAAAAGATACCTAGCTTGTGATACGAAGCACTTCAAACAAAATAATTATTTATCAAACAGATTCACTGAACCTCCAAATATTCTCACTATTTCAAGAAATCTGACTTTGCTTTAGTCTCAGAGATCCCAGTGAAGTTACAATACCTGCTTAAGGAATGAATCTAGTGCAGAATGACTGGTTCTCTTCAGCTCCTGATTTGTGTGGCCACACCATTTACACATTGCTTCAAAGAGGGAGACATAGTTGTCCAGGAGTAAGGCACCAAACTGAGCAGCATGCCAGCTGAACAACTGTAAACCAGCTGCAATTTAAAATCAATTCTCATTAAAACCCAGACTTATATTCCACTTTCCAAAAACAGATCAGACTATAAAAGCACACATTAGGACTTTAGGTAAGTATACATACCAAGACTGGAGGGTATAAAATGTTTTCTTCTAGCCATTACAGGATCGGTATCAAAACATTAAGAACTTAAGCATAAAAACAACCCTCCAAAATCCCATTTTTTAATGTACACCATCATGGAAAGCACAGCTGTGTTCTGAAGTAATTTATATTAACAGTGAAAAAGAAAGGTATTCTACTGGTTACTAATAATACTCGATTGCACAGTTCACAAGGATTTGATGTCTGTGGTCAGGACATATGCCCATTTCCCTTCCTCCACCAAACTGTGATGCAGACAAATAAAAAGTTCAGAACATAGGTAATTTCACAATCCCAAATATAAGCATAAATGAAATGTCAAGATCCCTACTGATTTTTTTTTTTCAGACTATCTTTAAAGAGGATTTTACCTTTCACAGTTGCCATGGGCCTAGTATCCAAACCTTGCACTTTTGCATAAGCCACTCACATTTCAGAGGCCAATTTCTCATTCTCTTCATGAACCTAATTTGTTCAAAATTTCCTCCTCCTTCTTCCAGTGAAATTCCCCTTCTCTTTCTATTTTTTCCCTTTAACCTAGTCCACCATCTTTTCTTTTCTCCTAATTTGCTACATTCCTCTTATTTCTACTCCTACCATGATTCTCTTCTCATACAAGGGTTTTGTACTGCTCCAGAGGGGCAAATGGCATCAAGTGTAATGCTGGTGTTCATAAGCTGATTAGACCTTGCCGAGTTTAACCAAATACATGCTTAATTCTTTAGATTCCAACTTAAAGTACACCAGCTTTGCCCAATCAGCTCAGAAGACCACAGCCAGCCAGTAGAGAACAGACAACTCCAGGCAGAAGACACCATACGGTATCCACCACAGCACAAATTGAAATAATTTACAACCTTACCTAGATGTACTGCGTATCGCTTCTGATCAACCTGTAATACCAGAAAAGGTTTGTCATATGTGATTTATTCTTCACCAGGACTAATTCATTTATGCAGAACAATTAACACGTGGCAGATTTACCTGTGGGTTGATTGCCTTCATTGCAAAATCAAAAATCTCCTTTGCAGTCTGAGGATCTGTGAAACAATCCAATAATGAGTATTTCACTATTGACGCACAAGAGGTAGAGTGAAGACAAAGATATTTTTACCCAAATCTTGGTATGAAGAAGCAATATTGGAAAGCCTTACATGTCTGATTTTAAGGGGCAGACGCTTTTTCCTGAAATACTCTTAAATTTGAAAAAAATGGTACATCTATATTCACTGATTTTTCTGAAAAACGATGTTTTAACAGACACGTCCCTTCTAAGGGAAATACATCTCTGTATAAACTGCATTCCAGCTTCAATGTGGCGCTCTCCGTTGCCCAATCTCTGGTCAGAAAATAGCACTTCAAACATTTACATACAGAAACACACTGATGAAGCCACACAAAGACAGAGTATGAGGACCATGTAGGTCTTACTTAGGCGTAAACCATGTACCAGTGGGGAAATTTTCATTCTGAGTTCACACGAAGAAATGGTGTTGCTTGCTGGCTGTATAATAATTAAGATATATCAAACCGTATAACTGTCTTCCACATAGAAGAAGTACCCACCTTCGTCCACAGATTTGGTAAAGTTGTACATAAGTGCACTCAGTCCCCTCAGACATCCTGCTACAACAGGTAGCTTGGGTCCCCTTGTAGCTGATGTCATCTAAAAAAAGTTGGAATTGAAAAAAATATTATGCTCAAGCTAAGATAAATGCACATTGAGACTCCACAGTTCCTAGAAGTGTAGACAAAATAACATATTCCAACTTAATACAGTTATGTCAGCACCCACCTCTGTGAACACAAGTCCACAGAAACATCTCCTACTCAGAAGTTTCATACCATTTGGGAGAGAGCTTAACCACAGAAGCATAAGAAATCCTTTGAAATGCATGAAATATGTTCCACCAAGACCAACCATAGCAAAACTAGGTAGCACACACTAATGTCTTAAAAATGCAGAATATAGGAAAGCAAAGTTCAGTTGAGCTGTTACCTGAAATGCAAGGATTTTGCAGCCAGTAGAAACCAAATCAGAAACTACCAGTGCACAGCAATATAACTTTTTTTGGGTGCTACTGAAATTATCATAGCGCATCATCTTTTCTCATGGTAAATTGGTTAATTTGCCGTCACTGATGGCCTTGAATTGTTACTTTGAAAGCTTCTCAGGACCAGAGAACACAAACTTAAGGAAGCATTTATGATTGTCCAGTTAGATCCCTACAAATTGTACTAGTTACAACAGTATTCCAACATACAGCACTACACACATCAAAGGAAAAAAACCAAAGCAATGCAAGAGTCGGAAAAGAAATTCCAATCATACCTGTGTTTTAAGCT
Source organism: Ibidorhyncha struthersii (assembly GCA_013398815.1). Lineage (NCBI taxonomy): Eukaryota > Metazoa > Chordata > Aves > Charadriiformes > Charadriidae > Ibidorhyncha > Ibidorhyncha struthersii. Next base: position 87,347 of record VZSZ01009966.1, read on the forward strand.
CTCCCAAATAAGCTCGGAATAGTTTTTCAGAGTTGTTAATCATGTCACTAGGCTGGACCTCTCCCAAAACTCCCAAAAGCTCATAAATCTTCTCCAGTACTAGAAAGTAATTTAATATTATTAAATATTAATTACTGAAATCATTACTTTGACACTTCCATTGCAATTCCTGTGTAACTTGCAACCATGAAAACCCACGCCATATGGTTTAATTTTAATTGGTGATTCGCATGCGAGAAGACAGCTCTTTATGATGTACATCCATCCATCCATCTGTCTACATACCACAACGTGAGATGCATCTTCCTCTCACATTAGTAAGTTAAACACATTCACTCTTTTTAAACATGGCTTAGAAAACTGATTAATAAAGGCCATATCCACTGAGGAAGCATTTACCACTAAACCAAGTTTGCTGCTGGCCTTGAGGTCATGCTGGGTCTTTTAAGTACCATCAGGGTTAAGGCCAACACCTAGCAGAATTTTCTAGGCTTGAGCTCAGACTAAAAGGTTCTATGCAGGCACAGCAAGTTCGGTGAGGGCTAGACCTGCCAAGTGAAGATTTCAGCTGTAACTAGCCAAGACAATCAAACTAGAGCTCCTATTAATATCCTTAACATCATAAATAGCATTAATCAGCCAAGGCAGGAACTGATAAGCTTGCGTTAGGCATGACCAATGCAGGAACTATCACACTAAAACTGCAGCTCTGAGGACAAAACCGGCCAGGGCTGGAATAAGGTTACAAAAAGCTTTAGCAACTGAGCTGGGGTTTACATGAATTTTGGCAGGGACAGGCAGCTTCTGTTTTGATAAGAGCACCCACTGGAGGGACCAGGACTACTCTTAAGGCGCGCAGTTACGGGGGGTGGGGCATACAGTTATAAAACAGGTATAAGAGTAACTTCAAAGGTTCAGCTACATCAGGTTAGCATGAAACCCGGGAAAAGAAAAAAAACTAAGAGTCTAGCAAAGTTAAGTTGGTTAATGACAAGAAAGCTGGAATGACTTTCAGGATTTAGGCATCCAGGGACTAATAATAACAGATTAGACATACAAATACTCTTTTATGTTGGGAATCCTAAACCAGACCTATACTTAAATTCAGTATGAACTGCCACCACTCAATTCTAGTATATGATTTCTCCCACGTGTTAACTCATACATAGATACAAGTCTGCTAAGAAACAGCTAACTGCACGATCATGATCGGAAGACCTGAACAAATTTTACTTGCTCTAAAACATGACAGCTACCATTTTTAAACACACTTGCCATAGGAATAAAAATTACACATTTCCATGGGGTATAATCCAACAAAAACTGAGTGTAAATAAAACAAAGAACATACAAAGAAAAACCCCTATAGCCTACCTGTATCAGAAATTTTACTTTTTGTGGCAAGTTCTCCATAAAATTTATTAAATATCTCCCCAACTTTCATTTCTTCCATTAGACAGGAACGCCGTAAACTTTGGAGCAACTGTGATAGATTAAAAAAATGAAAATTTAGCGAACTCATTAATAGCACTATCACAAACCTGTTTGGTCTAAATAAAAACCACAGTTCATATGCGTAACTTCACCTGAAGTATGCTATTCAATGAAAGAGATTTAAGATGACTGGTCCAGGAAAGCATATTGGCATGAAATCTACTTTAACAATAAACTACCTTCCTATCTATGTATAAATATAAAACTAGTAATTTAAAATTTACATTATATATATTATATACAGAATATTTACATGAAAACTATACATAGTATAATTATATATATACACACGTATGTAAATACCCCACAAGAGCACAGGCTTAGCAAGTCTGCAGTAGCCTTTATCATATTGTATTTCTCCCGCTATAAAGCAAATCCAAATCACAGAACTGACTCAGAATAACTCTGAAGGGAGTTTTGTTTCTGATAAACAAAATTAAAAAAAAATTAAGCAGGCGCAAAAGCATTGCAAAACAAGGGTCTATGCATTCTACGGAAACAGTATGAAATTACTGTCTCACGCAGTAATAAAACTTCTGAAAAAAAGCCCTTCTCCACACCTTCCACATACTGTCTAATATATTATAATATTATATATTAATACATAATATTTCTAAGTANCTTCCACATACTGTCTAATATATTATAATATTATATATTAATACATAATATTTCTAAGTAACAATACAATTGCAGTGCAAAATTTCTCCTTAAAGAACCGTAACAAACTGGGAGAGAACTGCAGCTGCCCCCAAAACAATCACATTTTGCTCCAGCAGACGGAGTGAAATGCTCACATCTAAGCAACCTACTGGAGGAATATCAAAGACAATCTGTTGTTAAGACATACATCTTACTGACACCTAAATATTACGCTATCACTATTCTCTTGCTACTGCAGACTACAGATTTTCTACATGATATAGCACAACTATAGTAATACAACAGATTTTCTACTTTTTTCTAGAAACAAGAGAGATTTATAAAATGCATTTTACCTTAATCAGAAGTTCCAGAGCTGGGATTTTACATTTTGCCGCTCTCTCTTTTGTATACACACTAATACAAGCTTGCTAGATAAGAAAGAAAATGGAGATTATAATACTGGAAAGTACAGAAGGGAATTCAAAGATAACATTCATCTACCTCTCTAAATTATCTGTTCCTAACAAGTTTAAGGTTAGTCTTAAAAAAGACTAAAACAATAAAAATATTCAGTCCTGCAAGTGGTTTCACTGTCTGACATAATAACAAATCCCACCTCAAGCAAATAAAGTGCAGTTTCTGGAATAAAAGGCACGCATATCAAATTTTCCACCTCCATTCTATCATTCTTTACAATACGCAGCTACTACTTTGATATCAGAAAGTGCAGTGGCACAGTCAAGCATTTCTATGCAAAGTAGTATTATTCAGCAATCTAGACTCAGGGAACCTCATTTTTAGAAGTAGTTTCCACCAATTTCTGTATATATTGCAAAAGTAACAACTTTGCAGGGAAAAAAAATAAAAATCAGTATTCAAAATTAACCATCACCTATAGAAACATTTAAAGTATTAAACTATAAATTCAGTCTGCATAAATTATGACTTATAACTATTATTTTCAGTATCAATAACTTACTTTCAAAGTAAATACCTATTACGTTCTATAAAGAGAAGTTAATAAAATTAATTTTATAGCTGAAGAAACAATTCCAAACTTCTCAGTTGTAGTAATGACACTTTATGTCAACCAAGTTATTTCAGCTCTAACAAGAACATGAGAGATAGGTAAGGCAGACTGGGAGAGGTGAAGGATAGTTATGAATCTGTTATGGTATGAAACCCACCACAATTGTTTCAACTATTCGGCAAAGAAATAATAAAAATAATAAAAGAAATAATTTTCCCTTACTCACCTTAATATTACAGGCATAAGGATGAACTTTGTCACCAACTTTTTCCATAAAGACACAAAGAAACTTCAATGCTTCTTCCCTGCAATCTCGAAACTGACAAGTTAAGAAAAACAGTATTTAGTTTTAATGTGTATAATATACTGTGCTGTTCATATAGCACTACCTCAACATTTTTTTAAAGTTTACCAACTTACCTCCTCGATGCCCAGGGATCTGTGGATAAAGACCAGTAAGCCATGCTTTTGGGAAAACACCAGAGACAGATGCAGCGCTGTGGGGAAGCAAACAAACCATCAGGCGGTTGGTTTCCTTTCTAGAGCAGGCAGGGCTGGACACCTCTCAGCCTGTCACCTTGTGCAGAAGGATGGCTTAACGCCTTGGACGGGACAGATGTTTGTCACCAAAAAAACCCACAACTTAATGTGGGTGCTTCTGACCTCCCCGTGGACTCAGGCCCAGGCCCTGCGCCTCTGACCTTGCGCAGGGGCCTGCCCCGGCTCAGGGAAAGCTCAGCGGGGGGCAGGTCGGCAGAGAGGGAAACACACCCAAGCATTTTTACTGAGGGAAATGGTTATTTGGGGCAAGAGGCCATCCCTCCCCCGAAATAAGCCTTTTACGTCATGCCAGCAGCCCTCATGTGTCGTGTTAAGAGCTGACGGAGGGAGGGCAGAGCCGTCCTGCAGAACCAGACATCTGGTGTGTGTCCCCCTCACATTAAGGGGCCCTCCCCAAGCCGAGCAGTTCATACTCTAGAATAGTTAGAGCGGGAAGGGACCTTGAAGATCATCTAGTTCCAACCCCCACTAGACCAGGATGCTCAAAGCCCCAACCCGGCCTTGAACACCTCCAGGGATGGGGCATCCACA
>VZSZ01009974.1:0-11290 GCA_013398815.1 Ibidorhyncha struthersii
AGTGAGGCTGAGGACACCTCATCACAGCAATTAGCAAGATACATGATATCAAAGAGCTTATGATCCGGTTAAGTTTTTAAATGCCCAAGGATTACTGAAGGACAAAGATGGAGGGTGATGTATCAAAAGTCACTGGGAACAAGATACACAAAAATATTTTCTGGTTGGATCTGTCCCTTACTGGCATAAGGGCACAAATCATATTGCAGGTCTGTAAGAAGTGGGATCCCCGGTTATTTTTCATGTCACGGACAAAGGAGGACAAAAAGACATATTTGGAAAACTCTGTCTTCCCCTTTGACCCTCAGTTTGTCAAGTGACCAAATGATGAAGTCCCTTGAATCAGCCTTAATGGTGCAGGTAACAAGAAATTCCCTGTACAGCATAACTGCATATGTCCCATTCCTCCAATGTGCTTGACTGAAAACTCCTCTGTTCTGGTAACTCTCTGAGATGAACTATGATCTTGCTCTCTAAACAAGAGCTCTTGTATTGTCCCGCACAGGTATGTGGCATGTAGATGCCAACCAGCAATAACTCACATGTCATGGGAGGGGGAGAGAAACAAACTGGTTTCCACTAAAATGAAATAACATGGATGGAGGAAACAAAGAATTTTACACTTGAAATTAAGTTGCAGCTGTGTGCCTGACATTTAAAATATCTGCAGAGCTGCTTTCATTGGGAGTGTTTTCCTTAGGGGTCTAGACTTCAGTGCAGCTTTCTTAACCTTTTGGTACAGACTGACAGCAGAAAAAAAGCTTGTCACAGATGATCCTTTGTAGGGTGGTGTGGAAGATGACATGGTTTAGGTCAGAAGGGAAATTAGTGCAGTATTCTGGCTGTGTCACTTGATAGCTCTACAGACTTCTTCTTGAGGACAGATGCAATGCCTGCGATGTCTATATGGGAACAACAAAGCAAGGCTCACAGAGACAGATGATAGCTTTTGTTATACCAATTAATAATGTCCCCTCCTACAAACTTTTCCTTATTTGTATCCTTGGGTTATTGTGGCTCCAACATTGTTACTACAATATGAAAATATTTAAATATTTAAAAATATAAGAACCATCGCTGTACTTGAAGTAACACATGGGCAAAACAGTGTCCCAAATTAATACATCTGCCGTGTCTCAGGCAAGATTCCCACATGGATGTCAGGTAACCTGACAGAAGGAAGTGCATTTAAAATGAAATACACCTTCTTTGTCTGAAATGAGCATAAAAATTATTTCTTGACTCATTCTGGAGACTTTCATGAGCACCTGTGGATAGAAAGTTCTCCAGCAGGCATGATTTTTCCACGCTGGGTTTTCAGATGACTTCAAATTTCTCTGCCAAACTTATTGCTGTCTTCTTTAACTTATTCATTAATCCTCCTTGGACACATCACTTCAGGCCTCTCTGATTTAGTGCCATATAAAACCATACTCACAGTGATGAGAGTTACATATTTTTCTTCCATGACCCCCCCTTGCCTTAGACCAACACCTCTTTGAAATGGCCACTGCCGGTCCTTGATTTGGAGTCGGTCCATTGAAAACAGGTATTGGCTATTTCCTACTCTTTACTGTTTAGCTGATTTCAACTTGCAGGATGAGAATAGACTTGGTGAAACATCCCAGCTTGTACTGATATTCGCTCTGTTCCTGTTTGATTCACTAGTCTGATTGACTTCAGTTCCAAACTCACATCAGGGACAGAGGTTAGTCCTTCCTTTGAGTTTCAGACTAATGCTGAAAGGAAGCATCCAACACACAGCTGTTTTTAAATAATTTACAAAAGACTATCTTTTGCAACGACAAGGTTAAGCCACTGGCACATGCAGTCACCGTGTTATCACTAACATGGGTCCTTTTTTTAGCACAGTCCAGCCCACAACCCTAGCAGAGCATATAATAACTTGTGGCACTGATTTAAAAATAAAGTCTTTGTAAATTCCAACCACAATAACCTTAAGGCCTGCAGCGACTATTCTGGGAAAAAAACCCATCTTATTATTTCAGAGACATCTCGCAATATTCCCGCCAGAAAAGACTGACCCAAGGAGAAACAATGCTGCCCTGTTTTGAATTTTCCTGAAAGTACCTCTGCTGACAAGCCTCTAGGCTTATCCAGTTCATTTTTCAACAGACACTAAAGTCATCAAGGAAAGTTATGTGACCCCAGATGCTGCTTTCTGAAGTTTTGAATACAATCTTGAGACTCCTCTTCTCTGGTAAAATTTTCAGAGACACCTAGGATTTCAGTTCTAAGGCAGTCACGTAAATGTTGTTCCAGGATGACCCCTTGGTACTGCTGACTTACTGGATCTTTATTTAACTGGTTTTGTAATAGAATCACATGATCAATAGCAGGGATGGAGCCACCAGTCCTGGTTGGGAAATTTCAAGTGTGTTATGAAAAATAATTTCCGTGAAGAAAAATAGGGTAAACATGCGACCTTTTAATGTCATTAGCAGGATAAAGCTGGAGCTGGGCATGTGTTAAAAAGGAGGTTAAGGAGCTAACAATCGCATTGACTGCCAAGTCGAGGCAAGCTACCGACTGCTGGCAACAAGTCAGGAAGCCAGCAGTTCTTTTTATCTCTTCTGGCATGTCAGGAGGATTATATTTTAACTTTTTCTAGAGCTGGGAAAGGTGCAATGGAGCTATCTCTCTTCCCTAAATCATGATGAAATAGGGCAAATGATCTTAGTGGAGAAAAACACCTGAGAACTAAGAAAGGGAATGAATTAATTTTTAATTGGTGATACTCCATCTGACAGCAAATACTGCAGTCCTCCAACTCCTCTAATTATTACCTTGTTTTTATGTTGTTTTGAACGTTTGGAATCAACTTGATAATTTTTTGCAGAATTCCTTATGTGTAGGTAGAGTGCTATAGTGGCCTGGAGGTATTTACTGTACTCCACAGACTTTACCAGATGAGCCAAAGCAGGAGCCGGGCTGAGGATGTTCTTGGTACAAGCTGGAGGAATTAGTGCATGCAAGGTGGACTCCACCAGTGCTGGACCTGGAGTGCAGGAACAGAAGTTCCCATGTGGACATCCCTACTGCTGGATAACGAAACAAGCACTGTTCTCACCAGGTTTTGATTGATGCCTACCTATCCACTTCTGAGGTAAAAGTTAAGGCTCTCGTCAGTGTAGATATTTGTCCTGCATTAAGTGCTTCTCAACAGGGTAGGCACTCAAACTGCTGTCAAAATCTGACCCACCATTATCAATACTACGTGTGCTTAGGAACACTTACAAGAAGTGTGTGTGTGTTGGTGATTCGTGGCCTTTTACAAAGTGATAGACTTTGTAATGAAGACAATAGCCCTAATTATGTCAGGAACTGAGATTGTAGTTAAAGACACCTAGTCACTATGTTGTCCATGCAAATTGCAGACTGTATTTTGCAGGCAACAGAACAATTAACTATGTTCCGTAAGTTACTAACCCAATGTGCCCTTTAAATGGCTGCAAAGCCTCTTCTCCCGGGCATTAACAACTACTCATTAATCTACGCCCAATCCCTTTCCCACTCCTATAAATTCCTGAGTTCAGATACTATTTAATTCACAGTCATCTCTTGTGTCTTATTGTTCCCTTCACATGTAAACATATCTTTATGACTATTTCTTTTCCTAATTGGAGAAATTTTTGACTCTGCAACATACACCTTTTTGAGGCTAGTTGTTATAAACAACGAACTTGGCTCTTTTCCATTATGCTCCCATGATAAGCAAAGGTAAGCAGGACAGAATGTGTTACAAATTGTTTAGGAATGTTCAAGAAAGGCACTTGCTTGTTCAGCTTAGCAAGAAAAGTGGCTACTATTGGACTGTTCCCTGTAGAATTTAGAAAGATAGAAGAATGCATCTGTTCCTGAACAGTACATTCCTAATTGTACACAATTTGTAGAACAATGAAGTTTTAATCAAGTTCAGCAGTAGGAAGGCATTTTTCCCTCCCAGCTCTTTCTTCTCTAAATGAGTCTAATCCTCCCAAAATCCATATGAGATGCCCGATCAACCAGTCAGTGTGCGCACAGAGCTGTACCGAAGGGTAAATCATAACACAAAGAAACTGAGGGACTTGCTCAAACAGAAATGCACTTGGTGTCAGATGAGGGACTAGAGCCCAGGAGGTCTTGGCTGCCAACTTTGGTGTTGAGACTGCTAGACAAAACTTTATTATTCGTTCACTTGCACAACAGAATTGGAAAACTCATAAAAGGCCAATAAAATGAGCTCGTGCACAGTGGAGCACAGATATCTCTCCTCTTCTAGGTGACTCGTGTTGAGCTGATGATAGCAGCTAGCAGGCATCCCTTGCTGGCAGCTGTCTTACTGCTGCTCAGCATGAAGTTCAGTAGGGGACCTCAGAGTACTTTGAGCTTATATTCACTAAAATAATGCCAGTCGGAGTAATACGCTCATTGCCGGGACTCTCAAATACCTCCCCACGTTCCCTTAACACAGGACCTGAACTTCTCAGACTATTTCTATGCAAACTCGGCCATCACAGTGACTCTGCCATGGCAGGAGAAGTAGCAGGACTATCTTTGCTTCCAGAAGTCTCAACTGCAGAACCAGGAGCAGTACTTCAAAGCTGATTTCACAGAACTTCTTCAGAGGAGCCACCACATCTGCAAGCAGATTGAACGGATCTTGCTTCAAATTCAAAGACACTCCAAATGTAAACAACAGAAGAGTTACAACTTCTTGTATCTATTCAAATAATCCTAGCAAAATTCTGCGTAATAATTGAAGGAATGCACCCAGGAACGTAAGCAGCATCCAAACGGCCAACGTGAAGAGCAGAGATTAATGAAGATAAAGAAGAGTTTAAAATCCCCTGAGACTCTTCCAAGTGAATGACACAATTTTTCAAAAATCTTTTTGCTGTGCAGCAGCTTAATCTGGCTTCTTAAAGAGGTATCACCTAATTATCCATTCCAAGACATGCTACTGATTTATGAGTAAAAATTCCTTCCTGAACCCCAGAAGAACTTTGCTTTTGAAAGTTTTCCCTATGAAGAAAACGGTTTCAATAAGCTCGTATCTTCTGACACCAGTATAGGTGCTAAGAAAACTCCCAGCATCTTGTTGTGTCCAGCACAGTGAGAGGCACATGTAGAGAATGGCTACAGCCTGGCTGGACCCAGACAGTGATCTCCGTTCTCCCTCAGCGCCTTGGGCAGTCTCATGGATGCTCGTGGCAATATATCCAAACAGCAAACAGCCTGCGTTGAATTTAGAAGCCAAAGCTGCGCACGTGTACGAGCACGTAACTCCCTGTCCACCTGTTAGGGCCGTACAAGCAACTGCCTTCCTCAAGACGGGGAGCCATTTTACTGCCTTATGCCAGAGGAAAGATCTACAAGATGTGCATGGAACCCGCCTAACCAATATTATTGCCTTTTTCCAACAAGCTTCACTGCCTTCTCGGCCCACAGCTTGTTTTGGCAGTAGAGCGCTTGACGTAGTGCTGGAGGAACCTCTTCTCTGCTCCCACAACCATGAGCCCAAAGCGTAGCCAGGCTGCAGATGTGCCCTGTGAGATCAGACTGATCTCAAAGGCGTGCCAGGCCTGTGATACCTGGGAGCTGATTGCCTGCACAGACTCTTCCACAGCACTCATGCTGAGCATGCCTTTGACCCTGTGAAAGGCACAACTGTTGGAGAAATCTGTCAAGGATTTTCTGACTTGCTGGGTTTGAACCCCTTCGTTATTTCTCTTATTTTTGTTGGAGACAAATGAAAAAGCTACATTAATTACGTCATGCAGTGAAAGTAGAGAATGAAAGCAGCCATCAAAGAGCAGAAATCCCTTAAATCCTTATAATAGACTGAAAGGACGCAAAGCTCAAACGGACAGCATTTCACTGGTGGTAATGGAGGTAGGTACTCTGGTGGAAACTTTTCTCTCCGCAACGGGAGTGTTTTCGAAGGCTCGTTACTTTACTGCACTCTGCTGTTTTGGGTACGCAGCACTGGACGAGAGAGGAGTTGGAGAGGAAGGCACCATTTGGACAAAGAGAAACTGTCCATCGCTTTCTTATCTTGCGTGATCCCATTAACCTGTTCACGGTATCACCTTTTCAAAACATGTGGAGGTTAAGGTAAACCAATTATTTTCACCCAGACAGAGGAGATATAGCTTATATCCCCAATAGGGATTACCTCCTTAGCTTTAGCTTAGTGTTTACTGGGTAAAGCAGGACACTCTTTACACTGAGCACGATGCCTATAACCCACCCGCCGACAACTTTCTCCTCTCTGGAGGGATGCTTGACCCTTGCTTCTCTCTACACCCGGCAGACCCTGCTGAGGAAACTGCCAACCAAGGGCAGCCCCAAATCTTCCATGCAAAGCATGGGACCTGCTCTGTGCGCGTGACATGTTTCCAACCCATCTTTCCTAAATTCTCAAGTGGGAAGGGACTAGTGCATGCATTTGCCGCTCAGGCAGCCCCTTCACCAGGAGGCTGTTGAGAAGACTGCTGGGGCATCAGAGGAGCATCCCCTCGGCTCCAGCAGCCCCAGGCTGCTCTGCGCAGTGCTAATGTGCATTGCAGCAGCCTCTCCTGGCAGAGATAGACATGCAGATAGACATGTTCATCCTAAACTCTACAGCCATATTGACTTTATCCACTCTCGTGTAGGACGCAGAGTTACATAAAACTGGTGTAGAGAAGAAACCCTTGGAGAAAAGGTGAGGCGGAAAAGAAAATTCCTTGGTGTGCTACTGCCCTGCTTCATCCTCAACAGTCAGATTTTGCCTTCATCTTTAGACTATGAAATGAGGCCCAGGCTGTTCTTCTCCCTTCACAACCGTCTGAGCTCTGGCACGAGGACAGAGTGACAGCCCTGACATGGTGGCAAGAGTGAATCCCTGTTTCTGGAAAAGTAATAGAAGATATCCCTTGAATTTGAATGCACGTGAGTTTTTCTGCACACTAGTTAGTGGATGCCCAGGGGAATCAACTTCCCCGTTTCTGCTGTAAACATACGCTGTTTGAGCCGCTCTGGATTTCCCATGCCAAAGTGGCAAGATCAGGGCGAGTCTCCTCTATAGACCCACTACATCAACTTTTCCAAGTTCCTCCTTATTATGGTTACATAAACTCTTGAAAAATAGAAATTCATCTCTTTTCAGCAACTCACAGCCACTCAGATTTTGACAGAAATGGGAAATCACAGTTAGAAAAACTAAATCCTGCCTTTGTTTCCTGAACTTTAAACTACAGATTAATTTGACAGATGTCTGAGCCTCATTAATATTCCTATTGTCTGTCTCTGGATAATAACCCTGATGATCACTACGCTCTTTTGAGACATGCATATTTTAATAGTATGCTCATTACTATAAAAAAATATAAACCGCATTAGATGGATTTTTTTTCACGCCGTCATGAAAAGTGCATTTGAAAGGGAGATTTGTAATGTTTCCAATTTCATGAAAAACTGCAGGAAGAACTGGAAAATACTTGAAATCTGTTGCTAAGGAATTGACATGGCTGGGAATGCTTTTGCCTTACTTCACAAGCTCTCTGCATGGCAAAGCTGGTTCAGCTTCCCAAGGACCCACTGGCACTGGGGCTATGCCAGGGTAGCTGGACTCGGAGGAGTTCCTGGAGGAACAGGGCTGCAGCCAGTGCACTTCCATGTTCTGGTGGTGTCTGGCTGCTACAATGGCTTTGCAAAACCACAAGCTTTTAGGCACAATCTCAAGAATCCCTAAGACTTCTCTTAAATGCTCTGAGAGGCTTGCTGGCCCATGGCACTTTTTTCATGGAAGATCCATCATTTTGCCCCTCAAGTTCAAGTGCAGCTTATTCAGACCCCCAGAGGCCCAGCCTTCACAGACTGGGTTTTCGGAACCAGTTGGGCAAATTGCTCCTTGAGGAGGAGGCAAAAGTGGTGACCACTTGAAGGCTTTCAAGCAGGCCTTTCAGGATGAAAAATGAACGGTAGCATTTCATCCAGATTCCCTGTTTCAGTCTAATGCCTCAGCATACTCCCGCAGCTCTCCATACTCTACACTTGCATCCCAGTCTGGGGTGCCTTTCCCCTTTTCACACCTAGCCCTTTGTTCAGAATGGCACCTGTCACCCTGATTTGGGAATGCAGACCCACATCATCAAGCCTTCCACATCTTCCTGCAGACAATCCTCCTCTTTCCACCCGTTCCCTGCAGACACAACCTGAAGCGTGTCTGCATCTAGTAGCTCTTTAGTCACCTTCCTTCTCCTGAAACGAGGCAGTTTCTCCTTTCAAATCTCACAAACTGGGCAACTCAAAAAACAATTGCAAAATGGAGCCCTGTCTTTAAGATCAGTTCAGGAGTTTACTGAGGTAAAGGAGACATGGCTGGAAGAGATATAGGAGGATTAATGCATGCAAATATATCCAAGATCTTTTCAGAGATTCTGTTTTGGTTCTGGAAGAAGGCTGGTTCAATTAGTCCCCAGAAGACCTCCAGAGGACAAACAAAAGATGAGTGATGTAAGGCTTCCGGGGTTTTCTGTATGTAAAGACCCCAAGGTAGAGCCCCTGCTTTCCTGGCACTCCCTTCTCCTCCGCTTTTAGTTAAGGTGACAAGAATCATTCGAGGAACTGGCTGAGCAAGTCAGGATAAAATAAAACATGTCTCAGACCCAGTCAGCTATGTTCGTCTAATTTTTTGTTCCAGTCAAACGTCACGGGAATTTGCTAGGCTAAGATTGCTACTCCTGCCACCCAAGCTAACCATGAGCATTACTGACTGATGGTCCTGTTTCCAGATTTGCCAAAATTCTCACTCTGATGAAGTTTTCCCCCTTTTTTGTGCTGAAGAGGATTCTATTAATACCTCCCCTCCTTTCTTTGGCAGTCTCTTCTGAAACGCTAAATCCTTATTTCCTCAGCAGGGGTATAATATCTTCTGTTATTAAAAATATTGAAACGCAAGCTGACCCAGAGGTGTGTTTTATTTGACGTGAAGGGATTCGGTAAAAATGCTTCCCTGGGACAGCTAGTGTTTCAGCTGTCCTGCAAGGATTTGGCAAATGGTTCACATGTTCTGCTGGACTCTCTGTTGGAGATTTTATTAACCCCTTTCAAAAATGGCAATTCCCACTCTTTCCAAGTGCAGACGGATGGAAATTTCCAAGTCTTTTGTCTGGAGCTATGGCACAGGCAAAAAGAAGGACAGAGTCTCTTTTGATTAATCGCTGGGGAATGGCGTGAATAAGGATGATAAATACCTGTGTTTCTAATGCTGGCTACAGCAGCACTTTACAAACAGGCAGTGAATTTGGCCTCCTAAGACAGCGACCACCAAAGTGTTCCCATCATCAGCCTGTAAGGCTGTAGAGTCCCACTGTGAAGGCGCAGGCGAGAGCTGGAAGCCCGTCTGTACAAGGTCAAGAGAATAAGAAAGGAGCAGTCAGGGAACAAACATTTGATACACAAACAAGAGTCCCTCACGCTCACATGCTTAGCAAGTCCAAGGTCATGTGTGTGGAGGGAGAGAGGAGTGAGCAAATCCTCCGCGTTGTGTGTGCAACAGAAGAGATCTCTGCACCATGGGACGGCTGTCCCGAAGGAGACGTGTTAATGACACGCCAGAGAAGGCAGTCCCAAAGCCAAGGTTGTCCGCTGAGAGCCCTTGGCCATGTTTAAATACTTTGGCCTCTTGCCATCTCTCCATGAAGACGACGCAAGTCTTTTCATTGACTTAAAGGAAATCAAGGTGAATCTCTCAGCCTAATGCCTTTCTCTTACTTTTTGGTTACATCCTTTTAGATCTGTGTGAGAGATGTCTCTCAGAGGTATTTCACAAGGCATTTATCTTTCTACTGAGCAACTTCCCAAGCCGCGGTTCCTTTTAGATCTGCCTTTGCAAATCCCAATGAACAAAAATCTTCTCACTCGCCATCTCTGGTTGATTTTTCATTCATCCATGTGTTGCTGTCCTGGCTGATAGACTGTCTTTGGATTGTTTCATCAAAATGATAGCTAATGAAATGGATGTTTGATCATCAAATAGACTCTTCCAACTCAACCTGAAAGCCCCCAAGTGTTCTAGCCCCCCAGAGTTACTCCAAATTTTCATCTGGAGTAAATACCTCTTGGTGATACCAGCAAAGCTTTGCTGGCTTACATCACTTGAGAATCTAATCTTCTGATACCACAACACTTTTGGTCAAAGTAGAAAGTGTCTGTCTCGGATTACCTACATTTTGTACAAAGCAATCACTGTTTTGGCAAGCAGAAAACCCATGAGAATGTGTGTTTAAATTCTTGCCCAAAGGCAGAAAACCACCCTGACCATGACACAACCCCAAACCGTGTCTCCTGATCTGTGAGCTGGATCCCTGACCCCAGCCCCTGACCTCCGAACTCTGACCCTGACTCTAACCCTTCATCCCAACCTCTGACTCATGACCCCTGACCCCCAATTCCTGACCCTATTCCATGACCCTGGACTGTGACCCCTCCCCCGANTGCAGAAGAAACACTGACCAGTGATCCTGACCACTTACTATTGGCCCCAACACTTGACCTCCGAACTCTGACCCATGAACCCTGTCCCTGATCTTTGCCCTGACCTGTGACCTTTTACATAGCCCTATGACCTTTGACCCAACACCTGTCCCCCAAATTCCAACCCAACTTTAGATCCCAACCTTGACCCCAGGACCTGACTCCTGTCCCTTACCCCTGACTCCTGGCCCCTTAACACCAATCCAGCCTCTGACACCTGACCCCAACCCATAGCCATTGATTTTGACCCCAACCTGTGACCTTTGACCCGATACATGACAATTGATACCGACCTGTGACCTTTAACACATATCCTTGACCTTTGACCCCCTCATCAGATCCCTGACACCTGACCTTTCACCTTACTTGTAAGGACCTTTGACCCTGAGTTGCAACCTTTGCCCTTTGATCCAAATCCCGGACCATTGACACCCATTACTGACCTTTGACACAGATCAGTGACCTTTGATGTCAAATTGTGAACTTTGAACCCAAAATGGGACATTTGACCTTTGACCCAGCCTGTGAACGTTAACTACATGAGTGGCCCTTGACATTAGCTGGGAAATTTCACCTCACATGTGACCTTTCACCTGCCTTTTGACAATGCTATTTCATATATCAATCCATAATCTTTGACCCATGACCCCTGTCCTCTGACCCGATCTGTGACATATGATGTTTGACCCCTCAGCCTGATTATGCTGTGGTATCAAAAAAATGTTTGAAGTCAAAGGAGAAATTGGCTGAAACCAATTTCCTCTCT
>VZSZ01009984.1:0-20662 GCA_013398815.1 Ibidorhyncha struthersii
AACTTACTCAGGGTGCACTCGGTCCCCTCGTCCAGATCATTCATAAAGATATTAAAGATAATTCAGTCACTGCAGCCAATTTTGATCTTCCATTAGGATAAAGCCTGACATCTACACTGCATTTAATTAAGATGCCAGTGACTACCACCAGTGAACAATATTCTCTCACTTTACTGGTGGCATTCATTTACCTGACCTTGGCTCAGTAGAAATGAAGAAGAAGAAAAAACATACAAACCAGGCTTCTTTACTTTCCCACTTGTTCTTGGGTAGCAGCCCGACCTGTTAAAAAGGTAAGCTGCAGGAGGTGTATGAAGTGTATTTAACCCCAGGATATTTCCTAAATTGTTCACAGCAAACAGTTGAGCTAGCTCTGCTCATGAACTTTGACAGTGCCCTCAGCATAGTACCATTACAGAAATCCAGAAGGTATTCAAAACTGCCTTACTGCTGCCTTGTTTCTGGAGTCACGCAAGGACCAAATATAAACTTACTCAAATTCATGTAATTTATCTGTATTATGCCTAGTGAAAATGGTCGTTTCTTCCGCCTGTTACTGGCCCTCTTCAACATCCCTAATGCTAAAGCTGTCAGCTGGTTACTCCCGTATGCTAGGTAGAGTTCATTATTGCACTGTTCAGGCTGTTTATACGTTCAAACACTACAAAACAGCCAGACAAGATCATTGAGTGTTAGCACCTGCCTCCTAATTTGAGAAAAGTCCTTCCCTTAACAAGCTTTTCTCTGTTGTCAGCAATCTTTTCCTCATGAAATAATGTTGGAATATTGTAGCAAAGCTCAATGCATGAGCTTAATTTCTTTTAAAATAATTTACTTCTAATTGATTTATAATTTAAAACTGATTTATTTTAAAACAAATCCTAGTTCAGTCACTTGCTTACATGTGCCAAGATTCATGTATGCAAGTGAGGTAGCCAGCACCCAGATGTGTTTACCCACATGGTCTGGAGACAACACAGACAATGAGCCCATCGAGTCCTTGTCGTGCCTCCTGTGTCCTCCAAAGCCTGCTGCATATGTGCTGGGTTTGGATGTGCCTTTCATTACCCTTTAGGAACTGACAGCGATTGTGATCTTTTTTCTCTCCATCCTGTCTCACCCTTCTGCACAATTAGGACTTGCTATCCTTTATCTCCTTATCTAGGTGCCTTAGAGAGTCTGCTGTCTGCTGTTGCCCAACTGTTGTCTGCTCCTAGTTTAGGCTGCCCCTTGTTTTCCTGATCAGGGTGTCTTGAAAAGCTGTAGGTGGATGTGCCAGGATCTTGATAACCTGCTAATGTAGAGGTCCTCAACACCTGCCATTCTGATATCCTTTCCTTCTGGCACTTCCACATNCTTTTAAATTAGCTTTCTACAGTGCAACTGCAGGAAACACAAGGAATTCAGTTACACCCATCATCATGACTGCATCCCCGTGGAATAAAAAAAAAAACACAATTGTATATTAAATAAACAGACTACCAGATTTGCTGTCTTTCCACCAGTGTGAAAGTTTCACTCAGTGCTGTACTTCCATACAAATCTTTTCTGAGCTTAACTCACATGGCACAATCTAGGTAAATGCTTTAACAATTGTATTCAGCACTGTCAACTGTTCTAGTATCAAACCGTAACAGCAGCACTTACCTTTCAGTTGCACAATGCAGTGCATTACTGCCTTGCTATTAGAACAGCCTGACAAAACACGCTCAAAGTTTGATTTAAAGACTTAACCTACGTTTTCTTGACTAAAGCCATCAGTTCTCACTCTGTACTTGTTGGCCAACATGAATAATAAGGCCCTGCCTTCCTCACAGAATCCCTATCCATACCTGAACTACTATGGACATAAGTTATATTTATTTTCCTTTCCTGATTGAAGATATCCCATTGTTTCATCTAAGTGTTTTGCAGACCTCTTCAGATTTTGGAAAGCAAGCTCAACCATGCTCTATTTGGCATAGCCCTAAACAAGAAGGGACCAGTACCTACACCCCTGCCTGCGTGCCTAGGGAAAAGGCATGCAGCCTTTGCCAACCACGCAGCGAGACTGCCAAGACAATTTTTCTTTCAGTTAGCACGTCCAAAAATTGCTGCATCTCCTCTCCTCCTCCCTAGCCCTACAGGAGCACACCCGTGTCCAATACAAATTTGTAAAAAGAGCGTTCTCGTGTGAAATGTCGGTGACCGTAACCCAAGAGACGAACCTGCCAGTTTACTTCTCTGCCACTCAGGAATATTGCCAAGAAATATCTTTGACTCCCTCCATCTCAATACCTAGCCCAAGACATTGAGACTGTATCCAGATCCTACTGAGCTCCTGGTCCCTTATAATTAGGCTCTCAAGCCAGGCCCACGCTACTTCATGATTTTGTCGGTTTGAATTAGCTGTCATAAGCTTCAAAAAAAACCCTGCCACCTCACATTTCTGATACACTCAGAAGAGAAAATGATCTCAAATGTTTTGGAAAAGATGCCCAAATCCAGATTCACACAGCTCTTCAACACTCACACCTGGAAGCCGAACTAGGAAGAGAAACTGAGTAACTCAGTAAAGAAGGGCTAAGAAAAATCAAACTGGGAATCAAAAATTGAACCTTTTTTTTTTTCCTCTCTAACTCAGCACCCACATTATAGAAATAATGAAACATCAACTCAAGGGGTATTAGGAAAAGCATTCATATTTAGAAAGCAGTCAATATGTGGCAGTTTCAAGTATTACAGAGCCCATAAGAAAAGTTGCAGTCTTATCTTCAAAGCAGCAACTGACAGTAGGTTTGGGGAAGAGAAGATCATTAAAAGTGTAACAAAATTATGAATAGCTGCTCCATAATTATTCACTGCGTACATATTTGACATAGCATACGATTACGTACATTTTTACTATTACCACATTTCCTCCCAAATCTCCGTCTCTGCTTGATTGAGCTTTCTGCTACATTTCATTCAAAGCAGGGCACTATCTCTGGGAAGATGTGTTTTTATCCTGTAAAAGGTAGTAAATGTCCCAGTACAGCTCCCCTGATTTTCTGCAGGCATGGGGACCTGCATAAGCTATCACAAAGCAAGTAAGAGCGAGCTTGCAGTGCACAGGCTCTGAATACCTCTGGTTATGTGTTTCAGTGTGTGATGCAGAGAAACCTGGGCTTTCCTGCTGACTACAGAGGCTTTACCCCCCCACCCCTCCATCCAGCCATGGCAATCAAGGCTCACTCAGGGCTGCTATTTATGGAGGGCTTGTCTACCATAAAAGTTTCATAAGAAAAGACAGACACTCCCTTAGCAGATCTGAGGGTCTGCTCTTTGTAATAAAGATCGTGCTTTCAGATTTTAGCCTACTCTGATGCTTTAAATTTTAACATGATAAATCAACTTATTCTTCTGATCAACATTAAAAAAATAAAATATCAGTATCTCACAGGGAAAAAAAACAAATCCTAGAGTCAAAGACCCAAACTCCAGTCAGAGCCATTCCAACCAACACCTTGCATGGCTGACCATTTTGGTAACTTCTTCAAATGGGTACTGTTGTATTTCACACTAATTTAACTCCCCACTGGGGTTTGTCCTCATGCCCTTGATTTCCCCAGCAGAATCTGGGGCTGCAGCTCCCCCGCAGCTGGAAGTAACTCTGGCCAGAATTAGCCATCCCAGGAAGCAGATGGTTTGGAGCACATCAGACTGTCACTCAGTTTGTCAAAGCTATTGGATGCCAGCAGTCTCCAGCCTCATTGTTCTAAGAGCTAGCAAAAAAAGCCCACAAGAAAACAATCTAAAAATAAGAGAATTGCAAAGGATGACAGTTAAAGGTAAATTATTTCCTGTACAGAGTAATTTCCATACAGAATAAGTTCCTGAAGAGGGATATTAAGCAAAGAATGCAACAATGTTTGGGAGATAAGTATGCAATTTTCTATAGATGAAGATGGTAGGCGCATGGAGAAAAAGAAAATAAAGCAAAGGAAAAGGACACACTCATCACTCAATAGCCTCTTTTCATTTCATGGGTGTTTCACACTCCTGTGAAACACAGATAGTAACAATAAATGCAGGAAGGTTTCACCAAGAAGAAACAGCCTCTCCTAATGAACAGGGGCAAACCTGCTGAAGATTATCAACTACACAGCTCCTGAAGAAAACCAAACACCCCTTATTGAACGATGGGAGGAGGCATAAGAGACAAGAACACAAGTCCTGGCACTCCCTGCTTGGGCTCAGCGTGGCCCACCTTGTGCTGCAGCGGGTCTGCCAGCCCCCTTGGTCAGCCATTTTGCAGATGGGCGATGAGGAGCAAACCCAGGGCAGACCTGGCCTGCGGACACCTGAACCACAACACCTCTTGGCCCTGCTGCCTTCAGATAACTCAGTCCCGAGAGAGAAGAGCCACACGTCTATTATCAGTAAATCAGCCTACTTACCAGCTACACAAGCCTTTCTCCTAGTCACGAAGAACGAGGCCTCCTCCTCTTTCAGTTTAGCAGACCATGCAGTCGAGACTTGGAAACACTGTGTTACTGTCCAAGAGCAGCGAGGGCCGGCATCTCCCTCCAGGAAGGCAATTCGGGAGCCAGGGGTGACCCCCGTGTGGGCAGAGCCCTCACCAACACAGCGGCATCCCTCAGAGTCTGAGCCCAGCATCCAAGCGTCCATCAACAGCCCTGGACATGGCGGGCAAAGAACCAGGCCTAGGGTCCATCCAGAGAGTCCAGTCAGGAGCTAAAATAGCCAGAACCAGCTACAGCACGGGCCCAACATCCACCCAGGAGCCAGGGGCAGAGAAGACTGGAAATGAGCACACCTACATGGCAGCTGGGGCAGGTGGGACAACCACACCGGGGCGGGAGGAGGCCCCAGGTGAGGTGAGGCTGCTCAGGGCAATCAAGGCCTGTTAGTGCCTCCCCGACAGGACAGCTGCCTCCTTCCAGTGAGGTGTCCCTTCACCCCCAGGACACCCTGAACACACTAAAACCCGGGTCCTCCAGAGGGCCCCAGTGAGGCTGGTCAGGGCAATCAAGGCCTGGGAGCTCAGCCACAGCCCTGGCAGTTAATGTCTGTACCCAATCCATGAGAAAAATCCAGCAAGGAAGGTGATGGAGGGAGCAGAGGCTGGTGGACCAGAGCATTCCTGGGATCCACCAGTCTGACATGCTGAATGGAAAGATGGTGCCAGAGGAGGAGATGCCACGCAGGGTCTCCAGTCCAGGTTGTGCTCCAGGGATAAACAGCAAAAGAGCTTAATCCCAGCAGCTGAGCACCCACCAGTGTGAGATCCAGATACAATGACATTCACTTATGGGGAAAAGTCTGGCAAAGTGCAGAACCTGGATTATGCAAATCAGTATTCTTAAAAGAATGAGCTCTCTGCATCGAGTTTAAGCATTCTTCCTGTCTCTGCTTGAGAAAAGAGGGACTTGCCTGCAGCAGGACTCACACCACGGCACAGCGATGGGGAAGCAGGGGTGTAAATAACAGGCAGGATCTTTGGGGCGTCAGTCCCATCTCCCCAGTGGCACGGTGATCTGCAAAAACTGCAGCATCGTCTCCAAGAATGAATGCAAGAATTAAGGTACATATCGCTTTCCTGCAGTTTGAAAGTCTCTTTCTGTCTATTTGAAAGATTTCTTCAAACCTAACTTGTTGGCTGTCCAGCACCTTAAGTTTCCCTCTTGGGACTGAAAATAAAATCTGGATTTCAAACTGCTCTCCTAAACTCATGACAATCATCCATCATTAGCTACAGCTAATTTAACACTCAAATATTTCTGTAGCCAGAACACTTAGTGCTGAAAGAGCACCAATAGTTAATAGGAGTTTTCCTCTTGCAGTAAGTGAACAATGTTCAGGATCTGCCA
The DNA here is from genome assembly GCA_013398815.1 of Ibidorhyncha struthersii. Classification (NCBI taxonomy): domain Eukaryota; kingdom Metazoa; phylum Chordata; class Aves; order Charadriiformes; family Charadriidae; genus Ibidorhyncha; species Ibidorhyncha struthersii. The sequence continues at coordinate 5,853 of VZSZ01009984.1, forward strand.
GCCTATGGACGAGAAAGCATCCCTCTCTTGCACAGGCCAACAAAAGGTGACATTTCTGTGCAACTCTAAGGGTGAGAGTCTCACAACGTAATTGTGGTGCTCAGTCTCATACAATATATTTTGTGGTGGGATTGCTACGCAGGCAAGAAATTCACCAGCTCATAGGATAACTGTTCTTCCCAAAGTTACACAGTTCATAGAAAAAGAAAAGGTCTTGTTAATGTATTAAGGCAGAGATAGAAGAAAGCCAGAGGTCTTTGGTAGGGAGGAATTTAACTACAGAGATTTGCATCAGATAAATATGTGATCGATCCTGTTTATAGACTGCTATGTATCTGGCATTATTAATAAATCATATTCTGTTTCTTCCCCTTAATTGCACTGACTGTGTTAACACAATTAGAAGAGCCTAACAAAACAGAAATAGCAGATTATTTTGAAAACAAATTTAGCAGCTTGAGGCACTGTGGCATATTGCTGAGAGAAAGCAGGTGGTCACAGGTGGCTTTCAGGCTCAAAAGGTAATGACTATCTATATGCTGTGCTATAGGGCTTGGTTGCACTTTGATGAAATACTCTGTCTACACACTGGCACAACACATTTGTTTTCAGAGCAATTAAAACCTACAGTAGATCAGAAAACATGAAAACACCATTTTTATGAAAACCTACAGCAAGACAATAATTTACAGACCTATTGTATGAGCATAAGGATTTTGTCCTTCAGGCTAAAACCTCATTATTTTTCATCTTTTCCCATTTGGACATTTTTTTCCTTAACAGAGGTGTAAAAATTTAAGTACCACTATTCAGTTACATCTAACAAACTGCATATTGAATAGACAGGTGCTGCGAAGGTGTTATCATCTATTACCAAAGGTGTTATTATCTGACTTTCAAGGTAATGGACTGTCCTGTGAGCTGCGCTTGTGCAGCTACCAATGTGTAGTGAGCCACTGCAGTACAGTGAACGATTCATTAATTGGTATCAAGGATAAGACGAAGTTAAGCCTCATCTGAGGGCACAAAGATATACTAAGATAACCACGTTCCTTAGAGAGATTTTCTGAAAATTAAAATCTCATGTCTATAAAGCTTACTGATCATCAATGAAATTCTTCACTTAGGAAAGAATTCCGCTTTGAAATTTATCTGCATTATTTGTCAAATACTGTATGACTCAATTTCCATGATATTTAGACATTTTTCTAGAATCCAGGGAAATGGTGCTTCAGTCTCCCCATAGATCTTCTTGTCATTTTTGTGCAGCAGAACAATTTTTTGTAGTACCGTGGTACCGCATCCATGCTTATCATTACAGTGTTAAAAAAAGCCTTCATGCTTGCAGGTTTATAGTTTACATCTTTTCACCAGACCATTCCCTCTAGGATCCCCTTGTCACAGGAAATGAAAGGGCCTTCCTTGTGCCCTTTGAAAGCTTCAGTCATAACACCCCAAAAAGAGAACCAAGTGTTCAGCAACCCCAGGGCACTCTATTTTACAAGATCCCCCAAAAGATACTTCTTTACAATACCTCTTGGGTCCTATGCACTTGTTTTAAACAACTCAACTAACTCATTTTCCAAAGAAATGCGCTGTATAAGTTTAAGGTTGGGCCACAGCTCTGAACAGCCTTGGCAGCTTCTTGCCTTCCTCCCCACATGGCGACCACTCTTCTCTCTCTTTTTCTACATCTGCTGCCCCTGTATTTTTGTCATGCTCACTAATATTCTTAGGAAAAATTATCATTTTAGCTAGCTGTTCTAAATTGCTCTGACAAGGGGCAGAGGTGCAAACAAGAGCATGTCCCCCACCGTAACAGGAAGAAATAGTCAAGCTCTTCCAAGACCAATAGAAATAGCTACCTGGGGCAAAAATTCAGTGAATTTCTTTAAGCTCAGTCTCCACTTCCCCTAAACCAGAAATATTTAAACATAACCATTTAGAGAAAGAGCATGCAAGTATAACACAAAATAAAAAATGAAATTTGTCCGTAATTGGGAAAAGTGTAGTTGGAGGACCCTAAAGAGAACTGAGGCAGGTCATTCTGCTGTACTTTTATCCAGTCCCTCTGGCAAACAGGTAAAAAAAAAATAAATAATCTAACTATAGTCTCCAATAGCATAGTATGCATTTTTATATTGTGCACCTCTAATAAAGTGCTCTGCTGTACTAATTAATTTTTTCAGAAGTCCCTCTGCACTCACATCTTATGGACATGTGGTCTTATAACATACCAGGACTCTGGAGCCATGGCATCTCCTTTCACACTGATTGTCCTTTTCCCTTTTCCTCATAGCACATGTAGCAGAGCTAAGTTGCTGCTCGTCAGCAAGGTTTCCCCCTCCTCCCTGCCCTCTACCCCTTTTTCCCCACAGAGCTCTGAATTATGCTTCCCTCTGCATACAAATTCCTGCCCTTATCTTGCTTCAGCCCTGGGCTGTCTCCCACTGTGCAAAAGGTTGCTGCTTTTAATCTTAATTTCTCAGCAATCCTTGCAGTTAAAGCTCACACACCATGGCATTTCACTGGCAGTAAAAACTAACCTCTCCCTCTAAGTCTACATTTCCAGTGCACCTCTGGTCCCCCCGGCCTGTCCCGAGGGGCATGTGTTGTTTATTTTACATTTCTCAACAGCCCCGTTTTACTGAGTTCAGAGAGCATCACTGAGCATTACCTGCACCCTGCACTACTTTGAAGCTGTACCCCAGAAGTTGAAAGCCTGGAATATTCCTCTTGCTCAATAAAATACTGGTATTAATGCCATGGTCCCTGCAGAGCACACACCACAGTATTTCATGGCCTCACACAGAGCAGGAAGCAGGTAGGCATTGCCTCTCCTAGCATACTAGACACATGAAAGAATGCTAACCATTTTTGGCTAAAAGGTATCCCCTCCCACTGCCTCTGAAAACAGTTTAGGCTGTGGCAGAAAGCAAGGGGCAAGTATATTTTTATTGTTATATTAGTAGGAATCTTTGAGGAATCCTAGCATCGTACTAGCATACTAGTATCATTCACAGAAGCAGCAGAGAAAATCAGTGTCTGAGTCCTGCATTGCTCGTTGCTGTTGTGTGAAGTCCTCATGTACTGTGTGAAGGCAGAAAGAGGACAAAGCTTTTCTCCACACATCACTTGTCTTTCAGAAGGACATGAAAATCATTAACAGACTGTTTGGCCCCAGTCTGAAGCTGCTTCTACATTCCTTCTTCTACTTCATATTCATTCATACTGGAGTTTCAGTAGGACCACTTACAGGAAACAGTGCTCAATTCTGGGCACAGAGGAATAGCAAGACTGGACTTTCCCTCTTGGGTAAAGAGGGGTGAAATCAGAGTACCTGAAAAGAACATCCAGTGCTCAAAGAATACAGTTGGCAAAGTCAAGAATCAGCAAGATTACTAGCATTTTCTTTTACTCTGTATTTATTCCAATTCCATGGATACAGGTCAAAAGGTATTTATTGTTTCACCTGCTTGGGAGATGGAACTGCAGCTTTAAAAATGGCTTGTAAAGCCAGCTAATTCTACTAAAATATCCATTAAAACTTTGCTTAAATTTAATCTTCTATAAGAAGCTTCTTCTAAAAAGTTTCAAAGACACAATGCTATCCTAACTGTACACTAATGTTTTTAACATAAATTTGGTTCGTTCTTCAATGCTGACAAAGGTCACCTGAACAAAAGGCCAGATTTCAAGAAGTACCTGAAACTTTATGTACCCACGGTACTCAAAAAAAGATTCATCGCTTCTCCAACGCATGTTGTTCAATGCCATCAACTTCTCTGTAAAGAAGTCTGTATCATTTAAGAAGCAGTATCATTTATTTTGCAGAATTGCCAAAAACATGCTTGTTTCAATGAAGAAAATTCAGTAAGACAGATCCATTTTCTCCATTGCTCTGGTTCCTTTAGCACCTTTCCTTTTGTAAAACTGAGACCGGAGACCCTAATTCAGCAAAGCATTTTGTCACACATTGAAGTTCCACTAGAATCAAAATACTTCATTAAATCAGGGCCTCTGCGGTTAATGATTTCTGCACCACTGACAGGAAAGCTGGACAAAACAGTCTTTTTTCAGATTCAGGCAAATATTTGAACATAGTTCAACAAAAACAAGCAGCCATGCAGAGCAAGATCTTACATTAAAAGCATTATCACTAGCCTGAAATCAAACTGACAACCTTCAAATCAGACTTCAACTGATCTTCAGACCATAAAGAAATTCTTCTTCCTTCATTCAATTCATGTACAGCAATAAAAGACTAGTAGCCCTGAGATTTTACTTAGCCTGATGGACAACGCGACTGAGGGCAGGCAGTAACACAAGTGTGTCTTCATCGCATTTGACTGAAGTTCAATAAACTTGTGTAGATACAACTGTCAAAGGCAGGGATGCTGTTAACAATTTCATGAAGGGAGAGCACTCAGTGAGATGAAAGGCAGCTGCCAGCTTGCAGCCACAGGACTATACTATTACAATGAATGGAGACAAAATTCATCGATCAGTGCTTGTCATCCTACTGGTTTGTCTGAACTTGGTAGATCACAGAAAGACGTAACCTTCTCCTCTCCTCCCCTGCTCCCATCCAGATTAAAATATATGCAATTAACTGAACACTCAGAGGAAGCTGGCAAATTTTGGGGGGCCTCTGAAGCAATTTTCAATTTAACCATACGAAAAGTGTGTGATTTGATCCAGCACATTTAAATGAGCTCAACAGGAGAGTTAGCGGGTATAAAATAATTTGCTTGGGAATGAAATCTACCAATCCCTATCTTTCAGCAGCCCTGTCCCTCTCCATACTCGTGTACACTTTCTTAGCCCTGTATGGAGTTGCTTTAAATAACAGAGTATCATCTATCAGAAAATCCATTAAAGCCACAATACATAAAATGAATTTGCATATGCCAGACCCTCTGCAAGATCTCATCTCTAGACATTCACTAGTTTCCATGCAAAAGCCAGTAAAACTGCAATTCAAACCAACAAATTCTTGCTGGTTTGAATATTCAAAAGCTGTTCTTGAGCACTTGTGCAGATACTGTAAATGAGAAGTGGTTTTGCTTTAAGAGGTAGACATTTGTGTTACAATTCCAAGGCAGGGGGACAGTGAAACCTGTGTAAATAAGTAGCCCATTTGGGCTACTAGTATTTAATCCATCTATTAGCTAAGCACTAGAGTACTCTGTAAGTACTCAAACTCATTCAAGACTTCAAGTAGCAGTATCAAAGATATTTCAGAACAGTTTGCTTCCTATTAATCCCTAGAGCCTCAGTCTTGCCCCCACAGACATCAAGAAGAGAGAGGACTAACAGGAAGGTATAAAAGCTGTCGTGGGGACCCAAACAAAAACAAGAAACCAACAAGCTGCAGAGCATCCCAGCATCCCTTCTCATTGTAGCAAAGCCAGCCATCAGCAATTTCAGCATTAGCCAGCTCCTTATCTCCTGTATGAAAGACACAGTGCTGTAAGTAATTAAAGACCAGTGTAAGTGGATTTATCCCAGGAAGGAGGAAGAATGAGAATTCAATGGAATAATACAAACATGTCCAGACGTTTAATAATAATCAGTTAGTGGGGCAAAAATAACTGTAAACTATAGAGAACGTTGCAGCTGGGATTCATTTTTATTCTGCTAAAAGTAATGCTGGGGCAATGAATTTCATTTTATATCCAGCAGTAAATACCACTGTGATTTACTGTAATTTCAAGCAGAAGTAAGCAACTGACACACAGTGATATGTACCATCATCTGAGCATCGATTCATAATAACATTTAATCAGCCATTTCCTATAGAAGGGTATTGCCTGTTGGATTGCCTTTAATCAGTACTAACAGAATTAAAAAGAAACATATTTTGAAATGGAGAGAAAATTAGATGTGCCATTAAACTGGCTCTCTCTCATGCCTGCGATTTTGTGACTATACTCGCATCTGATGTGCCTAAGGGTCCATCCCGATTTTCTTTCGTCAGTGGGAGACTTTGCTTCAAGGATACTGGATAAGACTAGAACTGGAGTAGGCTTTGATTTTATTTTTTTTCCTTTGAAACCTTAGCACCTGGTCACACTGGGCCCCACTGTAGATGGCACTGCACTTTCCCATCATTAACTCTGTGTGTTCCTTTTATCTTTCACTTTTGGGGCTTTGCAATTCAAAAGCAATGCAAAAAAAAGTAAAGGGATGTTTTCTCTCACCAGCACAAGATTTATTTACTTTTAATTAAAAAAAAAAAAAAAAAACGATTGAAATTAGACAAAAGGCAAAATACCTTAAAAGATTTTCAGTTGTTGTCTTAGAATACTTTCAGACTATGTCCAACAAAGTGCACAAGGCATGAAAGAACATTATTCCTAACCCTTGAGAGAGGAACCAAATAAAAAATGTTCAGACATAGGTAGATCCCCCTTTATTTGTTCTGACAGTTCATGCTCTCCCTTTCCAAACAACCCAAACTTACGCATTGATAAAATTAAAACTCTAAAATATACATAGAGACACACAAGCACATTACTGCCAGTAAAAAGAAGCATAAAATCTTCCATTCTTTTTTGCCCCCACAAACAAATCTCAGTGATAAAAATTGAAGTAACTGATACTAAGTGATTGATAGTCACACAACTCCGATGTTGGGGGTTTTTTTATGCAATGGTAACCTACTAAATTATTCACAAGATCTTTCTTGCTGGTTTATTGTTAAAAATACCCTTTAAACCCACCAGAATCCATGTGAACTAGACAGTACAAGCGCTCTGGAGACCCTGGCCATAATCATGCAGCTGGTCTCCCACACTGGCTTGGGCGAGCTCTTTTGCCTCCCCCTCCATCTGCATTTTTCCCTGTGTAAAAAGAGGATTCAATTCCTTTGAAAAATGCTGTTTAGAAATATGCACTGAACAAAGATATATCACCTATTAGCGCTTGGTGTGACAAAATTATATAAGTCCCCAAACCACAATGAAAACTGGACTTCCTTGCCTATATGATTCACCGTTACACATCACATTTGCAGAATTACATGTTTTACCTACAAACAAATCACATGGTTCTCACGGAGAATTCTTGCAAAAGGATTTCTTAAAGCAATACAGCATTACATGTTCAGGTCCTTTGTGTGAAGTCCCTGTGTATGTCTATAAATACTTGATCTGACTGAAAATGCTGTCAAATGTTACCTATGCTTGTAAGAGTCTCTGCACTGTATTTTTATTTCACAAGCCATGTTTTACTAAAAACCAAGAAGTCTTGAGAAAAGTTTACCTGGACAATATTCACATATATCAAACTCTAGGAGGGGAAACAGCATTTCTTCCATTTATTGCTGTAAGAAACTTCCTATACTGTAGATTTCATATTTTGTGTGTGTGTTTATGTATTTGACATATGTAATATCACATCTTCATTGCACTTACCCTTACATTACTCCAACTTGTACATAAGGGAGGGTCCAAGTAACACCAGAGTCCAAAGCATAAAATAATTTCTTAATCCATAGTAACATACATCTTAACTGACTTTATATAGCCTTTTGGCAGCAATACCTCTACTGTATTTGTATTTTAGTTCACATGCCACTTTCAAGGCTCCAATATTTCAGCACAATTACAAATTAATGAGATAGGTAGTCTCCGTTACAGAGATAGCAGCAATCTGTAAAAGGGTATTAAGAAAAGGAGTAATTTATTGGCTTATGAAGGTTCCAAGTGAGCAGTTGCATTAGCATGACAGCAGGAGGTCAAGAGACTCATTAGCCAGCAGTTGTAAGATATACAGCTCAGTATTTTTATAGTAGCACGATGTACATGCAACATACATTTTAGGAAACGCAATTACTGGAGCACTCACTTTGGCATTACCTTTAACTATGTTTCCCAACCCACCTAAATCCCGTGGGTACCCATTGTGGGAGTGGCTCATTGCTGTGTGCCTACAATAGAAAATCTGTTACAAATATCCACCTTTGTTTCATGCACTGCTATATTACAAAGAAAGTCTTGTCCAGTGACGCTGTGGGACAGAAACATTGAAAACAGCAGAGAGGAATATCTGCTGTCCCACTTACCCGGGTAAATGATCCTCACAAAACCAGCAACTACCTCCCTTGCACCAGCAGAATACTAACCTTAACTTGGCGGATGCAGCTGTCAGAGATGTATCTTGCTAATACCTGAGCTCATGTTTTCAGCTTGAACTACAAAGGAAGCATGGCTCAGGTTTGAAATTTGGAGGTGGGGACAAGGGAAGGCAGATGATGGAAGAAAAGAGGAAAAAATAATGTACACACGTGGGGCTGAAGGAGAGATACAGCACCAAGGCAGCATTTACAAAAATGCTTGTTCTCAGACTGAGTACAAAGAGCATGGAAAGCCTTCACCTTGGATAAAAGTCTAAGTGTAGTCTAAGTCATGGTGCAAAACTGAAGAAATTAACAAAAATGAAGGTGTTAGATCCTGAGAAAATAAAGTGGCATGGCTCCACCGATTCCAGTGGTACTCTGCCATTTTACACCCATTGAGAATGGCTTCAGGTCATTTTAAAAGACCTTCACTTTCAAAGGAATGAAATCTACAGTCAGTCTAAAGCTTCTTACTGCAATTCATTCTCACAAGGGGGGGGGGAAAGACTCAAATAACCTTGCAGAAATAAACAGTTCTTATATGAAACAGCAATAAAACAGGGTGACCAGGTGCCCTTGTTCAAATTGGCTTAAGGTTTGGCTGGCTCTTCTTGTCTCTCTCCCCACCCCCCTCATCCTTTGTCTACAGAACAAGGGATTAAAGCAGAGACATACAAGTGTTTTTGTCTAAATCAGATATGTAGAATGCAATAATTGCCTCTGAATGTGCTTCGTGACTGATATCAGCAAACACCTTAATTATTAATTGAATTTCTTCAAACTAACTGTATCAAAGCCTAATACATCAACTCTTATCACAACTGCAGCACTCCAAGACTTCAACATTATTTCTAATTAAACACATGGGTACCTATATGAAAGGGAAAGAACGCAAGCTTGTTTGTTTTCATAGATTTCAGATGTTCCTTAAATTTTGCAAGAAGCCATCTCTCTTAAGCATTGGGTTATTTCTCATTAAGAGCTGATTTATTTTTTAAATCAAAAACATCAGATATTGCCTTCCCTTAAAAGTATTTTGGCCTAATTTTCATTTCACCTAAAAATGGCAATGCCAGAGTAGCATAAAAATCAGAGTGTGAGCAGAATCATGATCAAATCTGGAGTCCAACACTAAGCAGACGTACAAAGGTTTCATTCAGCTGATACCTGTATTATTCAGGCTTTTTATCAATCTCAGCTTTTGACACTCCTTCCCCTCAGTCGTGTTTTTTTCACATAACACATCATTACACTGTGGAGTTAATTGCCACAGGATGTTTGGAGGCCAAGAGCATATAAGGGCCAACAAAGAGATTACCAAATAGATTAACAGAAAACAGATTCATCGGGGAATACTGTCAGGAGTTCAATGTCATCTCTAAGTCAAGGTCCTTAAACTGAAGGTCAGTGGAAAGACCTATGTTTCCTCATAGCCTGGCTCCTTAGACAAACCCTGCCTCCTTCCTCCTGTAGAAAGCCACTACTAGACAAGGTACTATGCTACACAGCTGTCCCATGTTCTTCACCTCTACAAAGAATCATACTGCTGCTTCCTTTCTCAAATGTATAGGGCAGTAGACTCAGAGAACAGAAGGCACAGATGTTCAACAACTGCAATTTATAGGGATGATATGTAAACGAGCCAGTAGGAAAACATTAACTAGAGGAAGTTACATTAAAAAAAAAGAAAAAAAAAAAAAGAGCTGCACAGTAACAGTAACAGCAAGTTTAGTTCTTTACTGAAATCGCAGTGAAAAACAGCTAAATAGATGGAATATAGGTCAATCTAAAATAGCTGTTTACACCTCAGTGGAATGCACCATCCAGGTCCAGGGCTACTATCTCTTCTGAGCAAAACCCCTGAGTGTTCACTAGAGTTTGCAATTTGAATGAAGAGTTTCTATGAGAAGAGGTGCTTCACCACAGTGGCAATTTTTAAAAATCTTACTCTGCTGATTCTAAAACCCTCTATGTTTTAGGAGGAGAATGAGTCTGTTGCCCTTTTGTCTGAAGGGCAGAGACAACTGAGTGTGGCCGCAGTGGGTTCTGCTCCACATCTCCCAGCACCACGGCACAGAGGACACTGCCCTGGGAATAGAAAGTTTTGACAACAAGCAGAAATGCCATAAACCTGGCTTTTCATCCCTAGTGACCGATGGGTCTGAAATAGCTGCTTCATCTGCTCCTGAAAGTCTCGTTCACATTGGCACCTCTGCATGACCAGTGGTGTNTCTCTTTTATCAGGACAGATGCTGGCCACAAGACAACCAGAACACAACAGCTGGCTTAGCATCTCGAGTTAGCAAATGGTCTCTGTTTAAATAATTTTTAATGAACTGGTTAGGCTCTAAAAACATACATGGCAAATTTTCCTCTCTTCTAATTCCATTATAAAAGAGAAATGATCAGTCAAATTTATAAACATAGCCTAGAAATATAACAAACTTTAATAAATTAAACCTATGAGCTTAAGGAGCCCTTTACTCTCATTTTGCAATGTGAAGTGAGAGATTAGCCCTCCACCCTCACCCCCACCCACTTCTCTATTGGGCCGAGTCCTTGAGTTCAGTGTTTGAAGAGCCATTTTACTGGTGTTCTTTACAGCAGTTCCAAGTGAATCCCCAAATCAGCAATTACTAAGTCAGCAGAGCTGTGTCTGATTATTCCAAAGTAGTTGTATGTACTATCCTACATATTAGGATAAACTATTAGTATATTCATAAAACACAAAGGGAATGGGTAAGTTAGACTCACCATCTTTAAAAATACGCTTGTGAATTTCAACAGAAAGCACTTCTAGTGTTTGCAGTTATACATTTCCTTATCTTGATTCAGCACTAACTACGCACTTTAAGGTTTTTAATAACTGTTACGCTAACAAGTAATACATTCCTCTTTTTAAAAAACAGCTTGGGTGACGTTAGTATGCCCACAACTTTGAACCTAGCCAACTGGTCAAGCTGAGATACTGCCACCAGCCTGAAATCAGCAAACTTTATAAAAGAACTTCCTGGGGCCTTTGAACAACAGCCATGATGCAAACTTGGGGGGGGGGGGCGGAATCCCAGCAATGTAGGACATGGGTACTGCCATGCGGTGGATTTCTTATTTTTGTTTTTCTTTGCCTCCAGCACTGCAGCATAAAAAACGAATTTCCATTTTCAGCTTTCCTATGCAATTAAACGAGGAAGGGCTTTTTGTTGTCATCTCTACAGGTTCAGAGCTTAACCCAAGCCAGAATTTACTGAAGCATCAAGAGTGAGTGATCACACCTATACACACTTGCTTTGTATCCTTGCAACATCTTGTTTAAAAGAATAAATGGCAAAATAGCCCAACCAAAATGCTTTGAATGTGTATGCACGTAGTCACACAAAGCCATACCAACACGTGCAGCATGCCAACACATACAGAATAAGCAAGTTTTCAGACTGCATCTTAATAATAATCCAAATGAAGACAAGGACACAATAATGCAATCAGATCAAGCTTAACTACAGTTCTTTCAGTTATAAGCTAGTGATGGGTGGACTGAATAGTCAGACATTTAATAATATAATTTCTGGCCAATGCAGGCTTCTGTCAGGAATCTCTCCCAGTCCTCATGTCCTTTTTTCTCCTCCTCCCATACCACGTACTTATACCCACTCCTCTCTCTGACTTTTGTCATCACATTACCTGACTTTCACCTTCCTGTGTACCATGTTCCCCTTACTCCACATCTTAATAGAGGAATATCTTTCCAATATCTGGAAGGGACAGAGATAAACACACCTTTCTTAATGGGTTATCCGATTTGACTATCTCAAATTGCACTACAAGGCTGTCCCTTTTACAAAGTTCAAAGAAGCAGACCTGGAGCCCAGCATGGGATTCAAATATCCATATTGTGGATAAAACAGTCCTCCTGGAAGACCCTAGTAGGTCCCTCTGCCCTTATCCTGAAATCAGGGTAGACACATTGATGCTGACCTGGGCTTCCCACCAGAATAAACACGAAGGTGAACTGCAGAAGAGTTCAGGCTTTGCATCCATACAGTTGGCTCACATGTTTCTTGTAAAAGCCAATGAAGTGAGCATGCGTGAAATTTGAGAGAACTTCTGGCAAGCCTGTCTGACAGAGCGAGTTAAGCACTCACCTTCCATTAAAAGCTGGCCAAATGACCCTGAGGTACAAATCACTTTCCCACTCAACTGTTGTCATCTGGAAGGATGATAAAAGACAGCATACTGAAGGAATTCCATATGCTAAACCCCCTTTTTCTCCCTCATTTTGTCTTCATCATTGCACCTGAAAGGAGTAAGTTGAATCCCAAATTGAGGCTGCACATACATAAACATTTTAGCAGATCAAAGAGCCCTCCACACGTATTAATATTTTGTGCTAATAGTTGTATTCAGGGACGCCAGGTAAATCAGAATTCACTGTCCTGCAAGCCATACAACATATGCTGTCCCTGTCCTAGATGGCAACTGCTTTCATGCTCAACACAAAGCATACATATGCTGCGGCTATCTCTACTCATATACATTGTATAGGTTTGGGTTTTATCACATTTTCATGGAAATTCAGTTCAGTGCTCAATTTGCCCTTATTTAAATGCTAATTTCAGTGAAGTGCTTTAACAAAGCAATTATGAAAAAAAGGCTCTAATCTTCCACTGACTGAGTAGGGAAAAACTCAGAACACGGTAGACAGATTAACCATGTAAATACAATATAAGTGATCTGTTTCATACTTAATGCATTCGGTTGATAAGTGATTCGGTTACAAAGGTTCAGCCTCCTTTTCAAAATATATAACACCAAAGAGTCAACAAAACAGGAACACCTCATGCAAGCTTTAAAAAATTATACTTAGCAACCTCTCTTGTTTTCTGTACTTAACACTCGCTCTTGTTTTCCTTCTTAATGTATGTTTATCCATTTTATTTAGAACTTCTGACTCTAAGATAAAATCAGATACTTTAGAACACATTTTGCTATAATTGTAGTTAGTCAAGTGCCACAATTTAAAATGGTTTAATGTTAATTCCACCTCTCCCCTCTGCCAGAGCTGCAACTGAAGCCAACAGCACCAAGCAGTTCAAGATATCTCCACCAACTAGAATCAAAATGCACTAGTTCTACCAGCTTTCCAAAACCTCTTAGGGTAGAAATTGAACACAAACATCCAACCTACAGCAATACATTTCTCAGGGCAAGGGCAGACAGAAGAGAGAAGTGATGCAAGGGAGCTTTAGGCCTGATACTCATTTCTTGGATAATCTACAGTGCCATTAGAATTTGCAACATCTTTCTGTTCTTGAGAACAGGTAACATGTGACTGACAGGAATCTGTGAGATACTGTCAAATGCTCAATCTTCTGCCTCTCAATCTGTGGAATTTTATATAAGTTGAATACACAAAGGATTTAATGTCATCGTTGATTTATGAGTTTCGAATACCAACTTTCTATTTTCTAAAGTTTAATCGTCTCAGTTTTCTTCTTCCAGAGACATGTTACCTCTCTGAGAACTTCCTCACTGACTTCCTATCAGCTTTTCAGCTCTCTGCCCAACGCTTTCCTGGTTTCTCCCATCCCTCCCAAGTGTGTTTGCCCCAAGGTTGTATCATCCATAAGGACAGGGTGATGAGGGAGAGAATAAAACAAAGGCAGCCTCTCACCACAGACAGAACCCAAGGACTGAAGAAGCAGGGAGGAGTCTATGCCAAGTGGTCAGAAGAGACTTTTGGCCACAAAGTTAAAGCATTCACCTTTTGGACTTATTAATGGATGCTCTTCAGATGAAAAATAACCAAAAAAAGCAAATTCTAACAGATGATACATAGTTTTCATTAAATAATTATCACAAGAGCAAATTAATTTATGTTACTATCTAAAGCTCAGCTTAGCCTTTCTTCTGTTTGTTGCTCCCCAGTGCATCATAAAATATCTGCACTGTGTAATGTTCACAAAAGGTTTGTGCTACACAATTGAGTATTGCTGTAGCATAGAGAAACATAATTCTTATGAAATCAATGGAATGAATCCTGTTTAAGCTAAGAAAAATTCCATGTGCAGTATAACTCTGTATCAACTGTGTTTAACAACACCAGAGAGGCAGTGGTATACAATGAAAATAGCGGGATGCAAGGACACATATACCTTTTTCATAAACGACTGGAAGAAAAAAGTCTACACTGGAAACCTTGAGCCATGTAACCAGGTATTGATGCATTCTGTATGGATTCCCTAACCTCTACGATTCACTCAATAAAGCAACCATTTGAGTAGCACAGTCAAGGGGGAATGAGTGAGATTTCCATCATCCAGCCAGCACAAACAGTGTAGCATTCAACTAGGATGCATATTTCTAACTTCTCTAAATTGGTGGGCAGCTATGTTAGGTGTCTCTGTGGCTGAAATACACAAGCCAATGTGACACTGTGCCAGCTCATTGGACTGGGAGGGCAATGTCTATGCAGGATAGCAACGCGCTGCAACACCCAGATATAGGGAAAAACTGCAGCTCCAAGATCCATAACAGTTCTTGTCCTACCCAGGGTTGTAGCTTAAGAAAATAGATCTGTGATGTTCAGTCTATGAAATGTACTTCGTAATTCGGGTTACTGGATATCTCTGAAAAAGAGTTTTGAATTGTTAAGGTTGGAAAAGACCTTTGAGATCATTGAGTCCAACCGTTA
>VZSZ01009985.1:0-69412 GCA_013398815.1 Ibidorhyncha struthersii
CTTCCAACCCTGACGATTCTGTGATTCTGTGATTCTGTGGACTATGTGCTCACACAGCTCGGCTGTCCTTCATCATTACAGTCAAGCACATTCATTAGCATCTTGTGCATAGCTGTAAGGTAGAAAAAAGCCATATCCCATTTCCAGACTTGCTGTGCTGGTAGCTGCAGGAGCCTGCATTCCCATCTTGAGCCCTTGCTGTCCCCATGCGATTGGCTCAAGAGGAGCTGCTTCAGTCTGGCCAGCTGGTTGTGGACCTTGCCCGCCATGCTCAGGTGTTGGCAAGCCTTGTGATTGTGCTAGAGATGTGTGTACGTGTTTGTTTTTGGATCCACTGCTCTTCCTCACCAGATCTGCGTGTTGCAGTCCAGATCCTGGCACTGGGCCCTACAGGGGTGATTGTTTTCCACTCACTCCAGGCATGCACATGCTCCTTTCTAGGTACTGGTGTCATCTATATAATAGGTCTTCATTCGTAGAATAATAAAATAATTTAGGTTGGAAGGGACTTCCAGAGGTCATCTAGTCCAAGCTCAAAGGGGGACAGGATTTTTCCAGATATGTTGTTCTTGAGACCCTTCTGTGTTCAATTTTAGTGCCATGATTAGTCCAGCACAGACACTTGCTTAGTTGTAGGGTAGAGTTTCCTCTGTCACGCTGGCAGTAATGGGATCAATATTGGGTAGCAGTCCATCCTTATGACACCAGCAGCTATGGGACAGTCTCCTTTAACCCAAGTCTCCTAATCTGATTTGGTGCACAGTACAACCAAGGTGCTAATCTCACTTCCTCCCAGAAGCCATGAATGACTTGCAGCCCATTCAGTATGATTTTGGCCATCACTAGCAGAAGGCCAAAGACCTTGCAGTGACCCAACACCACAAGGTCTCAGGATGCCTCTGGGCTTGCTGTCCTCTGAGCTGGCTGTCCCTCTGACCACAAGTGTCCCATGGCCAAAGGTGCTTGCCCAACCTGCCTGAGCTCAGCGCTGGGGACACCCCGCACGGCCAAGGGCTGCCGCCCCGGGCAGGCACTGCCCAGCAAACACCAGTCCTTTGTGTGCCCAGGCTGGGCGCTGGGCAGCTCTGCCACTGGTGCTGGGCACTGGGGAGAAGGGAGCAGGCGGTGGGGAGAGGTGGGGTGAAGATACCCCACCCTGGGAGGACCCAGGACTGAGGAGGAAGAAACCGCACCATGGACATCACACTCCTGCCAGAGAAGACCTCAGAGTGGTGAAGATTGCAGTGACGGCCCTCAAGTTTCTGCTGTAGGACACTGGTGCCTTTGACTGCAGGGCCTGGAGGGATGCTAGCAGGGTGAGCATCACACCAGAGAAAGGGGAAGTTATTTTGCATAATGATTTTTCCTTTATTATTTTCTGTGCTACTTTGGACTGTGAGTGTTAATATTAGTGTAACTAGACTCATAATAAGTGTTATATTTTGATCAAACTGCATACTGTAATTAAGCTAACAATAAGAGTGTTTTCTTCTACAGATCTAATGTGTCCTTTTTGTCGGTAACAATATTTTGCAGGTCACGAAATGGAGGGGCACTGAACCTGCAGAGCCCCCTCTCTGCGATCGGCAGTTTTCTGTTTTTCTAAATGACGTGCAAAATACAAATCAGAGGCCCAGTCTTGTTGCCAGTTACTCTTTGCAATCCTCTCCAAAACTGGTGTGTTATTACCCAAAAGGCTCAAGCAGAGCTGGGTACAATGTTTGCAGGTTTGTGTCCTTTAAAATAAAAATCCTATGATTGGGGGACAAAAATGCAATGAAAAAGATTGGATCAAGATACCCTGCCCATTAAAGTCAGGAAATAGTACTATCTGAAAGGTCTTAACTCTCAATCCAAAAATAAAATGTGCCCTTTCCTCTCCCTTTTATTTCTTCGCAAGCCATTTCACCAGTGCTTACTGCTGCAGGAATGATCTTGACAAACCTTAGAAATGCTGCAGATACCCTAACTTTATCGGAATTCCCTGCTGCAAAAATATCTTAGCTGCGAACTAAGTGTGGTGGGCATTGAAACCACTCAGCTCTGTGCTGTAGCTCTCAAACAGACAGCACAGATTTGCTTTCAGATCTTGTTTTTTTGAAACCAGAAAGACTTTTTTAAGGAAGAGCATGGCCAGCTGGTTGAGGGGGGTGATCCTTCTCTGCCCAGATCTGGTGAAGCCACATCTGGAGAGCTATCTAGCTCCCCAGTATAAGAGGCACATAGACATACTGGACAGAGTCCAGCAAAGGACCACAAAGATGATGTATGGATTGGAGCATCAGGTATATGAGGAGAAGCTGAGAGAGCTGGGACTGTTCAGCCTGGAGAAGACAAGGCTCATCTTAAGAAAGGGATATTATCAATGTGTATAAATACCTGATGGGAGGGTGTAAAGAACACAGAGACAGACTCTTCTCAGTGGTGCCCAGTGAACGGACAAGAAGCAATGGGTACAAACTGAAATACAAAAAAAATCTGCTCAAAATAATAAAAATACCTTTTTTTCTTGGGAGGGGGACCAAACGCTGGGGCAGGTTACTCTGAAAGGCTGTGGAGTTTTCATCTGGGGAGATATTCAAAACCCAATCAGCCAAGGTTGATCAGCCTGCTGTAGCTGACCCTGCTTTGAGTGGAATGGTTGGGCAAGATGATCTCCAGAGGTGTCTCCAACCTGGTATGTTCTGTGGTTCTGTCTTCCTCCACTAACGATTAAAGGCTTTGTGTGCCCTGGCCTCTGGGGTGGAAGAGTAGTGCTCACATTCTGCTTTGTCTGGAGCTCACAATTTGCGCACAGACAGTGCAGTTTGTCAGTTTATTCATTTGAGACAATCACTGAGAAAAATCCAATCAGGAGGGTGTGTTTGGTTTTCCAGCAGCTTTGGAGGCAGTGGCATGAAGTCAGTTTCATAGTGTTTACCAAAGACTAGACAGAAGCATGGAAATCACCCATGTTTGGAGTTAGATTATGGGTCTTATAAGGAAGTCCCAGCATCTCTATACTCTTTGGGGAATGATTGAGTTGAAAAACTAGAGTTATATCCCAAACCATAGCCTAAAACCAGAATCATCAGTAAAGCCAAATGGGTGACAGCAGAAAAGTAGCCATGCATGGCTAGTAGAAGTTATTAGACCATGACATTCTTGTGATATCCAGAAATAAAAGATAGTGTACAGAATCTAATGAAGTAGTATTTGGAAGAAGGAGAGATCTCTCTGTGAGGGAGTTGCTTTGATGTTAACTAGTTCTTTGATACATTTCTGTCTTCCTACAACCTGAAACCTGCACAGCCATACTTCAAACACCCACCCAGCTGGAAATAAGCTGAAAACCAACAGATCTTGTCCATTTATAAAAGCACATCTCTAAATACACCTGGGGTGAGCAGCAGGGAGGATGAACAGGTACTTAAGAAAAATTACAGTCCTAACATGAGTAAAAATGATGATAAATAGACCAGGAATTGTTTTAGGGTGGGAATTAGAAGAAAAGCTCTCACCATCTCCTGTAGATCACGCTCCCTCTAGGACCAGTACAGACAAGAAACAGAAGTATTAGGTTGTCTCCTAACCACTTGCTATGATGGAGTGAGCGTGGTGGGGGAGAGAAGGGCCTGATGACGCGGTCTATCCTAGTCCAGATTACAAGGATTATTTTTGAGAACTACAGGAATTGTCTCATTTCTGCAAGAGAAACTCCAACTCTCCGGTTAACAAAAGCTGCGACTTGGACTCCAAGTACTTCTGAAGTTGCAGGTGGATTTATCCTGGGAGAAGGTCACTTCATCTTGCTGAAGACAAGCAGAATTACTTTTACAGAGGCCATACAGCCAAGTTTCTGCAGATTACCCCTCTGTTTATTGTCCATGTGGCTGTGACGGTTGATATCTTAGTTCAGACTTAATGTTCTTGGAAATATGCTTTGCCTTTTACAAAAATCTATAGCATCACGAATTTAACACTCTCAAGAGCAAACAGATGGGAGGAACCTCCATTAAATGCCATCTGCAGCAACACTATAATTTCATAACCCTTCCTGTCATGAAAGATCACCCCTTTTCAAGTCAAAAGACACCTGATCTGGGGGAGAATAAGGAAATCTGAGCTTGCATCACTGGTTTCTCTATATTGACATACAAAGAGGAGCTAAATACTGTGTATCCAATTTTAGAACACTGGTGGGTGCCCCAAATAGGTACAGATATTTATGATGGCATGTAGAAGCATGATGGCTTGCAAGTCACTTGGGTTCCTTCCTTCATACCTCCAGTGACCACTTCGTACTACCTGATTTGCACACTCAGTTCAGGAAGGGGTAATTTTCTCCTTGGAAATTCCTCTCTCTGTCTCCACTGACAATAGAAAGCCCCTAGAAGACCAGCCTAGAGCAGACACCTGTTACCTGGCTACAGCTCTACATTGAATCCAAGCCTACACAACTCACCCAAGACCACACAGAAGTGGAGAACTGAGCTGTGTCCCAGTCAGCTGCTGCCATCTCAGACCCCACGTCCACTGGCCTCAAGCTTCCTCAGTGATGCCCGTAGCATGTCAGTCACCACGAATAAGAACACATGAGATCAGAACTGCCTCTTGAGGCTAAGCCCTGAGTTTTTCAGGAAGTACTTAGCAGTCTTTCGCAGGGAGGTGTCCAAACAGTGCTGCTGTATAGCACAGTGTGAATTCCTTTATTCTGTAGTTTCCTCCTGTGCCTGGTGGCAGCAGCAAATGGCTGAACTCATTGTTTCCTCCCCTAGGCGTGAAGCTTGGTCATCTTCTAGGAGACCTCACTATGGCTTTAGCATCCAACTGGTTCCCACTCAGTCTGAGGGGTACCAGCCACACTACTGTTACCATCTTACTGATTTACTGGGGCACACAGCTGGCCTCTGAGATAGCTATGGAAATGCCAGATCCTAAATAGGTCCTGTTGGAGGCACAGACAGAAAACCTATGACCCTGCACCCCAGGGAGGCAAATACTCACCACCCAAGGCACTGCAAGATCAATCAGCCTGTTCATCCTGGCTCACTAGGAAATGCATGCCAGTGATATTGCCACAACTGGAGACTGCTGGTCCCTGCAGAGCTCACAATTACAGACTAGATAAAATGTATTTATCTTCGAAGAAAAATGGCAGGAAGGGAAGCTGTGTGGGGGGTGAACCTACATCTAAATTTTAATATTCTTCATCTATTATAGAGAAAACAAGTTTTAGAGCAAGGTGGAAAGGAGGAGGTGGGGAGGGGGAAGGTGTCAGTAGACCAGTTTCTCAGCAGAGAGTAAGGTTCTCTGCTTCTGCTTAATTGATTAATTCCTTCTTAGCAGAGTCATCTGTTTGATGTGCTTTTCCATAAAAGCAGTTCAGAAAGTTCATGGGAGTTAATCCGTGAAGATGGCTGGAGCGGCAAAGCCAAGCATCTGATTAAAGGACAAGGCGATCGCTTACAGCTTAGCTGCTTTCAAAGTTGTTCCCAAAGTCTTTGCTAACCTTCATATTTCAAAGTTCATTTCTTGGCATTGGGGAATTTAAAGGAGAAGGTTTCTTTTTAACACTAGTATTATTATTGCAATCAAAAAGCAAGTAAAATAAATTCAGAGGAAGGCCACACACAAAGTCACATACGCACCAGTAGAAAGAAGCGGATGAAAAGATACACAGGCAAGTGCGCACACACAGAGGCTCCCGTTTCACAGCCTATTCGAAACAGCTCGCTCTGAATTCAGTACATGCACTCACCACTCACAGATAAAGGCAAAGCCATTACTTGTGTCAGTGCTACCTGCCTGTACCCAAGAACTTAGAGAAACAAATAGCATAAGTGTGTTTTCTCTGTAGGGGTTTGCATTACTGCTACTTACAACAGAGCCTGGCCATCAAGATGGAAAGGTGGGCAAATATCCCTGAGGGAGATGTAAATGGGGTGTGTTGGTGCTGAGTGATGTAATGAGGTGACTTAAATCCTCTGATGATGTTATACAAGGTAGTAACGATGAGGGATGATGCGGAAGAATTGCAGAGGCACGTCACACTGCTGAGTGATTTTATGATAAAATAGCAGCTGAAAATCAGTGGAAATAGTTATAGGGTGGTACACATGGGGGAAAAAAGCAATCCTAACTTTGCGTACAGTGATGAGCTTTGAATGGACTATTACTTACTCAGGAATGAGTTGGTGTTTATAATAGGCTGTTCTATGAATACGTCACCTCAGTGCTCAATGGTAGTGACAAAAAGCAAATTGAATGTTAAGAATTAATAAAAAAAGAATAGAGATCAAAATAGAAAGCATTATTATGTCCCTGGATAAATTCAAAATGTGGCTGTTTCTTGAATCTTTTGAGTAGCTCTGGTGACCTCCTTCCCAGAAAGGATGCAGCAGGACTAGAAAAGGTACATAGAAGGCCAATAGACTGATCAAAGGTATAGAACAATGAAGTACTCTAGGAATATTTCATCTGAATAAGAGATGACAGAAGCAGACTATGATAATGGTATATCAGATTATGAGTGGCGTGAAGGGGATGAAAGAGAGCAACTATCTTTTTTTTTCTTTGAAAAGACAAAAAAAAAACGTGTTTGAGATGATAGCAGGTCTGAAAAAAGAACTTGCTTCATACAACGTGCTGTTAATCTGCAGTTAATCCCCCCTTGCCAAGGGATACTGCAAGTGCTAAAAGTTTACTTGATATAAAAATTTTAAACAACTTAATGGGAAAAGGAGTCATGTAATTCCTAGTAAATACAAAGATACCTTGGGAATATTTATGATTTTGTCATCTAGAAGCTGTAAAAATATAAGCATTTTTCTGTGCTTAATCTTATACTCTTCCCTCTACTGAGCTAGGTAGACCTACAGTGTGATCCACCATGGATGTTACCAGTGCTTGCTTTATGTTAATGACCATTGTGTTAATTTCCTAGCTTCTCCAAAGGATGGAAACGTCATTCCTTCCTTGGCACAGTCAGCCTCACTGTTCCAGCCATGTTCATCTCAGAGTTATTAGAATCAGCCTCCAGACATGTCCATCCTCCTTCCAGCACAAATTTCTTGGGATGCTCCATCACATCCTGTGCTAGACCATTACACAGGACAGCTTCTCTAGTGCCCTTTTTTGCATTATCATGTCTCCTAGATGGTACCTCAATATTTGTGTTTAAGGACTTGGGAATTCAGAGTGGCCTTTCAAGAAGACAGGACTCTGACATCTTTTCTGGATCAGCTTCAAGCCTCTTGAAGAGGTTTTTGTACACTAATTCTTCACATTTGCTGTGTGGTGTTATGCAGGATTTGAACCCCTAGAATTTTTCTCAAGTTCTTGGAGGTATGACCATGAATCAAATCTCAGTGCTTTGCAGTTGTGCTATGTGGTTCACATTGCCTTTCAGTATTACAGTGAGATCAGGAGAGGAAAAGGATTTAACAGTACAAAAGAGTATAGACCATGCCAGGATTCAACTCTACAAGGGACTGTGTAAGGCTCCAGGACACACAGAGTCACAGTAGAAAGGGCATGAGATCTGCACTGCTGCCTTTTCTGTATGACCTTGCCCATGGCACAACACCTCCTGGTGCTTCAGCTTCCCTATGCATAGCAAAGCTTCCCTATTTATGGTGAAGCTGTCTGTATTTCAGGACAACTGAGATAAAAGATGGCTGAACCTGATAATGTCATGGCTATTTTTGCTTGAGTATGGTTCACGACCACACATGTCAAATGCAATTTTAATAATACCCACAAGGACAGTCATTATAGTCTCTCAGTTTCATTCCAGACTAGTTCAAAAAACTTAGCCGCTTGGTCCTACTAGGAGATCAGTGGAGATCAAAGTTTTGTGACAATTCACAGCACCAGCATCTGGTGGATTATTGGTCTGAAAAGGGATTTGTTTGGTCTCTGGGGGGTAGGGTCACAAAGGGGATGATCTGGATCACAGAAGGAGAAACCCAGGAGAAACCACACAGCAGAGCAGCACTTACCACTGATGGCACTGGGTGGTTGTGCAAAGTCTGGCTATGCAGCAGGAGGAAGCATCTGCTGACAGATCTTCAGCTTCTGGACCAGGCATTCATGTGAAAGTGAACACTCAGGAGCTGACCTTGTTTATGCCTTGAGGCCTTATTTTTAAAGTCCATATGCTATTGGGTGACATGCCAGAGCTCTGATCTCCAACTCCAGATGGGTATTCTTGGAAGGCTGGAAACAGCTGCAGACTGTTTTTTGTGCTAGTGTAAAGGATATTAAGATCCTTTCTAAAATCTGGCAGTAGATGAAGCTGTCTGTGAAGATGCAGACCAGGTTTGTTGAGGATTTGTAGCTTCTCCAAAGTAAATGCAATACAAGAGAAGAGAGGTTTCAGAAGCAAGAAACACATGGAATGGGACTGGTCAAGGAATGGTAGTCAAGGAATCTACAAGCTCTTATTTGTCCTGCCTTGCATCTCTCTATCGAAGCATCTAGTTAAGGAGCACAGTCATCGCTCCATCCAACAACAGTTTACACCTCTACAGAGCCAATGAGTTATTGAATAGGAGCAAACAGGATCACCTCTGCTGGGACTGGGACATCTTACCAAAGTGTGATCCACTGCAAGGCAGTTGTCCACATGTGAGCTAGTTACTCTACACTCCCCTTGTGGTCAGAGTGGACTAAGAGGGCATAGTACATCTGGCCTAAGGCCAAACAAGCTGAGAGAGTTGGGATTGTTCAGCCTTGAGAAAAGAAGACTCCAGGGTGACCTCATAGCAGTCTTTCAGTACTTAAAGTGGGCCTACAGAAAAGGTGGGGAGGGACTCCTTATCAGGGAGTGTAGTGATGGGACAAGGGGTAATGGTTTTAAACTGAAAAGGGGGAGATTTAGATTAAATATTAGGAAGAAATTCTTTACTCTGAGAGTGGTAAGACACTGGAACAGGCTGCTCAGAGAATCTGTGGATGCCCCGTCCCTGGAAGTGTTCACGGCCAGGTTGGACAGGGCTTTGAGCAACCTGGTCTAGTGGGAGGTGTCCCTGCCCATGGCAGTGGGGTTGGAACTAGATAATCTTGAAGGTTCCTTCCAACTCTAACCATTCCATGATTGTATGATTCTATGATCTACTTCAGGAGAAAGAATCCAAAATAAATTTCCTAAAATTATTAACATTTCTCTATTGGCTTTAAATGTGGCCAGGAATGATTACTTCACATGGTCACTCTCATAAATAGGATAAGCAAGAGGAAAGCATCTAAAATCATTAATGCAGCAGCTGTTGATGGGGACTTACAAAGGAAATGACCTATGGGAAGCAGCTGGGCTTATATGCGCTCCTAAGTGGCTTCTCATATGGCCGCCAAGGTAGGCAGTCAGGCTAGCTAGACCATCAATCTGACATCACACTGCATTTCTTATGCTCTTGCACAGAAGACACCTTCATTTGCTCAGATTATTCCCATGAAAGATAAACAAGTTTCCAGTGGATGATGTTTTGTCAACCACTTGTTCATACTCACTGAAAATGACTTTAAAATGCCAATTGAACCAGGAGAGCTGACTTAGCCCAAAGTTACCAGACACAAATTCTGATGCTGAAACATCCTTGCTCTGGACGGGTTCAAAAAGTTGCCAGCCCATTTTTCCCATATTGCAGTCCATAAGGAGAACTGTGGTTGGTTTGTTTTTTGTTTGGTTTTTTTTTCCTTTTCTTTTAATCTAGGGGAAAAAAGCACTCTGTTGTGCAATATTAGTGAGCTACTCTAAGGAAATGTAGGCAGGCAGAAGATTCAGAAATATTTCACTGGCATCCAGCAGCAAAAAGAATCAGTGGGAAGCTTGTCTGCTAAGGACAGATCTGAACATTTTCATTGGTAAGGGAGAAGATAGCTTGAAGAAGGCAGAGCCCTTTGAACGTCTAGAAATGACAGAGCTCAAGCCCCGTAGTCCAACTGGGTCATGGAATGACTGTGGACAGGTCTTTGTCTTAGTGTCCTACAAATTCCCTGGCTCTTTCCCTCTCTATCTCACATGAAGCGTTGGCTGAGGTAGAGGCCAGCTGCTATGATAGAATCATGATGTCCATTTGCAAGCCACGATGGTGTCATCAGGGCCACGAAGATGGTCCGAGGGCTGGGGCACCTCTCCTATGAGCTGAGACAGTTGGGGTTGTTCAGCTTGGAGAAGAGAAGGCTCCGGGAGGCCTTATTGTGGCCTTCAAGTACCTAAAGGGGGCCTACAAGAAGGCTGGGGAGGGACCTTTTACAAGGGCATGTAGTGATAGGACGAGGGGTGATGGCTTCAAACTGGAAGAGGGTAGGTTTAGATTAAATATTAAGAAGAAATTTTTCACTTTAAGGGTGGTAAGGCACTGGAACAGGTTACCCAGAGAAGTTGTTGAGGCTGCATCCCTGGAGGTGTTCAAGGCCAGGCTGGATGGGGCTTTGAGCAACCTGGTCTAGTGGGAGGTGCCTATGGCAGGGGGTTAGAAATAGATGATCTTCAGGGTCCCTTCCAACCCAAACTATTCTATGATCCTATGATTCTATGATCATAAGATTGGAAGCATTCTATCTTCATCCCTGCAGTGCTGCTGAGGGGCCACGTGGACTAGAGAGCCTGCACCACCAAGGCTTGTGCCAAAAGTATCTTAGAAATGTGTGGGTTGGGTGTGAAGACAGAACAGATGGTTGTCAATGTTGTGCTTTGATACATGGGGCAAGGAGGTGCAGGGTGATTCAATAATTTTAAGGTCACTCAGCCAGTGGAAATTCAGCCTATGTGTCCTGCATGACAGTCCATCAGACCTCTTTCCTTTCTATAGCATCCCCCAGCCCTTGGCTGGAGAGCAGTACAAGCAACAAGCAAGCTGGGGTTGGACACAGAAATTTGGAAGAGATAACCTGTGGTTAATATAGTGGACAGGTGGACTAGTGAAACAGCGTTATCATATGTGGGGAGAATAACTCTGCCCAAAGGGATTCAGATGAGTCAGACTAAGGATATTGTAATTCGGAATAGAAATACCTGTGTTTTCTTGCATTTCATCTAGTCCACATTAACAGGTTAGTTGGATGTAGTTCCCTAAGACAAGTGCACAGACTCCTGGGATGTTAGGACAAAAAGGCCCCAGGTACATTTTTAACAAAAGACAAATGAAGTGAAATTTGTTGACCAGCTTTTTCCTTTCATCCATTCAGACTGACCCTCACCCAATTCATCTTCAGAGAAGAGTTTACTTAGGGAGTGAATATGTAGAAGGTTACTTTTCTCTGGACTGCTACCTGTCTCCAAGCATGCAGCAGGCAGGCTGAGGTCAGCAGAGGTAGCTGAATTTTCATTAGGAGCAGATACTTTTATCGTGGTTTACAATTCTGGACACAGAAATCAGGAGGGATATCAGACTGCCTGCTTTTACCTTTATCGTGTCTGTCTTTCAGTATGTGACATCATCCTATTGATGAAGGTCAAGCTGATCTTAGCTCCTTTCTGACTCATTGAATATTAGCAATGGCTCGAGGCAGGAGAAGCCAGTGATTTGATCTGACAGGCCGGGAGGTAGCACACCAGCAATACAGCAGGACACAGGATGCAGAAACGGGTGATTCCATGATCCATTGTGACAAGAGGAGAGTTTCCGATGGATGGACCAATGGCCTGAAACGACCCAGCAAGGGCAGGATAAATAGACCCATGGCCTGGTCGAGCAGTAAAAACCTTTGGTCTGTGTCCTTTCCCATTTCAATGGGACAAACCCGAACTAACCTTTACGATGTCATCACAGATTTATTGTGTAAGATCTCATGACATCATGAAACGAGCTGCTTCCTTTCCCAAGGACGTAGATTCTGTGACGGGAAGATAGTGTTTAATTGATAGACTAATGTGTCTCCTCCCCTCTGTTGTGGAAATCAGGCAACTCCTTCCAGTTCCCTCAGTTTCTGCTCCAGCAAAACACATTTGTTACAGCCTGACCCCAGGCCCCTTGAATAACGTCGTCCCTGATGCAGGGCAACAGAGCACCACTGGTGAGATGACTAGGTCTGTGGATGAGCCAAACCTCGTGATGGGAAGGAAACTCCCCAGCAGCCACCATCTGCCCCATACTGCTCTGCTGAACTTTTGTTGCTCCGTAATTTTCTATCTAAAGATGCAGGGCACTTGTGGACTGCAGACCAGGCTGGATCTAGCATGCAGCCATCAGAGCAGGAGAGAAACTATGGCAAAGACTCTGCTCTGCAGATTTGCAGCCATGGGAAAGAGGAACATCAGGCAGGAGCCTGTGGTATCTGCCACTCGACATGTGCTGCCTGGCTAACCTGTAACTTGGCAAAAGCCAAGAATGCATCTGATGACACCATGTTTGGTCCCAGGTGATTTTCCCTGACCCTTCTTCCAAAGGGCTTTTTCTCACATATTCAGCATGGGAGTGTTTTGAGAATAGGGGTCTTTATTCCTCTAGACTCATGAACGCAGGGACAGCTGGTAGCTATTTCATTTCAAACCTCTTGCCTTCCCATCCTGTGAAATTTCATGCCAGCTGTGGTCACCTGTTAGATTTCTCTTTGAGTGGCTGCCTTCCTCCACAAATTAATTTTGATTATTTAAGCTTGTCTTGCCTGGTAGGGAGGGGATCTCTTAGCGGTGAGAGTTTGAAGCACTGGCTCTCTTTTTATCTTTCTCTTTTTCCCCTGCACTGACTCTAATTTTGTGGTTCTCTGCCTTCCCCCAAAATAACCTTCAGACCCAATTCTGAACTGTCATATTCATTACATCACAGCTGTCTGCAGACGGGGCTTATCACTTGCAATCCACTCAGTTACACTTGTGATTAAAACTGATTGCAAATGTGATCCTGGCTGCTCAGCCTGGAAATTGGGAACGTCTTTATAATTTCTGACAGCAGATCATGAGGCCTTAGATGAGCCTGGCAGGGCTGTGGAGGTATGACAAGATCTTTGCAAGCCGATGGGGATGGGAGAAGAATATGCATCCGTGAGAAAGAGAGAGGAGCTGGTGATTTGGTAAAAAAAAAAAAAAAAATAGGAGGACCCACGCTAAAAACCTCCAAGTTGAAATCTGGGAAAGGTAGGGGGTGAAAACTAAGCTCATCTCTTGACTGCCAGGAATACCCTAGGAATAGGTGAAGGAGGCAGCTGTGTAGCAGAGGAAAACAGACTACTGCCTGCACAGCCCAAGCCAGGGCTCTAGGAAGTCATGTCCTTCACTCAGTTTTGGGCACTGGTAACTCCTGAAACAGGTGTAACTGTTCCCAGGAAAACAGCTGTTGTCCTTCTTCCTGATAGCACAGCTTAGAGTCCAGGACTCTCCTCCACTTCTGCATCTACTACTACTCCATCCTATTCACTTTGCATGCCTGGAGGCGTTTATCCCCTGTTTTACCAGAGCAGGGCTGAAAAATTAAACATCACAGAGTGCTGGAGCCTTAAATGGGCTCAGACAGTTTGTATATTGCTCCAAAACCTGGAAAGGGCTCCAGCATTGTCCTGTTGGCCTTAGCTTCAATTCACAGATTTAGATACTTAAAACTAACTAGGGACTTTAAGTTTATCTTATCTTTATATCATACCCAACCTGTTTTTCCCCACATGCTGTCATCAAGTGTCCAGTGACTTGTCTTGAACTAAACCCTAATTTCCAGAGTTTGTTCTGAAGAGACTGAAAATCCACCAGTTTCCTCGGGAGTTTGTTCCACCATGTTGAATCCTCTCCCTGTTCCACCTTATTCTTTATTTCCTCCAGCCTGGCTTGAGTTATGCTTTTCTTCATTCCCGCTATCATCTCCGTAAGGAGGTAACCTCACAGATTTCATTCTCACAAAGTGATCCGGTTAAGTGTTTGAAGTGTCTCCTCGTCTGAGATTTTCCTCCAGAATTTTGAGTCATTTTTGTTGCTCTCTTGTGGTGTGTCTCCAAGCATTGGATGTTCCTTTGCAGGCATGGACATCAGAACCGTGTCTCCCCATTTCCTCCATACCCAGAGAAAAAATGACTTGCCTCATCTAACTCAACATGCCCCAGATTATGCATCCAAGGACTGCATTGGCTCTTTTGGTGAATTTAGGTCATTGCTCTAAGACCTTGCTTCAAATCATTGGACTGGCTTGGCTGTCTTGGAATTGCCATTTCCAGCACAGGCTCTCTTCCTCCTGCCCATGCTCCAGGCTTCCTTTGTTCAGAAAAGCAAATTTTTACAGACAGTTCTGTCTATGCCCTGGGATCATCTAACTCAAGGCATGGAGCTGATGTGCCTCTGGTAGGAGCCTCATCACTACAATTGTCCTGTAGTCAGCAAGACACCCAAAATAGTCCAATTTTCTGCTGGAGATTCTCTTTTTCTCTGTATCAGCAGTAAGCTCTCGAGATCTTGGTTAGAAATCAGAGCTTAGCAGAAATCAGCCTGTCTGTGTTGCCATTCATCTGTTGTAACGCGTTTTTTAATGTTCGGTGTAGAGCTCCTTTTCCCTTATTACATCTGTCTGTTCTTATCTTTGAAGCAGACCCTGTCGCCAAGGGAAAGAAATAGCTCCTCCTAGAGGGCTGTTCATCCTAAATCATGGGCAGGATTCAACAAGTTTAGGTTGCATGTTCACAAAAAGGGGCACCTATATGTTGAATGAGATATTTCCACTATTTGGGACAATTTTCACCATAATTATTTTTTAAGGTTAGAAGAGGAAGACTTTATACCATTCACACCCCTCTCCTTCAAGAAACTAGCTTCCTGCCTTTATTTTTTTGGCCTGCCTTTATTTTTTTGTCTGCCTTCCTTTACTGCCTTCATTTCCTCTGCTTTTCAAAGCAGCAAAATTTTCTGTTTGTACAAGTGAGACGCAGGGCGGTAAGTTTTCACTCCCAGAAAAAAAAAAACAAAAACGTCTCTGGGTGAAGTATGGCATCTGTCTAACACACAGGGAAATGTTATTATTTGTTCAGAATAGCCAAGAGTCAGCCCCTGCTCCAGAGCAGGCTGCATTAATTGGGACACTAAGCAGAGCACTGTATTTATTTGGAATAATAAAGAAAAGGAGACAAATGTCCCAAATGGGACACATCCAGGGCACACTGTAGACCCTGTCACAAGGTGCCTGGCTTGCAAGGTCCTGGCTTGAAGTGTATGGCTGCCAACAAATCATTGCTGTCATCTTGGCAGTAGTACAAATACCACAGACATCTGATATTTTCCTTTGGCTCCTGCCCTGGAAGTCCCTCCTTTCATCATGCCACTATGAGTATAGCCACTCTGTAGATCATTCTCCACAGACACAATTTGGATGCGTTTGCGGTTGTCATTGTGGTGACCTTGCTGCTCTGGAGGTTATAAACTCACCTTGCTGTGTGGATAGGTGGAAAAAGAAGGAGGAAAGATGCCTGGTTTTACAGACCGTTAAAAATGAAAATAAACTCTGTTGCATTGAATCTGTGGGAGATGGATGGTTGCTCCCTGCAAAGACAGAGTTTGGAGGAAGAGAACATTTCCACAGCTGCTGCGGGACCTGCAAACAATCCCTCTATGGCAGGCAGTCATACCATCCGTTATATGAGTGGGCTGAGGTGGAATAAAAATGAGGGGAGTTTGCATCATCAGACCCACATGTTCCCTACAGCCTTTTATTATTTAGGCCTGCAAATCCAGCCTGGCTACCCAAAGCCAGACCTCTGCTTTTAAATAGCATAGAAAATGAGAGGCACAGATTCCACCGCAGTACGCCTAGGACATTCAGTTTCAGTGTCTAAGCCAAAATTAACATGCAACTTGCAACCAAGAGGCTGCTAGTGACAAGCAGCAGCTTTGAAGGTCACCTCGCCTCCAAGTAAATAAATAAACAGTAAATAAGGAAGCAGGCAGCAATGAATAAACCAGGCAAAGCAAGAGACATTCCACTGGCTTGGACTTGATTTTTTTTATTATTTCTTCTTCGCTCTCTTCACTTTCATTTCCCCAAAGGTCGGTGCTAATAGGAGACCCCTCTTATTGCTCATGCATACTGCAGCATCCTCACCAGCCTGCCTATTGCAGAGACCCTGATACCAATTCAGAACCTAAGCTGAGAGCACAAATAGTGTCATCTCCACAGCTGATTACTTTAATGAGACATTCTATCAGTCCCAGGGCACGACAGGTAGGAGGATCTGTTGCAAATACTGTGTTTGCCTCTAGACCAGAATGTAAGCCCTTCTTGCTAAAGAGAAATCGTGGTGCCAGGTATTTGTTTTCCATGCTCTTCTCTGCCATGCCTAATGAGATCCTGGCTCCGCAGGCTGAGAGTTGACTTCTTCCAGCACTTCTTCCAGCCTGGCCACATGGCCAGAGAAGGCAGTCTGAAATCACTCGAGGAGCTGCGCCAAAGCTATTTCTGATTATTTTTGTGCCATGCTGGACCCATCTGCCGGATCTGAAGAGATGCTCACAGGAGGAGGTACTGGAGGTAGAGACCCGCTTCAGCTCTTTCTTCTTGAGCAGAGCATACACACAGCAAAGTGGGGACTCTGCCTCACTTCTCAAAATGCCTGGTCTCTTGAGTATCCATCCTACATGTGTGTTCCCGGGCTCCCTTCCAGAGTGAACCAGTGGCTCGCTGCAGGCAGAAATCTGGGCAGGCTGACAGGACAATTTCACTGGGATGCTCTCCAGAGTGACACAACACACATGCTGCACTAACTGGATCCAATGCTGTCCCAACAGGCCTTGCTCACTCAGACAAGTTTCTGTCACACTCCAGGTCATAAAACACATACTCTGGCATCAGGCTTTGAAAAATAACACATTGAGAGGCTTGACATACCTTGCTGCCAAAAAGCATAGCTTCACTGGGTCCAAATATTGTGTCAATGTCACTGGTTACTCCCACACATAGTCCAGCGGAAGCCAGAGCTGGATCACAGGGAAGTTTTTTTCCTTCTAAAGGAGCGTGCCCTCTGAACATGCTCATATCCCGTGAACATACAGATCTTGTCCTCCTTGGTCTGCCTGCTCACTGCACTGTCACTGTCACTTTTAAGATGAGACCCACCAATGCATCTACAGTAGAAGAGGCTGAGGACACTCAGGATCTCACCCTGCTGCTGTCCACCTCATCCATGTGTGCTGGATAGATTTTATATATATATATATACACACACACATATATAAAAATGGGATCCCATATATTCTGCTATCGCAGAAGACCTAGAAGGGTTTTGCTTTTTCTGTGATGGGGGATAGTGGGATACATCTCAGTGCCATATTCCAGCCTTCCTAAACACAGAGTGGATGCTGTATGGTCATGCTATGACTGGGCTGGAACCAGCAATGTGGAGAGGAGCTCTCATACAGCTCCATGTGCTCCTGCCTGCTTGTAAGCCTGCGGTTTGTCTTGTAGTGTAGAGAAAACCAGGATGCCTGCTTTGGGGAAACTGGGGTAACCCTGAACCCCATCATAAGACCTTATAACTTCAAGAAGAAATTAATCTTCTGAACAAAGTGTCCCTAAGGGAATGAGGGACACTGGGGACAGGTAACAGAACCTGTAGATACTCTAAGAATAACCAGAACTGGGATTTGGTATTAAAGAAGAACAATCAGATGGTGTTTTCTTGTTCCTATTATAGCCCAATGCCACAGCTCCTTCATGTCATGACCAGACATAACAAAACTTTACCCCATGACTTAATATGCATGATGTCAAATATTGGGAGAAAGTAAGCTGAAACATCTGTTAACATCTCACCTTATGGACCCAAACCAATCCATCACTTCAGTTCCTTTCAAGCACTGCAGTGAGAAGTTTCAACCAGGAGCATTGTCACTTCCGGCTTTTCCAACAGGATGGACAAGGTGGGCCCCAACATAAAGCATAGCCTACTGAAGCTCTACATTCCCTCACCTGCAAGTCTGGTGGGGTAGCTCTAGTCTTGACCCTCCCTACATGGCTGGCACATGGCACTGTCCCCACAAGTGGCCAGACTCTCCTCCACAGAAGGTGGAAACTGGCTGGCAGGAGACCAGGCTATCTTCTCCTTATTTCCTCACTATTGAATCTTCTCCAATTAACATGATGATAATTGTTACCTTGTGGGCCAGACATGATTAATCAGCAATTTTCTTCTTCCTTCTTTTTTTTTTTTTTAAGAACAGCTGGGAAATGTCATTGTCCCCTTCAGTAGACTTTGAAAGCTCCTCCATCTGTACAATCTAATTCCCGATGTAAACATAGAGAAAAGAGGGAAGAGAAGAACGGTGTCCCAAGGGATCCCCTCCACCCTCCATGTCTCCCCATCTCTGCCTGAGGTGACTTTCTCCCCCTTCCCTCATTGTCCTGGCCTTTAGGAACAGAGCCAGCCACTCCACTGAAGGAGAACTGAATAGGTGACGGTAAATTGAAATTAACATCTACCAGCAAGGAATACAATGCAATGATTAATGGCTTTTTAATGCTCCACTGTTTTACACTCAAAGCACTTTTTTTTAATGGTGTATACAGGGGATGGAGAATAAAAAGCGTGTGTATGTGGGAATACAGCTTTGTACACACATCTCTTTCTCACTGTCTCTCTGTAATTTTCACAATTAAGCAGGGACAATCCAGCATTCTTTAGCTTAGAATTACATAGGAAAGACTTATATCTAGCTCATCTCATCACAACTAAAAACGGAATGGAACAAAGTCATTAAAAGAAATGTGCTTTAACTAGCAGTTACCCAGATAATTGTTTTGCTTTTGATTTTATTATAACGTGGACCACTTGATTAATTAAATAAGTTTCTCTAGCCCCCTCCCCCCCCACCCCGCATGAAGGAAGGCTACAGTTAGGCTTGCTGGATGATAATTACTTGTCTTTCTATGTCTTCTTCAGGACCATCTCCATGGGTAACAATTTCAGCAGTTCATCATTCCATGCATTGACATATGCCAATAGTTATCTACGTCACTTGGCTAGATGAACACTTAGAAAAGCTGTGCATTCATCAGTCATTCTTAAACAACAAATTTTTTTTTATTTTTTTAATTAAAAAAAATTACCACCTATAAGTGTTTTCAAACTTCTATCCAACAACATGATCATATCAGATTGGAGTTGAAGTTCATCTGGTGTGACTGGAGCCAACAACTAATCAAATCTTGTGAATTGCAGTAGAATTTATCAAGGTCAAATTGGTTGAAAATGTGATCAAGTGAGATAGTTACTAATGATCCTCTCTGCTCTTGGAATAGCTACTCACTTCACCTGCTGTTGGATGTCTGCAGAGTAGACCTTTCCTCATGATATAGACTTCTACATTACTTTATAGTCTATGGAAAGAAACAGGGGCTTCAGGCATGACCTTGTCTTCTAAAGCAGATATCTAGAATAAGTCTAGAATATTTCCCTTGAAATAGTTTTTCCTCCTTGGGAGAAAAGAGTCGGATTACTAGTTCAGATGGTGATGTCCACCTGTATATACTTGCAGTTACCTGAGAATTCCTCCACCCTTCCATTCAGGCTGATGACACAACCTTTGTTTTCAGGAACCCGATTAAAAACATTTCTGCTCAAGCGCGGACTGCAAAGAGCCTCTAGTAGAATACGTTCCCACCTTTCCCGATGAAAAGAATCCTACCAGAGGAATCATTTGCATCAAGCAGTCTGTTAGAAAAAGAGCAGTACAACAGCATCAAACTTGGCAAGTGGCTCCTCCAGGAAAACATAGCATTTTGTACTTTATAGCTCGACACCACATTGACCCTACTGAGGTTTCTTTTTCATTCTGTAGGAACAAATGCAGGGAGGTTTATACCTGGGAATATCACTTGACACAAATTGAATAGTGGGTATAATTATGTATAAAAGCTCCCCTGTTACAGGAAAAAAAAAAAGACTTTAATAATCTGGTTTGTGGGTTAAAAAAAGAAAACAAAGACAGTATACTCTTTAGTTAGACAGGAGTTGTTTGTTAGTATTGCTATTGATTAGAAACTATGACAAAGCTCTAAGAAACACAAATATGAATTTGATATAAGGCGTAACTGAATGATCACATTTCAGTTTACATGATCTAGAGTAGGATTCATGCTGCTGATGTTTAAGTCTTTGATCCCCTCTGCTGTCCTTATAAACAGCTACTGGCAAAAACTCTTTCCCATACTCTTACAGCAGCCGGTAACCTTGAAGTCACATCTTGGAGCAGTGCAGAGGTCCAGCTGAGCTTTCTGGAAGTGAGGTTCTTCTGGAGCATCCCATGTTGTTCTGGATGGCAGAATATATGCAACACTGCTTCAATTTTAGCTGGGAAATCTGACAACACTGGGAACTCTACCAAGCATGAGAATAACAAACATGATGCTGTGATGGCTAACGAATGCAGGGGAAAAATCCAAAGGAAGTAAATCACTAGCCTATGTATCCCATAACACCAATGTTATGAGAATTTTTGAATCAACACACCACTACCACAGACTATTCTACTTCCATGAAAAAAGCAGAGGATGTTTGGGATCTATCTGTGGCATTTTCAGGGGTTAATGCCCTGACAAATATTTTAAGACATCTTGGGTTCTTCCTTGGGAAGACTTTGGCAAAGCAGTAAGACACATTTCATGAGTGATGTTATTTTCATGGCTATGATGTTGATGATACCAAAAACGGTTTGCAAACAACAGGAAAAGTTGTTGCAGGATAAGAGGCTCAAATTGGTTTGATGAAGCCTGAAAACACATCCTATCTTTCAACACATCATGCTGTTGTGCCTGAGCATGAGCTCAGAAATCACTGGCAAACACTAAGGACAGCTTATCTGCGATCCAGAGAGACTTTGACAGGCTGGAGAGGTGAGCCCGTGTAAACCTCATGAAGTTCAACAAGGCCAAGTGCAAGGTCATGCACATGGGTCGGTGCAATCAAAAGCACAAATACAGGCTGGGTGGAGAATGGATGGAGAGCAACCCGGAGGAGAAGGGCTTGGGGGTTTTGGTTGATGAGAAACTCAACATGAGCCAGCAACATGCGATCACAGCCTGGAAAGCCAACCATATGCTGGGCTGCATCAAAAGAAGCGCGGCCAGCATGTTGAGGGAGGGGATTCTGCCCCTCCACTCTACTCTGGTGAGACCCTACCTGCAGTACTGCATCCAGCTCTGGGGCCCCCTACACAAAAAGGACATGGACCTGTTGGAGCAGGTCCTGAGGAGGGCCACAAAGATGGTCAGACAGCTGAGGCACCTCTGCTATGAGGACAGGCTGAGAGAGTTGGGGTTGTTCAGCCTTGAGAAGAGAATGACCCAGGGAGACCTTATAGCCCATCTAGTCCCTAAAGGGGCTACAGGAAAGATGGGGAGGGACTCTTGATCAGGGAGTGTAGCGATAGGACAAGGGGTAATGGCTTTAAACTGAAAGAGGGGAGATTTAGGTCGGATATTAGGAAGAAATTTTTCCCTCTGAGGTTGGTGAGACACTGGAACATGTTGCCCAGAGAAGTTGTGGCTGCCCCATCCCTGGAGGTGTTCAAGGCCAGGCTGGATGGGGCTTTGAGTAATCTGGTGTAGTGGGAGGTGTCCCTCGTCATGGCAGGGGGGTTGGAACTAGATGATCTTTAAGGTCCTTTCCAACCTAAACCATTCTATGATTCTGTAATCATTCTATGATTCTATGATCTCTGCCTGCACTATTACCATAGCTTTGGGTCTTTGGAATAAGTATATATCTCTCCCACTTTCTAACTGGCAGGAGAGATGGGGAAGGCATGTATGTCAACTGACTGGTGCTTTCTCTTTGTCTCATCCCATATATACAGATACCACTCATCCACATTCACATATATAGATGATCCTCACAACAGTGGAAGATTTTCCTATGTGAAAATGGAAAGTACTCCAAAGAGACCTGGGAGGCACAGGATGGATTACAAGTCTACCACATCAGATCCTGATGACTACAAAATGCAGAATACTCATAAATTTCAGACTTCTCATCACTGAACCTTTTCCCTGCTGTGTTGCAGCAGGCCTCTGGAAGTTTTGGAAGAGGCACCACTCGTCAAGGTGGAATAGTTCACACATCCCTGTAAAATGAATTTATCCTGAATGCTGTTCTTTCTCTACTTTTCCTGTAAATGCAGACTGTACTACCCACATCTTTTATGCACAGAAGTGACCCCCATGACAGCATATCAGCAGAATTAGAGAGATGGAGAGTGCTCAGATACCCACCCGTCCTCTGTCTCTGTAGGAAGCACACAGTCCAACATAGCATAACCTTTATTCTGCTGCTCAGAGACTGTTCGTTTATCATCCTTCTCTTCAACTTGCCTTTTTATTCAAGTCCTCCTCTGCTAACAAGGGGTCTTTGTGGCTGTCACTTGCAAAGGGATCTGCTCTTCCAGATATGATATATTACATGCTCAATTTATCATGGCCAACAAGCAGATCTGCAAATTGCATGACCAGATCTGAAAACAGCATGACAAACTGCTCTTCAGTGCAGGCTCCTTCCCTTCAGTATTAATCTTCTCCTCCTCAGTCCCCCGACTCTCCTCATTAGCTCTATTGCTATTACAATACTCACTCCCACTTTCACCTCCCCACCGCTCTTGTTTTTCCTTTTCTGCGGCTCCAACATCAGATTTGCTCAGATGACAATCCGAGATTCATAGCTCGCTCCCCTCCCTCTTAGCACCGGGATTCAGGACCTAACAGCAACAGGCAAATAGATCATCCCCTAACGAAGGAAAGGTTTCTCTTAGCCACTCAGGACCAATGGCACATTTGCCAACAGTTGTTTATCCAGAAAGCACTGGGCACAGGCACACATCCCATCAAAGATATTACAGTAAAGGGTTATTTGAACATAAGTGGTAGCAATGATCAGTCTCTTGTACCAAAAATAATGCTAATATTACTACTACTAACAAAACAAACCTATTCACGTGATTGGCTGGTGAGTGGGCTGAGTTCCCATGGCAACTGTCGGCAGTGAAGCTTGTAGGAAGAAAGTAAGTATTCTGTTTGAAATGGTTCAGATTTCTGCCACAAAGTTCATGCAGCGTGGAAACATGCATCAGATTCCTTCATTAGCTACATAAATTGCTCCCCCCCGCCCCCAGCAGTCCCCCAAAACTAAACTATTAATGTTTGGTCTGCATTCACCTTTGAGGTGGGGAATTTGTACAAGAGAGCATAATGAAGGGAATCACAGATGATGGGTGCCTTCACTCAAGCTGTCTACCTTCATCCCCCTTGCAGTCTGCATTGCTGTTGGCACTTCGTTTCCACCTGAGGTTCGAGCAAGAGCTGACCTCGGGATATCTGCTACTCAATTAGAATGTGGCACAGACAGCCATGACCCTGCCCAATCATCCCTTTCCCTTGCCTTTCGGCAACCCAGCGCCGCATATATCTGGATTTCAGAACTGGCTTGGACTTAAGTTTGACCAATGGTGGAGATGGAGGATTTGTGCATAGTGTCAGAGAGAAACTTCTTTTTCCTCCAGCTCTGCTTCTCCAGGAAGAACTCCAGATACCACGTTGCTAAGTGTGACTACAGGCTGTAAAACTGAAGGGCATTGAAGTACAGACTGTGCACCGACAGCTGAGATGCTGCACTAGGAACGCCAGGAGAGCTCTGTCTGCTTATGTAGCTAAGCAAAATGCTCCCCTGGGGTTTAAATGGACCCCCTTACAAAGTCCTCAAGAAAAGCCTGACCCAAATGTGAAGCAGATGAATGTTGCTTTACATCTGAGTTGACAAGTCACCCACAGTGCAGTGAGGGTGCAATGCATGTACCAAAACCTGGCTGGGCACCCTTTGCCCTTCACACAGCTCCTTCCAGAAGACAGAGGAGTTCTTGGGCTGTTGGTGTAAATGAGTGAGAAAGAAACTCAAAGCACTGCAACACAAAGGACTGTGAGGCAGTCTCACACAGAAACATACGCACTTGGTAAACACTGTTAAGGACAACACAAAAAGGATTTTGCTGTGGGATTACCTTCCAGCTGGAGCTAATGGTGCGTATCCTCAGAAGAAACTCGAAATTGCAGCCTACAGATGCACCTGCCTCTGTGCAGAACCCCCCAAGCTCTTCTGAAGTACGGGGGAGTTCTGGTGATGGCAGCTCATGGGGTGGGACAAAGCCAGTTGCCTCCAGCAATTCTGAGGGGGAAAAAAATAATAAAACAACCTTTCTGTAGTTCCTTGTTCCAATGTGTCTTTCTCTAATCCACCCCCCACCCCACCCCCCTTTCCCCCTTTGATACCATTTTCCACAAGGCTGATTCTGAAATAATCCTTGACACTCAGAATAAGCATTCATACATTGGATTATTAAGCGATCTACATATGAATGGCAGCACCCACCACAACCCAAGACACAGCCGCTGAAGTTAAATGATAATGTGTTTGGCTCTGGCAGAAGGGAGGGTGGGAAGGTTCTTCTCTTGCTCGTCACAACATGTAGGGTCAATGACTTGTGGTTGCCACATATGTCCAAACTGTATGTCCCCAATGTGGTTAGTGGGAGGCAGGTGGAAAAGGGACAGACTCATTAGGGTGTGGTGGTGATGAAGAATGGTCTCAGCTCTCCTACATCCACCAGGGAAAGGGAGCTAAAGGTCTTTTTGGAGATTGCAGCCACCCACAGTCTACTTATCTATCTACAGGAGGGTGGATGTATTCATATGCAAAGTGCACAGAGGGACGGAGGACACCAGACATTTTCCTTACACAGTGTTTGTGAGAGTGACTAGATCCCCGTGTCTGTGTGTGAAGGTTTCTGGGCATGAAAACAGGTTGGGCTTCACACTTGGCTTGCAGGGTCGAGCCACATTGTCCATCTCTGTCTGTGCCCTATCTTTTGCTGTTTTGAAGAGGTGGAAAAAGATAAATGCCTCATTTCTCTGCTGAGGAACAGAGACATAGTGACTTGTCTAGGGTAACCAAGGAAAAGGAAGATTCACTTACTTCGTTAAAAGCTGAAGCCTGCAGCTACTTGTATGCTGTGCACCCTATACCCTATTGAAAATAACCACTTCTAGGGAGGGCTTCTCTCAGAAGAGTTCAGATTAATCAGACCCTAACAGTACCTATCTCTTCTGTACAAAGCTATAGTCATCTAGCTCTGAGATAGACAAAGCTGGATTAATCCCAACCAGGAAAACTGTAGTTAGATCTGGACCTGAACCTGTATCCACCAAACACAACCTGACTGCTATACGTTACCCTGCAGCTACCTGCGCATGGAAAATCACCAGTGCAGGAATGTTCCCAGGTGCAGGACCATAAATGCTTGCAGTGTTTTGATGTTAGGATGGCACCTGAAATGGTTTTAGTCCACGCCAGCTTGCATGCTCTCTTGCAATTTCCAGGCATGATTTGAGGATAAACATCGGCCATGGATATTCCCAACAGGCAGTTGTTATGCAGCCATCTCAGGCAGCATCTTAGCTAACAGTCCAAAGAACTAGGGTTTGTTTGTTTTTTTTAACTAATTTGTATGGATGTAAACGGTGGAGAAATCTGAAATAGATATGGCACAAATATTGAAGAAGCAGTTTGTCTTGAGCCTAAAGACTTCATAGTCTAAGAGAACAAGCAACAAGAAGATGGTGAGGGCAAGAAGAGAGGCAGTAGTTGGGCTGAGGTGTCAGCTGATGTCTTAGCACACCTGCAACCTAAATCCTGTGTCTTCTGAAGATGCAACTTTTATCTGAAACAACAGACAAGCAAGATTCGCACAAAGGGAACCACCTTCCCTGTGGTGAGAAAGAAATGCGTCCAGGCAGTGAGGTGGAGAGGAAAAGGAGCAGATGGTATCCTGGGCTCCTGCTGTTGCCAGCATTTCCCTGTAAACCCCAGGTAAGGTGACATCTCAAACTGGCCTCACGGGAGCCACGCTGCCGGATTTCACCTCCCTTTGGCCCACTCCTGGCAGGTGTCAGTGGGGCATTTATGAGTCACATGGAGGGTCTCAGATGACCTCTTGCTCCACAGACAAGAACGGTGAGGGCTAATGACTTTGAAACCAGACTCTGGTGACATGTGGACTGCAGAAGGTTGGGGAAAAGAGACTTCAAAAAGGAGTCGTCTTTTTTTTCTTTTTTCCTAAAAAAGTGGATGGGGCTTGACTTGGGTTTGAACATGATGTCTCTGACTAGTCCATCTGAAATTCTGATGGAAGGAAAATGTGGTGGCTACTGTGTGATGCTAGGGAGGAAATCAGGCCAGTGAATTGGCAAGAAGGTGGCCTGAAGATGTCTGGCACCAGGGAGATAGTATGAACATGGTGTGTCAGCAGAGAGGGACAAGATTGAGCAACCCATCAGCCTGAGGATATTAAACTTCCCACTTAACTCCTCAATTTGACTGAGAGGGATTAAAGGCAACATTATTATGTATATAGCAGGACGCTGCTCTTCCATGATTTCCTGGCTCTGATATTTTTGGAAAAGCTGGATTCCTGGAGACAAAATGTCTCTTGGGGCTTGTCTCCTCATTGGTATTATTGCCCTATCTTCTAAAATCACACCTGGATGAGAGGGAAGGGAGGACAGTGACCATTATGGAGAGAAACTGGAGGGATAAACATTGATCTGGGTGGGAGCAAGGGGTACCTCCTTTTGGCAGGGGTTCTCAACCCAGCCATTGACCTATGTGGTTTTACCTCCTTGGCAGGGGTAAGTGGGCTTAGGGAAGTCTAAGCCAGACAAAAGCAGTCTAAGCTGTGGAGACCACAGCCTAAGGTGTATGTGATGAGACTTGTCTGAAGGGAGGGAGGGTGCTGAATGAATTCGGCTACTGCTTGCTGGCTCCACTTTGTCAACATCAGTCTGCAGACAAGTCAGGCTCAGAGAGAGAGAGGAGTGTCAGCATTATTTTGGTTCCTAAGTGCTCAGGAGTTTATCTCTGCGTTTTGGGGCAAGGGATAAATCCAGAGGGCTCACCTTTGCTCCAGCCACTGCTTATGCATTTTGCATGAGTGAGTGAGTCATTGGACAAAACTAGAGGCACAGTTTGGAAAAAGAACCAGGACCGAAGCTTGCTTTACTGCTGTGTTGCAAAGCCAGACTACTCAAGCTGATTTTAGGTCCCATGTTCCTCATCGTGGAAAAGGGGACCCATACCAGCCTCCAGCCTCGTGTCATATTGGGAAAAAGGAGGAATGGGACCTATAGCCACCTCAGGCCACGGAGGGACTGTGCACCTGTGGGTATTCTGCAAACCTTCTTTGGCAGGGAGGGCATGGTAGTACAAACTCTGGGCTGACAGACCTGCATCTCTGTCAGCAGTTAGTCAGGGTCCAGTCTGGAGTTTTGTTCCACCTGCTTTTGAGGCTTTCTGGGGCACCAGGAAGCAACAAAGATATGCCCAATAGAGGGGATGAATAATTAGCAAGTCCTGAATCACTTGGGACCCTGGAGTGGCCAGAAAGTCACATACAAGAAAATCCTCTTGCCCCTTGCCCAGCTGCTGATACACACTGAATTAAGAGGACACCAGAATGCAGAGGAGGGCTGCATGACTTGCATGGAGAAGATAAAGGGTCTTACTGAACTTTTGCCAAATCCCTCTGAGACCTTAGCAGTTTCTTTCTAAGCCATGGGCTGAACAAAAGTGGACAGCAGATCATCTTTTCTGCCACACAAATGGATCTCCCCAAGAGAGGCATTACGTTGAGACAAGTCTGCAGCTCTCCAAGGATGGTTGAAACTAGGAGACAGCTGGATGAGGCTTACCTCCATGGTCTTCTGCAGAGGAGGTCACATTCCCCATCTCGCACTCCAAACATTTCTCTCTTTCTCCCTTCCTTCCTCATTTTGGTTGCAAACACCAACAGTTATCACAACAGGGACAATTTGGATGTGTCTTGTACATCCAAATAAAATACAGACAAGAAACCGTTATCAGTGAGGAGCCATGCATCTGCTTGTCTTGCCCTGGGGAAGTCGCTAGATTTCCTTGGGTTCAGTTGAAACCAGAATCTATCACAGAGCATTTGCCCTGCTCCACCATCTGGGGTTTCTGTAATTAATAAATTGTCAACAGTGATGTAATCATCATTTTGAGGAAGCGTAACGTGTAGCACTGTCTTTGATAGGGTTCAAACACCAGCTCTGATTTTTGCCTCTCTTTATTATACATTTTTTTAAGTGTGCTGTGGAAATGTGTCACCCCTTGTGATTATACTAAGGAAAAAATTACAGAAATGACACAAATTACTAATTACTTTATTATGCAGTGATTAAAAAAAAGGGAAAGAAAAGAATGAAAAGCTAGAAGTTGCTTCAGCAAATTCTATTTTTAAAGAAATAATTACTGGGTTTCAAATGTACTAAATTAAGTAATTCTCTGCCAGATTTCTTCTCCCCTTTTAATCTTCATTCTTGGCTGCGTGGCTGGCTTTGCAGTCAATGCTTTGCTAGGGCGCTGGGCTTAGCCCCGTATTATTATTAATTATTAGCAGTATGGTAGCATTCCCTGCCAAACGCAGAGCCGTGCTGCCTGTACTAGGTGGTACGCAGGCACTGAGTGAGATGTGAGGCCAAGAGAGCTTCTGGGCAAAATAGACAAGGCAGTCGATGCTCATACATTTTGCAGAGATGCCTCATGGCTTGTCTCAACTGATACATGCTGGAAACCCTACACACATGGTCAGGGGACAGCAGAGGAGCCTGGGGGCAGATCACGTCACAGAGAAAAATAATTTTTGCAGCTGGGATGTGTGTTTCTGAAGGATCTACAGAAAGAAGGCAGGAGGCGCCCTGATGTGCAACCACCATGGTGCTTATCTGCTTTAACTCTGGGGGCTGGGGCTTCCTGGGGTGCCAGAATTTCCCTGGGAGGGGGTTTTTGCCTCAGCCTCACCATGGTAGTAGTATCTTTCCTCACACAGGGATGTGGGAAAGGAAAATGGGATATTCTCAACCTCCTTAAGAGAAGTGCTCAGTGATCAGAGAAACCAGAAGGGATGTCAGGGGTGTTGGTACAACTAAATTGTGCCCATGCAGGAGCTCCTAGGCCACCTCCAGGACTCAGGACAGTCATGGTGAGTACCCCAGGAGAC
The DNA here is from genome assembly GCA_013398815.1 of Ibidorhyncha struthersii. Classification (NCBI taxonomy): domain Eukaryota; kingdom Metazoa; phylum Chordata; class Aves; order Charadriiformes; family Charadriidae; genus Ibidorhyncha; species Ibidorhyncha struthersii. Next base: position 29,003 of record VZSZ01009985.1, read on the forward strand.
ATCTGAATGAAGTCTCCCAAGTGCAGCAGTGAGTTCTGCGCTGGGACAGCATTTGGGATGAGCACGTGGGGGTGGAGGAAGGCTGGAGGAGGTGGCAGGCACAGGGTCTGGGTCCTGCTGAGGAAAAGGGACAGCTTAAAAATCAATAGAAGAGATCCTGGTTTGTGGCAGGGTGACAAGGTTAGAGCATGAAGTCTGCTTGGAGATGCCATTCCCCAAGCCAGGTCCCTCTAGGATGTTGCAGGGAATATAACCCTAAGCCAGGACCCAGGCAGGGGCTGAACATGGTCTGGAGAGAAAGAGACTCAGGTTCTTCTTTTAGATGGGGTGTCAAGTTCAGGCAGGATTGGCCATTTGGCAATACCATTGCCTGGAGATAATCACAGTGACTTTAGGCAATGCAATGGGTGGGAAATCTCTCATTTCTAACGATCTGCTCAGCACTTCAAATACGCCTTTCTTTTGAATCCCAAGCTGCAAGGAAATGTTTCGTATCATCCTGGATCACAGAAATGCATGCTGACAGTTTAACAGCCTGCTTCTTTACAATGTTTAGGCACACTCTGTGCCAGGATAACTATTGCCCAACTTTGTGCCAAGTTCAGTACATCCTGTTTCTCTTATTCTTTCCTGTCATACAGATTTTGGTAAGCCTGTGTACCCCAAACTCTCCCAGGACCTCCCCTCTCCCCCTCCCCTGTAATTAAACAAGAACCGTTGACAGCTGCTGTCGAAGCCAGTTCCAACTCTCCAGAAATTTTCAGCAAATAATAAGAGAAGCTCTGAAATAAGAAGTCAGATGAATTCAACAGAGAAGAGGCAGATTCTCAACAGCCCTAAGGGACCTTAGTTCAGAGAAGTGCCACTGACACTACACAAGAGAAAGGAAAAGCAATTAGCTTTTTTGCTGCCTGGTGCGATTCCAGAACCAGCTCGCAGAGAAGGGGAGGGTTTTGCAAGGCTTTCCCCCCACCCCCACACACACTTTTTACCATCAAAGTTGTGTCGCTTGCATTGCACAGTGTCTGAGCTGGAGTATCAGCTCTAACTCAAGGGATCCCATCGTGAGAGGGTGCACCCACCATTGCCCTTTGTGGGCCCAGGGCAAAGTCACCAGGGAGACAAATGGGGCTGGCTGAGGTATGGAAAAGGATAACTTTTGGAGTGGTCTTTCTGACATTTCCTTGCCAAGAGTTTGAAACACCATCGTGTCAGAAAGGATTTGCGGTGGACGTTTCTTTAAGCAAGGAACTTGACAGATATTCTTGCTCTGCTGAACTTGCTTTGCTGACTGCTTGGTAAGTCCTTTAAACAATGGTTTTGTGATAAAAAGTGTCTCATAACTAAAAACATCATAATTGCTAAAAACATTCTCATTAACAAAAAAGTTTTCCTTTCAATTTCCCCTATTCAGGCAGCTCTGTAAGCTTTTAAGCCTTCAAGCACGAATAAATGACATCTTTGCTAAGAATGGCTAGTTTACATCAGCAATGAGATTGGAGAGGGAATCTGGGTTTACTGCAGATGGAGGGGGAAGTGCTTGAGGTTAGCACAGACTGAAGTTCTCAACTTCCGAAAAGAACACCTCTTTTCTTATCCAAACTCATAGGCAGAAGTTGAGAGGTTCAAAAGCTCTAAGCCAAGATCCCGGGATGATGCTCAGAGGAATTGACCTTTCTCAGGAGGATCTGACTTTTGGCTTGTGCAAATGCATGGAGAGGTCACATCCCATGGTTCAGAGTGAATTAGCTGAGTAGGTCAGGAGGACACATGAAAAATAAAGGGCTTCTGTGTTAGCAAGCATTTGCCAGTGAGATCCAGCTATGACTTCAACCAAAGTGAACCTTAATTTGGCCCAAATTCTCTCAAATCAAGGTCCACTTGGTATATAGATTCCAGATTGGCCTACGTGTTGTCCTCTGTGGGCATTCAGTAAACAGGTTGGCCTTTGACTGCTCCAAATCCAGAAGGCAACGTAACAGCCTTCCCAGGATCCTGTGATAAGTCTGGGACCATCACCACAGGGTTAGGTGGGATAGCCAAACCATGCCCACAATATCATATCCCAGTTATATAGATGTGATATTAGCAGAGTGCCCTAAGACTCATCCCAGCAAAGTTGAGAAGGATGCTCTACCATCAGTGTGATGTGATCAGGCAGCTGTTATGACCCTGAGCCTTTCCTGCCGACAAGGAACGCTGTTTTGCATCTCAGCATGGCACTCAAGGCTTAATTCATGCCTATCTCCAAAACATTTTCACCTGCAGGCTTCAAAATTGGTCCCATATCCTGACGCGGGACACATGCTGCTGTGCTAGCCTGCACTAAAACTGCCTGGAGGACACCTCTAGATTTTCTCTTCCTACGATCGAAGATAGCAGTCACCTCCAATGGAAAAAAGGTGACATTGTGAGTTGTCATCACCTTGATGTCTTTCCAAGAAGGAGTATGAAGTTCACAGTGGGGTTTCTTCCTCTTGACTCTTGGGTCCCCCCACCAGGGTAACTTCATCCCCCCTCTCCCCACCGCCTGCTTCCTTCTCCCTGGTGCCCAGCGCCAGTGGCAGAGCTGCCCAGCGCCCAGCCCGGGCACACAAAGGGCTGGTGTTTGCTGGGCAGTGCCTGCCCGGGGCAGCAGCCCTTGGCCATGCAGGGTGTCGCCAGTGCTGAGCTCAGGTGGGTCGGGCATGAACCCTTGGCCATGGGGCACTTGTGATCAGAGGAACAGCCAGCGCAGGGCATGGCAAGCCCAGAGTCATCCTGAGATCCTGCAGTGTCAGGTTGACACAAAGCCCCTGCACTAGCCTTCTGCTAGTGATGGCCAAAATCATATTGAGTGGGGTATGGGGCTGAATACACACCAGAACAGGTGACAGGTCAATGTGAATAGAGAAGAGGCTTACAGCCACAGATACCTGCCAGTGTAGATAGACGTGAAGAACAAGGTATTAGGCAGGATATGATGAGAAAAAAACAGACAATAAAATATCTCTGTTAATGACTCTGGATGTGCACAAGAAATGGATTTACTTTACACCAAAGCTGAAAAGGTACCCAAAAATGAGAAGTCAAGCTGGTTGCTTCTGACCCCAAACAATTATTTTAAAAGGCAAATAAACATAGAAAATAAGGAGAATCACGTTTGTGGCTCACTGACCTGAAACTAAGCAGTCCTGTTTGCATTCTGAGTTTTAAAAGCAAAACATTTCAGTCAACATGGAACAAATAATTTTCTTCCATTTTCACATTTTCAGTTTTGGTCCCTGTCCTTTTAGAAATCTGGGTCATAATCTGAATGAAAATACTACTTTGAAACAACCGAAACATTCTTCTTGAAATTGCCCAAGCAAGAGTTGTTTATTTTTCTGAAACTCCCCTTTTGTCTCTTCTTTCCTAGACAAAATTACTCATTAAATTTAATGTGAATTTGCAAATCATTTCAGACTTCTTCCCAACTCCTTTTCTTTTTTTTTAAGGGTATTTACTACTCTCTGTATATACATATATGTGAGTGTGTATACATATCTATGTATAGATTGTGATTAAATTCTCAGCTCTGCAGAAAGATTCACAGGGAGACTGAGGCATCAGAGATTGCCTGTTCAGGAGGGGGTAGGTTAGGCTCATGATAACATATCTTTGCAGCTACAAGGACATCTAAGCTCGAGCAAGGGGAAGGTATTTCAAATGTCCTGTTGCCAGTTGCTGCCAGACTGACTCCCTGGAGAGAAAAGGCAGAGCATAGCAAGTGTCTGAATACGGCCCTCCGTCCTCTCTGCAATCACTGCATCCCGCTTGTCCCAGATGGCACAGGGGAATAGCCGTTTCTTTTCTGACTCAACCAAGCCTACTCGAGCTACACATTTCCCACTCCCCCGTTGCCAAAAAGCAAACAATCCATTAGGGCTTCGCTGACTGGATCTGACATTTCCCAGGTGCAGATTAACACGCCCTCGGGGCCTCAACACCATAAAAATCAACTCATCGTTTGCGCATCACTTCCCATCATTGCTCCCAGTAATGAGGAGACCCAGCACCTGCCAGCCCAGTGCTCAGCGCCCGACGGTGTTGGTTTCCAAGGTGTTTGACTTGGCATGGAAGGGATGAATGGGGGAATGGTGGCATGTCATTCGTGGCACAAAGTGTTCAGGGCTGATATCCATTTAGGGTATTCCTACCTTCCCCTGGCTATTCCCTGGCTGTGGATTGATGATGTGTAGTCTTTGGAGATGGAAGCAACTTTAGGTATCCATTCCTCTTGCTGGTTGTCCCTGCCTGGTCCTGTCCTCTTAGGTGGGCTGATTCAAGGGTGTACGGGCCATGCCATGAAGCAGAGACCTGACCCACCTCTAAAATATCTGCCTTTTTCTGCAGACTTTCTTAGTGTCTCCTTCCAAACCCAGCCCCATCCCTGCTCTTGTCCACCCCATGGACCCTAGAATTTGTGCCAGCATAACAGCAAGATGGGAAGGGGTGGCAGCAGGAGGGTGTAGAAGCAGGAGCATCTTGAGCTCACATTACTAAATCACACCACATTGTAGATCAGACTGGCACAACAACCTGTGAGCTTGGACATACCCAAGCGAACTTCACATTCACCCTGAAGTGTTGAGGGAACACTGCTCAGACCATTTGAATTCAAACAAGTTTGGCCAGCAGCATTGTACTATTTAAATTGTTGGAGCTAATCTATGTGAAGGAGGTTGGGAAGAAACCTGGGGAGAGACTCGGATTGATACCTCCCCTGGCACAGCTAGACTGAGACAAAGACATGTGCTCGCATCCTGACTAAACCTCCGTGAGGACTTGTTAAGCACTATCCCTTGAGAAGCAACTCATCTATGGCTGGTTGTTGATGTCACACTTACTCCAGAATGGGTCCATCTTGTTCCAGTTCAGTTTCACCCAACTCTTCATCCAGATGAAACATGAAGTTGGGGCAGATCTGGTGAGCCAGGACTGTGTCTGAATGTAAAAGCATTTGCAGCCCTGTCTTGCATGCTGGGTGTACATCCTTTTGTCCTCTGTATACAGAAGCAAAAGTTCTCCCATGGCTGGAATGAAGGTCCAAAACCCAGGGGATGGGGTTCTTCCCCCAGCCCTAGCACACATCGGCTGCGTGGACATACAACTGTGGATTCACCTGCAAATCACTTTCTCAATTTCAAAAAACGTCTCACTTTTGCAACCTTACACAGTGCAGACATGAAAATTAATTAACACAGACAATGCTTGAATGAACATCTTCCATTAGGGGCTGAATAAATGCTGCAGATGCTCTTTAAAATATGACACTTTCCCCAACCTGCAAAAATATTTTCTCTCTTTCCTTGTAGAAGTCCTTCACTCAAAGAAGAAAAGCACAGTTCCTCAGGCTGAGGTGAGCCATGCGGGTTAACTTTGTATCTATGGAGTATTCATAGTGCTTTTTGGATTCTGGGCTGTCCTAAATCATGAAGCCTTCTTCACTCTGTAACCCAGCATGTCTGTAGCATGGACGAGCTTATACTGGAAAGCAATGGGATGCTCACAGGTCTGTAGAGCCCAACGTTGCATGACAGAGGATGAGCACCTCTGCTCCCTGGCACGCTTCATCCAGCCCTTCCAGGTGCTCCCACCAGCATTACTCGCCTCCTTCATTGTCTTATTCTGAAGGAGCAGAGCAAATCTCCTTCTCTCATGTCCTGGTTTGAGGTAAAACTGGACCAATTGCCCAGTTTTACCTCAAACCAAGACATCTCACAACTCACCACCATGGCTATTGGGCCATGGGTTACTTTTGTCCACCTCATCCCCTGCTAATGCTGAGCATTGCCACAATGGTTGCGCTCTGGACTTTTTCATTCTTGGTACCTCCACCACCTGCATAGCCAGGCTCAAAGTGCTCCATGCAAGCCTCACAAAAACAGATCCATCAAAAATCTCTCCTGTTGCTGTTATAGACTGGTACTGATCACAGGCCCTCACACAGTCCCATGGACATGTGGGGAAGCTTGCAGATCCCATACTTTGCTATGTGGGTGGGAGATATGGGTAGAAAAAAATTGTCAGAAGAGCCATTGCTTATATTAATGAGGGAGCAATTACAGAGATTACAGCAGTCAAAGAACAAGGACAGCCATAGCAGGTCAAACAGAAGATCACTTCATCTCTGCATGCTGTTGCCAAAAGTAACCAGCAGTAGGTGTCAAGAGATTATCTAAAAAATATGTAAGTGTGGAGTGATTCTTTTCAAAACACTCTTTCAGGCCCCCAGTGAGCTATAACTCATGGTCTTCTTGAGAAAGAGCAACCCTTAGTGGAAACACTGACATGGATTCAGAGATGTATGCTCTTTGAGGTGCCGTGTTGCAGGGCGGTCTCAGGCAAGGTGTTCTGGGCTCCGTCTGGCTTCTGAAACATTAGTGTCTAGTGCCACTGCAGACACCCAGGTTATCTGGGACATCTGCAAGGGGGTGGTAAAGGTAGCATCAGCTATCATGGTCTGCAAATGTATCTGCATGCCGCTGAATGGGCATGATGGGGCCAGGTCAGAGAGGAGCACCCCTGGCCCAATGTCTCAACCTCCTGCCCTATTCTCCTATTTCTTCCCTTCAAGCTCTGATCCTGTTCTTTGCCCCTCAAAGTGTCTGATTCTCATTTGCAGCTTGATCTCATGCCTCCATGTCCGTGCAAAACATGTACTAGGGTCTGTCACACCGAGGGGCTTTAAACCCCCCACCCTTCGCTGGGGTCAACTCAGGCTGGAAGCTGGGGTTGTTGGATCTCACACCATAGCTAGGGGGTAGCTGACAGAGCTGAAAGCTCTTTAGAGGCCACATCCTTCTGCATTAGCACAGATAAAGGTCTAATCCTGCCCTTCTTTCTCCTTGCGCTGGGATGCTGTGGGGATTATCTCACCATTTCCAAACAGACTGAACCTTTTCGTGAGGCTGACAGGCGCTCGCCGCCACTGGAAATTAGCTCCTGCAGTCTGCAGAAGATGCATTCATTACCTCATGCCCCTTGAGGCCCTCTGTGCTGGAAGTAAGCGCGAGCCTGGCGTGGCAGCTCCCTGGGTTGACACACAGGGCTCTGCACTGAGCTCCATGAACGTCCAGGGGCAGAGGCACATCATCCCCGTCCCCATCCGAGCTGTCCTTGCCAAAGTCACCAGGCGCTTTGCAACCCCTTCCCTCTCTCCCGAGGCAGCCGCTGCCCTACGCCCTGCAGAGTTAACTCATTCTACCTGAACGCAAACAAGCTCTCCCTTGCACTCCCATTAGTGCCGTTTGAAAGCCGTGATTTGCCATCTTGGCTTCCCGGCATCCCGCTGCTCCTTCTTGCGCAGTGCAGGCTTCGCCAGGGTTGTTCCTGTCATTTAAAACAATGGGGAGACAAGGGCTTAAAAAAAAAAAAAAAAAAAAAAAAAAACANAACAAACTCAAATTCAGGCACTTTATGATGGACAGAAAGATTTATTCCTTCCATGCCTGCCCCTAAAAAAAGATTTTCCCCAAATCCTACAAGATCATGAAATACATTTGGTATGTAGATGGTGCTTGGTCTGTTCTGATAAATCTCAATGAAGAACTGTTTTGTTTGGTTGGTTTTCACCATATTTCTAGTCATTATTCTAGTGTGATTATCTAGCTAAGGGAATGTCTCTAAACTTCAGAATATCTGAGTGTTTCCACAGTGTTTAACAAGCCACACAGCCCTACGAAGGAGGAGGTTGCTGCTCACCCTTTCTGCAGCTGGGAAAGCGAGGGGAAGACTTGTTCAGGGACATGCGGGAAGTCAGTGACAGAGACGGGGATTTGAACTGAGTGCCAAGCCGGTCCCTAACACTCTGTCCTGATAATTCAAGATGCTTCAATTCCCTTCTGTACGCAAAAATAAAAAAGGTTTGGGAGTACCTCGAACCTGTTGTGTCCTCATCTGCATGCGAACCTGTGGCTGTAGCCTTGGTAATGCTCCTTTAAAAGGACCGATATTTACCCTGCTGCATCCCATGCACTTGCAAAGGAAGCAGCAGGGGTGAGAGCGAAGGCTTTGAAAGAGGATGCAGAGTGGGATGCAGATGAGTGTTCAGCTAGAAGCATAAGGGGATTGAAATGGAGTGAGCAAAACTGGATTAGTTACCTGGCAATTAAGTCTAAATTAGTGCACAATCATACGGTACAATTGAGCTTGGAAAGGAGAGGGTGTTCTGGCAGCTGGAGTCGATGAAATCTGTGGAGATCAAACCCTGCTGTATGGGGCAGGATATATGGGGCAAGTCTGTTCAGCTCGTGTTTTTCCTGGACATCTGAGAAAAATTACTGACTCTAGTACTGTCAAATAAGGGCTGTGGGTAGGAAGAGCAGGACAGTGGTCTTTTTTTCCCGAATACACATAAACAGAGAGCCAAGACCAACCTGGGCCATTCAGCTGCAATCCCAGCATTTTAATAATTCATACTCCTGATCATTTCAGAATCCCACGTTCCCCAGAGACCATCCCAGCCAACCTGCTGCCTCACCCCACTGGCGACCAACATGGGTCACTGCTCTCAAAGTCTAGATGCCTCCCAGCTCTGGTGGCACTGCAATCTGTGGTGCTTGGCAATGCAACCTGTGCATCAGGAGTGGTTTCCTCCCTTACCGCACCTTCGCCTCCCCCAGCTCCCATCATCCTGGCTTTCCCTGGCTGTCCCTGACGTCCTTCACCCCACAGGGGGTCCAAGTGTTTGGCAGAGTCCGGCACACGCTGGAGCATCCTGCGTGCAACTTTGTGCAGAGGGAAAGGAGAAGCAGCATCCTGTTGCCAGGTGATGCATCTCCAGTCTGCATCTCCTCCCATCTTTAAAGGGCCAGAAAGGGGCTTTGTTCTGAGCCAGCACACTATTTGAGCAGATCAGAGCAATTTCTGATGCCTAGAAACCCATTGCCAGGCAACCTGATGCTTAAGCCCTTTCCCAGCCTTCGAGGGACAGACTCTCCCTCCTGCCCGCTGCCAAACCTTCCCCTCTGCAACCCCCCTCCTCCTCACCCCAGCTGAGGATGAGCACCCAAAACCCTCCTGCTATGTGCTGAACTCTTGGGCTCCCTCCCACCCAAAGCATCTGTTGCTACAGAGCCCAAGTCCTACTTGTTCTCATGCTGGGGACAAACAAGCCTTGGTGCCAGTTTGTAACAAATCTCTGACCAGCCAGGATGTCTCTGGTGTTGTCACGTTGCCACAAGCCACCAGTCCAAGTAGCTTTGCAGTAGTTTGTGGGGCTGAAGACTTCTTTCCACCTCACATCCCTGCTCAGAGGTGGTCTTCACCTGCAGTCAGAGTTGCTCCCCTGGGCAATGCCTGGGTACTCTTCCAGCAAGAGCAACGTTTTACCCCTGACCATTCCCATTAGGCAGTGCCTAGGCAGCCATCCTGATCTGAAGTCCAAGGGAGTTTGCTAGCAGAACGTCTGCTAGCGGAACTTTTGCTAGCTGCCACTTCATGACAGCTGGTCTAAGACATGGGAACAGCCCCCACCATGTTTCATTTACTGGAGTAATGGTAATTGCATCTTGATGTTGTCACAGCAGCTCTGAGCTTGATAACCAGGATAGTCCATCCTGTGCAAGATGTCCTTCAGCCTAACACATGGGCCCTGCCAGCACTGTTGGCTAGAGGATGGCAAAGTAAGGCTGGCGAGAGGAGTCATGGTCCCTCAACAGAGCCTGTCCCCACCTCCCAGCCACCCTGAGGAACTAAAGAAGGAGACAGTGTAATGACACACAGGGCTGGAATGAAAAGAGAGTGTATACAAGAAAGAGGACAAAAGAAAGTAGATACTGTGGGAAGAGGAAGGGAAGAAGTTAAGCATGAATGTTTTCCTTGCAGGTTACTAATACTCATTGCACACTGACTCACCTGGGCTGGAAACCTCTTAAGCACAAGCATGAGGAGACCATGCGCCAGTGATAGATGGTGTAGTCATTATTTGGTCGCTCAGGCTGGAGCCATCCATCACTCAAACCACAGTCACTGAAGACTGAGCACCAGCCAGGTCCTATTTCCCTGAGGAAAGAGCAAAGAAAGAAGGTGGTCTACACTGGCACTTCCCAGCCCTGAGGGCAGAGCTCCATGTGGCACAGTGGTCCTTGGAGACAGTATCTGCTGCGGAAAACTGGGCCCCCGATGCTAGGTCCTGTGTAAGCCCCTTAGAAATCCCATCCCTAAATGTCAGTCCTGCAAGCTAGTCTCGCTGCCTCCTGCGCACAGCCGAGATGAATGCTCCTGGTGGTCAATCCACCCCAACGTGTCTTTCCCACTCTCTTCATCCCTCTAGGCCCCTGCTGACAGACTCTTGCCATTAGATATGATGGAGAGGGCTGTTGCCCCTACACAGGCACACTCACATGCTATAGAGGCTCTGGGAGTAATGAAAGCAATGAAATAAATCACCAAAAGAGCAAGTGGCTGTGATGAATTAGTAGGTGTTAAATGAACAAAGCAGGCGAGCTGGCCAGGGCACTGCCAGTCTTTTTCTTTAGCAAAGATGTGAAGGCAATGGGCAATGGGGTTTGCAGTGCCTCTAATTCCCCTTTCATAGTTTGCCAGGAGTGCTTTCAGAGTCACTTTGTCGATTGAATTTGTCAGCCACCATTCTGAAGACAGCAAAGCTGCTTTAGCTGTCTTTATTGTGGTGCTCACACAAGGCAATTCCAAAGCATCTGTATTCATTCCAAGCAGCATTAGGTAGCTGATGATTCAGCCAGCTGCTGGCAGATAGCTGCTCTCTCCTTGAGATGACTGAGTAATACAGGAATAACCTAGGGATTTTGCTCCCCTTTGGTGTGCCTCTGAGTTTATTTATTTATTTTGGGTGGATCCCATTTATCACATGCCTGCAGGAGCTGAGTTTTGAGCACAACATCCCCTTGGGCATGGAGAGCAGGAACAAGTTTGCCTCTCATTTACTTTGGACAGCTTTGTCTTACCTATTTAAGATGAAACCTCGCTGTAGCTTGGGAGCAGGACTAGGGGATTGGAAGTTGTGTGTTAGGTAAGAAAAATCAGGGTTTCTGGCTGTGGACACAGTGGGTGTGTAAGAAGGAGTGAGGCCAGAAAAGTCAGGTTGGGCAGGAGAGAGAGAAAGATCTGTTTCTTCCTCAGCAGGCTGGTGTGGTAGATGCTGAGGGTCCCTGAGCCCATCTCAGCTGGTGCGAAGGCTTCTGGAGGCAAGCAAAGGTGAACTGCAGCAGCCAGTGGCAAACCCTGCAGCCCTCAGGGGTGCAAAGTGGGGATCTTGGTTGTGCTCAATAAGCCAGGCTTGCATCTGTGTCACTGCTTGGAAATCAGTGGGTCACAAAGCAGCTGAATCTGCTCTGGAGTCTTGGACAGGGCTCCTGGGGTTGGATGCATTTCTGCTAACTCTTCCTGCCTGCAAGTTTAGTTTCTTTTCTAAGCTGTTGGCCTCACCCCAATCTCCACACTGTGGAAGGAGATAGGGACATTTCAGCCCTCCTGAGAGAGGTGTCTGAGATAAGTGGACTTGAATCACCCTAAAGAGGCTCTGATTTCTCTCTGCTGATTACAGAGGGAATTTGATGACAGCCTTAGACCAGACACTAACTGTGAAACAGCCACGAGTCTGGGCTGCAGTCACAGTTCCTCTGCCCCTACTCTGGGCACTCGGTATTTGACCTGCTTTTTCTCTGGGAGCCATAAACTGATTTCTGAAATTCTGTTTGCCAGTTCCCTGTACTCCCCCAGTGGCTCCATACACTATCCAAGCCTGCTCTGAACACTGCCTGCTCCAGTTTTTCCACTGGAGGACACACAGATTTTCTATATTCCCTATATCCCAGGTCCTGCATCTGTTGAGTGTTGTTCATCCTATGCCTGCATTGGGGTGATTGTCCATTTCCACCTTTCCACGTGATCAGTGCTTATAGCTCACAGATGGGAAGTAGATAAGTAGATACACAAGACAAAAAGCAGTGCTCATCCAAAAGTAGCTGTTATCCTGTGAAATGGAGTGGTCTCACCTTCTAAAAGCACTTGTTCCACCTTGGAGGATACTGTCTGTTGCCTCACTGCCCCACGACCCACCACAGCAATTTTTGCTTTGTGGAGCTTTGGGAGAACAGATCCTCCTCTCTATCACCACTTTGAAACAGAAAAACTTGGTCTCCTACCCTAAACCTTCTTTTCCTCCAAAAGGTACTTCTGCATGGATCTCTGGGGGCATTGCTACAGTTTGCAGGGGCAGACACAGAGCTGAGCAACTTCTTCCTGAGACAACCTACAGGTGGGCAGCTAAGCATCTTCCATGTCCTCAGGCTGACTCTGCTCCTGACCTTTCCCCGCTAATGTATGTTTAGTTTCCTTCCAGATGCACTTCAGAGGGTGGAAGTGAAGCTGTCCTTCAGGGTCAGGCACTGATGCTGAGTTATCCTTGGAGACTGGTCACAGCACAGCCCCCTCTGGCTTCACTGGGAGGAAAGCTCCTCTCTGCAAGGCAGGGAACAGAAGGGAGAAGATGAAAGAGGCAGAGAGGGGGAGCATTTCAGGCTTGTAATTCAGTTACAGTGCAGCGAATCGATTTGCTGCGGCTCAGAGGCCTGTTTGTTTTCGCAGGAACAGAGGAATGAGTCCAATGACAGCGGTGCGGAGGGGCTCGAGTCCACTGTTCGACCCCAAATGCAGCATGGGGCTGGGAGGGGAGGATGCCAGGCAGGCATTTTTGCAGGTGTTGGCTTAAATCCAGCTCTTTGCCTGTCTCATCCTGCACACAGGTGAGGTTGGGTTAAGGAGGTGTGAGCGTGGCAGCCAGTCCCTACCAGGCAGCCTGCCACACTGGAAAAAAGTTTGTTGTCACCAAACTGTTTTTTTGGCTGCAAGAACAGGAACTGCCTCTGAGGATATGACCCTGAACCTGGACACCCAAACCAGCCTTTCTGATGTCCCAGAAGAAGGGAGAAGTTAATCGTGATAGCTTGTTGCTAAACTGAAAGGGCATATCATTCACCTGAGAAAAACAAGAAAATCTGGGCTTGAAAGTTTACCCGGAAACACTGTAGTAAGAGCAGGGAGAGAGAAATATGGGGCAGGTTGTGTCACCCAACAGCCCCTGTCCTTCAAAGAGGCAGAGGGGCACCCATCAGCTTTCTTGTGTATGAGGCCAGCCCTGGCCACTGATGTTCATCAGAAACAAATGCAGTGGTCAGGACTGAGGACCCAGAATAACATCCCTTTAACTCTCAAAATCTGTCCAAAAACCTCCTAAGGGCTCTCCATCTGAAATTGGTGATGTGTCTGGCACAGGACAGACATCCATACATCTGTCTGGGCTGTGGTGCTGGGATCATCTATGTGCTATGTCCACTGCTTTTGGCAGTGACCTCAAGAGCGATAAAGGCCCTATAAGGATGGACAGGGAGCAAAAACAATGCCAGAGATGAGGCACTAAAAGGTATCAGGTGATTGGACCTGGCTTAAAACCCCTGCCTCCGCTCACTGCTTTTTTCCTTCCCCTTGAACACCTCACTGGAACCGGAAACATGAAACCCAGCCCCCTTCTTAGCCCTTATGTAAGGAAGACAGGAGATCTACCCTAGTGTCCTGATGCTGTTCAGCAGGGCATCACCTGGCTGGTGACCCCATGGAGTAACACAGAGGACAGGGAGGGGGTAGGCTGGGAGAGCTGGTCAAGAGCTCCTAAATGGCTCGGGACTGCAAGGCTGTGGAGGGCCAGGAGAGAGAGCTGCCTACCAGCAAGGACCTTGAACATGTCCAAGGCCTGGAGCTGCCTGGCATTACTGGTCTTATGAAGAGTGAGCAGCACAGAGGATCGAGGTAAACCACAGGAAGCATGTGGGTGCTGCAGCTCCAGGTGGAGATTCACCAGCAAGGTAATGCTGAGTTCCCACTCTGAGTTGTGAGGCAGACCCTCAGGACCTTGGCCCAGCATTCCACTATGCTACTTGCAACACAAAATCTTCATTTTGAACATAACTTCTGAAAACAAGATGGTCATAATCCCAAAAGAGTGCTAGAAGAGGAGTGGAAATAAGCTTTTCTTGGCCAGGCACTTTTCTTTTGGAGCCTTTATTATATTTCCAACATTGCAGTTAAGAATGGAAGCCTCTGCTTTGCAGGGGTGCACTGCTGACCATCCTGCTGTCTCCAGTTTAATCTTGTCTTATATTTAACACAGCCCTTAGGGTACTGGAGCGACTTGCTGACACAAAGTGTTCAAGATGGAAAAATGCAGAGATACCCTATGGAGCTCTTAGAAACCAAGGATACAAGAGGGTGAGCTGTGTTTGCTGCCCATCAGATTCAGTTTGTAGCTTGATATCACCTAGTCCCAGGCAAAAGAGCAGAATTGTCTCCTGAGAGGCATTACACAAAACCTCCCTGACGCAAGGTGAATGGAGGTAAAACAGCCTGGAACTCCAGGGTTGTCCCATGTTGTCACAGATGACAATCAGAAGGCAGACCCTCTGGGACTTTGGCTGGAGACTGCGGGGAAAGATTTCCCAGAATAGGGAACTTCGGGAGGCTAAAGGTGAAAAACAAAGCTCTACCAAGCTCCTTCAGAGATGTCTTCTTTCCCTGAGTGTAACTGGTGTCCTTTGTCTAGGTAACAGTCTTGATGAGAAACTTCTGAGACCTTCTTGTAGTGACCTGATGTTTCTTGGCCAAACTCTGTCTTATGCCTCATACAAAGGACACAGGGCTGGAGAAATACAGAGTGAAGGGGGAAGGGGTAATACCCACACCAGCCTCTCGGAAAGTATGTGACATGCTCATGCTAGACATCACCTGTGGCATGCTCCTGTCCCTACAGAGAGACACAAGCCTCTGCCATTTACTTCCAATGAGAGTCAGTGCATTAGACTCCCTCAGCCAGAGGCTCTTGGCTAAGGAAGGGGCTTTGGCTGCCTGGTTTCTGCTGTTGCTGGCCTTAGCGTTGGTCCCTGCCCCTCTCTGACCCATAGCTTTTGTTCAACGCAGGGGGGCTCTTGGTCATCCTGCTGATGAGGCAAGGGTTGACCACTGCACTGCCACTCTCTAGCATTACCAATGGGGAGCTGATGTCTACGAAGCATTTAAGAGATCTGTGGAGCTGCTCCCCTTTACCGGGTGGGATTTTTTTGATCTGGCATTGACAGCCTGAAGAGAAAGAGGAGGATCAATCACTTTGCTCTCCCATCCCACAGGCAGGGAGCTGCCTGCAGCCAGCCAGGCCAGTGACTGCCTGCAAGCATCCCCCCAGTGCCCCCCAGCCCTGCTGTCCCCTGCACCATGCAGGTACGGGGTTTGGGATAACCGCGGTGGAGGGTTCCCTCTACTGGCCTGAAAATCCACAGCTCCAAGCCCACGGAAAGGGTTTCAGTGCAGGGAAATGTCTATTTATGAGACTGAAAGGGGAGTGCTGGCTTTGGAGGGCCCCTGACCTCCCCCGGCATCAGCACCCCGACTTCTGACCCTGTGCACTTTCCTATTACCCCAGCACTGAAGCTCCCTGTCCCTTTCCCAAGGCTCTCCAGAGCTGCCCATTCCCAGCAATTCGTGCACACATCTCTCTGATTTAGGGATGCCACTCATCTCCCCATGCAGAACGAATCCCACATGTGCAAGGAGGACCCAGATAACCAGTAACAAAACACAACCCTCTCTCTGTGTGGCCACAATTCAGGTTTGGACCATATCCCTGGCAGCAGTTACGAGCCCTACACGATGGCCAGGGAAGCCACAGACCTGAGAACCCTTCCTTGCAAGAGGGACACCTCCCTGCAGTCTTTGGTGCCTGATTGCTGGGTGGGTGTTTTAAGAAAGGAGAAGCCAATGCAAAGCAAACCTACCTCCGTCTCCAGGAAGCACTAATAAAGGAGACCAGGAGTGAAAAAGAGATAAAAGTGGGTGTTTAACTTTACTGAAAAGCATTTATCTAGCCCAAGCAGAAGCAGCAGGTCTTAGAGGTCAGAGCATGCAAAGACCAACAGAAATAAAGGGGAAACTCCTCCCCTGTGATTGCTCCCCACTGTCTCTGCTCCATCTTTCCTCCCCAACATGAGCACCTATCTTTTTCCTGCCCTTGTCTCCCTCCTTCCCTCTTCCCACCTCTGTCTCTATTACTATCAAAGTGAAATTTATGAAGAGCTTGAGGCATTGGCGATTTCCTGGATTTCAATATAACTTCTTGCAATCTTAAGTGAACAGCTTGGTTGCTTCTGCCTGTCAGAGAATTTAAATTGCAAATTGAATAGTGAAATGCAGCAGCCAAGGGCCTGTATCAGTGACTTTGGAGAGCAGAGATATCGCTTAGCAACTGGAGGGAGGGATGGAGGCCGCAGTAAACACAGCAATGAAGTATCTGGATTTTGGGACACCCGTTGCCCCTGCATGGCAAATGGGTGGTAGCTCTGGGACTCTGGGAAGGGTGCCTGCATGGAGGCTGATGCTGGTGTTTTCCCTCTGATGGGGGCATCAACAGAAGCTGCAAGAGCAGGTACTATCACCTCCCATCTGTACATGGTGGTATATTACATCTCCTTCCTGACCTCAGCTGCAGCCCAGCCCGGTGAAGCCTGAGGACAAGGTGTTTCAGTATTAGGTCACTTCCCGAGGGAAACCACCAGCTTTGCTCTTAGCAGGTCTCACCTTGGCACTTGGGAAGGTAAGGCACTATCCCGACACAAGTCAGAGTGAGGATTGGGAGAGCTGGGTGAAACTCCCTGGCCCCTTTACACGGGGTCCCAGGTGAAATAATCCGTTATGAGCTAGAGAATGTGGTTTATCGAGGAAACAGTGAGGGTTTGCTCAGCCTGGAGAAGGCTGGCAGCTTGCAAGGGGATCTATTTGCTTTCTAACTACCACCTACAGCAGCTGACAGAAAAGGCAGAGCTGGACTGGAGATGCAGAGCAAAATGGCAAGAGGTGGCAGTCACAGGTTGTAATGAGGGAAGTTCCACCTGGAAATAAGGACAAAATCTTCACAGTTTGGCTAAGCACCAGGACTGGGCCCACACACGTGGTGTGGGAAGTCTTTGAAACGCACATGCACAAGGTCTCCAGCTGCCTGGTCCAGCATTGAAGTTGGCCTTGCTTTGAGTTGGAGGTTGAACTAGACACCTCTAGAGGTCCCTTTCAATCTATGCTATTCTACAGTTCCATCCAGTGGCTCTTTTTTTTCTTAAAGATGCTGAAAACTGACTTCAATACTGCCAGAAATTAGAACAGAGAAGGGTCCTGAGCAATGACTGAAGCCTCCCCCTGCCCCTGGTGGCTTGAGGGACATCCAAACCTGTGCTGTCACATATTTGCTAGAGCTTTTCTTGCAGCCCTTCAGGAAGGGAGACTCCACATCCCCTGTGGACAGCCTGTTCCACCACTACCTATCTTTATTGTTAGAAAATGTTTTCTAACATTAGTCTTGCCTAAATGAGCTTCAGTAAGCTTTAAACCCGCAATAGTAACAGTTGGCTTGCACTTAATTGCTTAATAACAAAAACCTTCAATGCAACTACCATTTAAAGACACAGTAAATTCTAATATCCTGCAGCAGCGAGTTCCACCAGTCTGTTGTGCTCTGCCTTAAAAATAGCAATAGCTCTTAATGAAGAATTAAAAAGGGCAAGAGGGAAGCAATTTTCCTTGTGTGCTCTTTCTGTTTACAACCCTTAAAACTCGCAAGGAAAAGTCATTACTGTCCTGGTTTCAGCTGGGGCAGAGTTAATTTTCTTTCTAGTAGCTGCTGTGTTTTGGATTTGGTATAAGAAGAATGCTGAGGAATGTTGATAACATATCGTTTTAGTTGTTGCTAGGTAATGTTTATATTAGTCAAGGACTTTTTCAGCTTCCCATAGAAGCTGAGAGGGAGCATAAACAGGACAAGCTGGCCAGAAGGATATTCCATGCCATGTATGTCATGCTCAGTATATAAATGTGGTTGTCCAGGAGACAGGAACCCGCAATCAATGCTCAGGATGGGCTGGGCAGCTGATCATCGGGTGGTGAGAGCAACTTGTGTTGTATCACTTTATTTTGTGTATTACAGAATCACAAAATCACAGGATGGTCAGGGTGGGAAGGGACCTCTGGAGACCATCTAATGCAACCCCCCTGCCAGAACAGGTCCACGTACAGCAGGCTGCATAGGAACACATCCAGGCAGGTTTTGAATGTCTCCAGAAAAGGAGACTCCACCACCTCTCTGGGCAGCCTGTGCCAGTGCTCTGCCACCCTCAAAGTAAAGAAGTTCCTTCTCATGTTTAGATGGAACTTCCTATGTTCCATCTTTTATTCTTGTATTCTTTTACCATTATTATTATTATCATCAGTGTTATTTTCCTCTTCTGATACTGTTCTATTAAACTGTTTTTATGTCAACCCATGAGTTTCTTTTCCTTTCCTCTCCTTTTCTTCCTCTTCGCCCTACCCTGCTGGGGTATGGGGAGTGAGCAAGTGGCTGCATCGTCCTGGTTGCTGGCTGGGGTTAAACCACAACAATTACTCAAGTCCATCTCATACTAGATATCTCTAACATACAGAAACAGAGCTCTGTGACTCAGTAAACCTTGTTCAATGCCCTGTAATGGTGTGCATCTTTCCCATACAGATGCTAGGTGCAACAGGTGAGATTTATCAGAGCTATTTCCCTCTAGTACCTATTAAAGGAGAGAAATAGGTATTGTCCAGGAGCTGTTCATCTCATCTTTTTCATGTATCTATTTCCGAATGTGATGGTTTGTTCCATAATAAAGTCTTTTCCTCCCTAAAAAGGGATGAAGAAGGCTGTTTTGGAGGAAGGTGCGTGTAGTGTTTATTTACAAGCTTTAGCAAAATGAGCCCCAGCCCACGTATTCTACATAGGTGGCAAGTAGGTAGTCATAGAGAAGTGACCACAGCAGTGTGGGCTGTTGGCCTGGAAGATCTAGAAGTTCACAAGAAAATGCCTGGTAGACTAACTGCAGCAAATGAAAATCCTGTCTTTTGGGAAACACTGCATTCAATAGGGAGGATCTGTTTCCACTGAGGCTGTGCTGAAGCAACTCTTCGGTGTGCTATTCAGGGGACTACTCTTAGTGCAAGTACAATGTGTTCCTAAGCAGAACTGGCCAAGGAAACCTTTGAAAGGAATTTTTGGGTGGGAGTCTAAGGCTGGCAGACACTAAATGCACCATTCAAGGTTATTCAGGGAGTCTGTGACAGTCAGAGTATTAAATGTATTTCTCCAATTGTTCCAATTGTTCCAGAAGACTGCTCTAACCCCAAATCACCTCTCCCAACATTAAAAACCCTCATAGGTTGTGACTTAGAAGGAGTGGGGATGTTTATATGTCCATCCTTTATCCCCTTGGGTACAGTAGTATTTGCTGCCTGGCCTAAAATTCTGGCATTAGTTCAGCTGTTAGGAACCAGTCTCACCCTGGAATCAACTGCAATTTCCTAGTCGGCGCACAATTCACTTAAATCCCAGACTTCCTTTAAAATGGTGTTGACATTTACTCAGCTGCTTGTCAAATGTCTGGAGATGTTAACATCTCAAACAAGAGCTGTTGTCATTAAAGGAACACAGACTATTGCAAAGACAGGTAGTTAGCGTGACTTTGGGAGAGGTGTCTGATGAGAGGATATTTTATGTGCGCCTGCATTTCCCTCCAGCTCATAAGGAAACAGTTGGTGCCAGGGTAGCACATCAGATGGCAGAGGAGTTTTGTGGGATAAGCAGAGAACATTCAGGTGGGGAAGACCAGTAGAGATGTGGAAAAAACCCTGTCTCTGTCATTCAAGAGACATGTTCCTCTTCTGATAGAAGTATCAATGACAGATTTGGCTCACCTAGTCAGCATTCAGGTGCCTAATCAGAGCTCCTAAAATGGGAGAGAAACAGATGTTTCCAGGAACCAAACATCTTTGCTACTTCAGCATGAGCTGAGTTACCTTCTCGTGGTATAACCCTTAAGACCTAATTAGTCTTTGTGCTCTTCAGTTCCTGTCATGAGAATACCGTTACTGTGATTTCTCCATTGAGCCTGGGCCTTGGGCTGCTTTTTATTATCTATGAACGTCTCCAGTTGAGAGAGCTCTTGACACCGTTGTCCACAAACTGCCTCCACATAAATTATATCCCTGTCCCCAGGAAGTTCAGTCCCTAAGCCTGACCCTTCAAGGGCCACAGCAGCCTGAGGGCAGTGGAGCAATATCTGGGGGAGCTGCAGAGACCCTGGCATGGACCCCACCATCACAGGGGTTCTGACAGCCAAACCAGATGCTGAGCATACAGCCCCATCTCCGTGGCTGTGGCACCACTGTGGAGGTTTGTGCAGGCATAGGCAGTGTACTATGTGCTTGGACTGGAGTTTCAGAGCCCTGTGATTTTAAATCCCCTATGTCTCATTTTCCAAGACCCAGCTGCTAACAGGGGGGCTCTTTCCCTGCAGGCTGAGGTTAATTGGCTTGTGCTTTTAAGAGGATAAAGCTGCGGAGACTCAGAGTCAGGGCTGTTCTCCAGATTTCCATTATAATCTACATTGCAGGAAAATAGCTTTCCTGATCAAATCATCTGTCCTCTCAGTACAGAGGATAAAGAGCTGGTGATGTGGGAAATCTGCAGAGTGGGAAATCTGCAGAGTGTCTGCACGCGACCTTGCTGGACAGAGGAAGAAGAAGAGGAAAAAGCTTTTCTTTGCTGCAAAGAAGCATGAGTGAGGTGCACGAAGGCCACCCTGCCCTTGTCCAGTGTCCTGGGATGGAAAGGAGGACATGTTTGGGCAGTTGATCCACAACAGTAGCAGACCGTATTAGGGCCATTTCTGAGCCTGGTGTTATGCAACTCTTGACAGTCAAATGGGGAAAAAAAGGTGGTACATGAGACTGGGAACTCACTGGGAAATGGTGTGAGTCCTGGGACCAAGCCCAAAATACAGGTAGGACTTGTCTCACTCCTGGTCCTTGAGAACTGGCTGAATCTTGTCCAAGTCAAAGCCAAGTTTCAAATACCTGTGGGAGGGAGGGCAAGAAGGAGGGAGGAGAGGCTCCAGCAAGCAAGAAGTGGTGGTGGTACCTCCCCCAGGGCCAGAACTACTTCTCTCAAGGCATGTAGCTCGTTCTCTGGAAAGCCTCGAGGATCATTATTGTTTTCAGGACTAATGGCTATTTCACAAAAGAAGCAACTACCTGAACAGAAACCAAGAGGGAGGAGAAGGACTGGGAATACGCTAGTTTGGGACACAGAGAGTGTTTCACCTTTTCATTCCCCACCTGTGAAAAGGGAGCAGTGAGATTTATTTTCCAGATGTGTCTGTTTCAAACTCTTTATTTTGCTCTTGGGCAGCACCTAGCTCATTAACCAACCCTCAGCCCAGCAGAAACTGCAAGGAAAGTTTTTTCCCAATGACCCACAACACTCCTGATGCTTTCAGCTCCCATCTCTAGAAATGCTTACTAGTGTGCTTGGCCTTGCACTCTTGGTACCTGGGCACCCATGTGAACTCCCATGCCAGATGCAGCTCTCAGAAAAACACAGCTGCTCAGCTGTACCTTCTATACAGAAAGTTCTTATTACACAGAAAGTAAATGTGGGTAACACTCAAAGCAGTTCATTTAATTATTTTGGCTGTCCCAGAAACTCCTTTTTTGGGGCAGTCCTACAAATGACACCAAAAACTCTCTTCAAAAACAGACAGGACCAAAATATCCTGGAACTCAAAGCTTATGATGAAGTTGCTCAACTGCTCGTTTTTTTTTCCAGTAGCGATTGTGAAAGCTGCAACCTATTTCCCACAGAAAAACATGACTGACTTGCAGTCGTCAAGTCCCTGGCAATAAAAAAATGCGCAAGCCCCTCACCTGTGTCAAGATGGTCCCAGAAAAGAGGAGGAGTCCTTGCTTTCATTATGCTGAAGCCAGGACGTGGGAGGAGCTCACTTTCAGCTGCAAGGCTGAGTTAAGTTTGCCTGGAGCATCTTCCCCTGAAGTTTCCTTCTGGGCCCACTAGTTCAGCTGCACTAAAAAAGGGAATTAGCTTTTCTCTTCTTCTCCAGCCCTTACATGACACACTTCAAATAACCATGCAAATCATCACCAAGACCGACATAGCTTTTGCTGTTTAGTAGAGGTGCAAATACACAGAAGATCCTTCCCTTCTGAGCACCCCACTATTGCTTGTGGACATTCAAACCAGTCACTTACCTCACCTCTCCAGCTCAGCACTTCAGCTTCATGGGACTGAAACCCAAAGACCAGCTCTACACCCCTCCCCATCCATCCTATAACAGCACTTAAGATTGGGAGGAAAAACAAATGGTGAGATTTCTCGCTCTCACACAGCCGTATATTCTCGCTGCCAGGCTTCTACCCGTAAAGATTACAAGATGTGTGTCACAGGGGTGATTTGTAAGAGGAGAGAGGATGTTTACCTACGTTAAATTACAGTCTGTTTCTTTGTGTTCTCCTGAAATTTCAATTACTGAGCTATTCTTTTATTTCAAGCTTTCCTATAGGTTTTTCTCATTTAGACAATGAGCACCACAGTTCAAGTTTGTTCCTGTGTATCTTAAGGTTTTATACTACCCTCATTTTATCTCAGTGCTTTATACTCTGCATGTGCGTGTTTCTCTCTCTATATTCACATTTTCTGCTTTAGGCTATTATAGAACATCTTGCTTTTGATGAAGTTGCTGCTGCAGCTACAGGACAGACTGTTTGGGTTCAGGAACAGGACTACAGACTTTCTGAAATATTGCAGCTCTTCCCCTTCATGATACATCACTTTCTGACCTGAACTGTCAACACTCTCACTGGGAAAAGTGGTCAGTATAGCTGAAAAGAAGGATTTTGAAGGAGGACACTGACATGTAAGTTTAAGAATGGTGTGTAATACACAGGCAAGGAGGAATGGTGTAACAAGCTTGGTTACACTGTGGAGACTTGGCTGCAGAGACTGACAGAGCAGACGACTGACACGGACCCAACTCCCAGTAGGGAAAACTCTTTGCCTGTTCACTAGGACTGAGGCAGAATCCATAGCAATCAGGACAGATTTTTTATAGGTTTCCCAGCCTATAAAATTGCCACCTCCTTCTGGCTGAGCAAGCTTAATAATCATCCCTGGATCCTAGGTCAACCCTACGATGAAGAAAGTCTAATATGGTTGATGTGTCCAAGACCAAACTGGTAGGTGTTTAAGTGCTAGTTATCTCTTCCTTAGTCCCTTAGGGACTGTGTCATCAGGGGTCTCCAATGTCATACCCAGTTTTGAATGGTTTACATGCACATTTTTCAAAAAAAAAATACATATTTTTGGCCAGGAATTAGACTTTTTCTGATTATTGCGGTGCTTAACAATCTCTACTCTGTCTGTGTCAGAGAATAACTCTGACCATACCACATTTTGGCCAGTTTCCTAATGTTATTGTCGTTTGAGGTAATGTTTATGATTGAGTTCAGCAAGTACATTTCCTTCTCTTTCCACACATTTATGAATGGCAGTATTTGGAGTCAATCCAGCAGAATCCCAGGATGATTTGTCAGAGACAGGACAACAAGAGAATATGAAAAGGGAAAAGGTGATGGCAATGGCAACAATATGTAATTTCTTCCACAGGGCATCCAGCATGAATACACAATGGTCAATAACTTCCAGGCATTGCAAGCTCTGAATTGTGGAGTCCAGAAAGAAACTAAACAGGTAACATTAAAAAATTACCTCTGTACACTGGGTCTAGTGGGAAATCTCTGCCCTGCTCTGTTCTTCTTCGTAGGACCTGTAGAAGCACAAAAGACCAGAAGTGAGCTCAGTAAAAGATACTTAATATTCAGGAAACAAATTCTTCTAATACAGTTGGATTTCTCATTAACTATAGACTATTGACGTCGTTTTGGAGGCAGGAACACCAATGCTGAAATCTGAACACATCTTGGACCTTCTTCTTAATAATCTGTTACCAAGAGTGGTTACCTGGTCTTCAATCATAGCAAGATGAGGATTTAAGCAACATGCACTACAGTCATGATGGAAGGATTGGACAGCAGTTAAGGGTATGGGGCTTTCTGACTTGTTATGCAAACTTCAAGATATTGGAAAATGATGTTCCCTATCCCCCCTAGCAGCAAAGTGGGAATGGCAGGACAGACATATCAGAAATATTGGAGAACTTTGCAATTACCATGTGCAAAATGCTTTGAGATCCTGGGGTGAAAGAAATGGGAGATGAGCAAAGCATCTTCCTCACTAAACTCCTTAGCCATGGTAATTCTACACGGTCATCATTCACAGGAAGAATGTTTTATTTAGGAGGCAATAATCACATCTTGCTGCCAAAACATGAAATCCAATTATGCTGTGAACTAAAGGCTG
This sequence comes from Ibidorhyncha struthersii, assembly GCA_013398815.1. Lineage (NCBI taxonomy): Eukaryota > Metazoa > Chordata > Aves > Charadriiformes > Charadriidae > Ibidorhyncha > Ibidorhyncha struthersii. The sequence continues at coordinate 53,325 of VZSZ01009985.1, forward strand.
TTTTAAAGGGTTTATCATTTTTCAGCTTTATCCTGATCAGCTCCAAAAGCGGGTTTTCTTCCCTTCTTTCCTTAATTTTTGAAAGGGTTTAGTCTCTTCTTTTCCCCTTTCCATCTTCACCAAGTGCCAAATTTCCCTTCTCTATGACAGAGTTAACAGTTAGACTTTGCTTTAGATTTTCCCTCACACCTTCAATATTTCCCCCCCAAAATCAAGACAGCCTTGTTAACCCTGCTCTGGTTTTATTGTTTTCCATTGACTAGGAAATGCAAAACCATGGGAGTGTTGAAAATGGGGTTTTCTGCCTTCTTCCTCCTCTCGAACAGACTTTGTGGCTAGACTTTGGGTCTAGTCCTTGTAAAATATCCATCCATGGGGAAATTACATTCTTAAAGCAGTCATTTAAAGATGTGGTGCTTCCTTTTCTTTCCCTTATTTCCTTTCTCCTTTCCCTTCCCCTTCTCTTTTTTCCTTCTCCCTTGAACAATAAATAGCACAGCTACCTAAATATGGAAATAAAAAGAGTTCTTATGGTGTCTCAAGATCCCCTTTTTCCATGACATTAAAACAAAAAGACAAAACTAAAGCCTCAGAAAGAATGAGAATTTAAAGGCAGAAAAATTGGGTTTCTTCCTGTTGCTGCCACAGTTTTTCAATGTGAGCAGAGGTTTGGGTAACATGACATTGAGGAGAAGCGCTCCTAAAAGTGAGACAAGCAGGGAGACAAGATGAGGGTGGGATCTGGTAAAAGTCTACTGCTCCTGAGAAACCAGTTTCAGATTTGAAGGGAAAAATGCCTCTCTCCCTTGTCAGTAACGGATAAGGCAAGAAACAGTTGTTTTAAAGAACAGCAAGGATGGTTCAGAATAAGAAGCTGCTTTCTAGGGCACCAGCGTGTTTATAGAGATTGACTGGGAGGTGATGGCAGTGGGTAGAGCTGCCACCCTTGAAAGGCTGAAGACATGCATCTGTCAGGAACTAATTAGGTGGAAATGACCCTGCCTTGCTATCTCTCAACCTCTTTGCCGGCTAATTTTTAATGACTGAGGAAGTCCCTTGCTGGGTGAAGTCTCTCTGCATTAGCCTTTGTCTATGCAGATTGTAAATCCTCCTATGTCCTACCCCACCCTCCCCTTGCAAAATGCCTCTCTCCTGGAACTGTAGGGTCTTTTTCACTGGTTGGAGACCATGTCATTGCCAACTATATTACAGTTGAGTTTGTGTTGAATCAGTGATCCTTCTTCTTTCTCTTCATGATTTCATCAACAGTGACACCCTCAACGAGGCTGAGACTCAAGTCAGGAGTGCAAATTAACTCCATAAAGGCATCCAGTTATAGTCACAGTTATAAACAGCAGCAGGAGACCCTGAGAGACAGACATATCAGTATTGTTCAGACATGCACTAGACTGGACATTTGACAGCTTTCACATGAATGCTGCCCCTTGTGGAGTCAGTCTTTCTCTTTCTGTAGAATAAAATGGAGACCTCCTGAAACACAAACAGGATTCAGAACTCAGTGTACAAAGATCCCAGAACTACTGATGAATCTTCTTTATCTTCAGCAATAGAGACTTCCAGCTTCTGCTGTTCCTGTAGTTGCAGTAGCCCTAGTGTGAATCCCATGACAGTTGGAAAGCTCAAGATGGATGAGCTCCAAGCCTTTCCTCCCTGAATCCTTGATTCATTAGTTAATGTCTGAGAAGCACTTTGGAGCTCAAGAGTGCTAAGTGCTATTATTATTATTAGAGACCTCTCATATGAATGTTGATTGAAAAAGATAATTGTTACCTTTCATTCCTTCTTTTTTTTTTCTTTTATTAAAGACAGTAGTAACTGGCTTCCTCCAGAAGTAGGAAGGAAGAGCTGGATGCAGTACTGACACAGGAAGACAATGGTATAGTCCTGATGGATAACATTAAAAATGGAAAAAAGAGGCTTATACTGTATGCATCTCTGGGCCATTTCAGTTCCTCTTATATAAAAGAGAAGAAATTATTTATTAATATTTTGGCAATCTATTCAGCCGCCCTCTCACAGGTATTGTATCCCAGAGTCACTGGGTTATCCTGTCTGACACTCAGAAAGTCAGGGATGTCTTGTATGTCTTTTTCCCTACCATCCAGCCCTGCATGGATGCCTCTCATGCTCCGGGTCACCTCACATAGCGCTGGATGCCTATGTGAAGACAACTCTATCAATCCCAGGATGCTTAGACAGCAGGGATGGGGTTCAGCTGGGTAAGTGTAGGGGTCTTTGGTCATTTTAGATACTGAGACATATACCACTTGGCCTCCAGTTGCCATTGCAGAAGGATAAAGACCTTACAGTCCTGCTTCATAGCTGCCAGCTCCATCCTAGTGGGCTGAAGAACTTCAAGCACATCAAATAGTCAGAGGAGTTCAGGGAACTATCTATCTTACTCTAGAGTATATGCCTGTTTCGGTCAGTGAACCTGCAATGACTCCACTGGTTATGAGGAGAGCTCAGACACTCAGCTCACATGGGGACATCTGAACTGTGGACACTCCGGGCAACTGAATCTGAAATGAATCCCACCTCCATAGACATCTTCATCAAATCAAGTCACCAAAGAATCATAGAAACATAGAATATGAGGTTGGAAGGGACCTCAAGGATCATCTGGTCCAACTTTTCTTGGCAACAAGAAAAAGGCTGATATTACAACCAATTCAAAGATAAAGTCAGCTTTCGGCACAATTTCTTTTGTCCTAAGGCTGACAACTAAAATCAGGGCAGGTGTCCAAAGACTTTGCAGTCTCTACAACCATGGATATGTTCTGAACTTGACTGGGTGAGACTTTAGGGAGCCAGATTCAATTGGCACTGCATTTGTGGGGGTGGACAGGGGTAGGCTGGAGACCTCCCAGCGTCTTTTACATCCTTAATTATTCACTGTTTCTTAGACTGGAAGAAAAATTGGACTTCTGGGTATCCATCTCTTTCCATTGACTATAAAGGTAGGCAAGGGAGAGGCTAATTCAGGCAGAAGAATCTACAGCAGAGATATATGAAGTTAAGTGGGTTCAGTACCATGTCGCTAGCTTGAATGTCCTTCACAGCTATAAATCAAGACAAGCTTGTAATGGGGAGGGAAAGCAGGGCTTGCTACTAAAGGTGGATGAATCAGTCTTGGGAGGTCTTTCTCTCTATCCACTATGAGTAGGTAGAGTTTGGATAGCTAGAATAAGCTCATATTTTTGCATGGAGAAAAGGAAGGAAAAGAATCTATCCATCTTTTGCCTCTAGGAAGTTTTGTCATGCTGAATTTGGAGGATTTTGTGTGCTTGAAGCAGATGAGATTTAACCTGAAGCTCTAGACAGGAAATCCTGACCTTCCTTGAATTGCCCAGTGCTCTCCTGACCTTCCTGTATGCACAAGTAGATGTTCTGAGCCACCTGAATTCACAGAAAGACTTGAAACAGGCTCAAACCTGGAAGATAAGCAGATACCCACTGGAGAGCTGCAAACTAAATGTCAGCTGGGATTCAGCTAGTTGGAGATTGCCAGCCCATATAAAGTAAAGATGAAGGTTCCTACAGGACACCATCCAGTTCACAGTACATTGCTCAGGTTTAGTTACATCCAGGTCTCGTCTGACTCCACATCATGCTCTTCTCCATCCCACACAGGAATTCAATGGAAAGGAAACAAAAGAAAGTGACCCAAACAGGAGCCATGATGCTCTTTGCACTGATACCCATTCAGTGGGGACCAAGACTCTCGGCAATCCAGTCTCCTGCAAGGTACACGTAGCTGGTCCTGGGACCACAGAAATAGCCATGTCTCATCTGGTCCTAAGACACACTGAACCAAACAGCCAGACACAGTGCAAAATTAACGTTTAAACACAGAGTGAAAGAGCAAGACTCTTCCCCTGGAGCCCTATAGTTCCTCTTGCCCTGTATCCCCAACAGCAGTATTGCCTTCCCTCTCTCCAGCTTCATTTCCCTTCTGACGGTTTCACCAGGTTGGCAGTCGCCTTACAGCCTTCCCCACTGAGGCAAGAAACGAAGTCAAAAACCTTCTTCATCTCTCATTGATCATCCCTGCCCAGATCCTTTCACGTTGGGTTAATGGGGCCCGGAGATGCTCATTTTGCACAGCTGTCCTCTTGGAATGAATATCATTTACACAGACCAAAGTTATTACTCTCACAAAATAAATTTGCTAAACTGCTATTGCCCTATCTTCCCATTTTATCGAGCTGGGGTTGCATTAACATTAATGAGATGTTAAAGGAGAAGGAAGAAAAAAAAAAGAAGAAAGAAAAAAAGGTCTTCCTAAGCAAATAATAACCATTCAGTCACAATTCAGAGGAAAATTATGGCTCTTTTACATGTTTGAATCTTTCCACTGGATTTTGCTCTTGGTTTTGCTAAATTATGTGCAAATGATGGAAGTCCATACATATATATGAATGTGCATTGCAAAGTTGAAATGTTTTCTTAGCCTGAAAATTATTCCCTCTTTCAGTGAGTCTGTATCTTGGTTCTTTCTTTCATTCCCTTTCTCTGTGTGCAATGCCAGTGAGAGGAATTTCTCTTTCCTCTTTCTTCCAGGGACCAGCCATGGTTGTCTGGGACAAAGACAACATTTCATGACTCAGTGAACTGTCTGCAGGAATAACACAGAAATTCCTGGTCTATAGAAGAAAGCCCNCTTTTATTGACATTGGAAAATGGTAGCACCAGCCAAGATCTACTTTATCAGACTGTTCACAAATAACCTACTTTCACACTTCAGGATTTAAACAAAAGGCAAATTATGGAAGCTGAAGGCAAGAAGGAAAAGGAAAATAGACAGCAGCTAAAGAGCAACTGCTTTAACAGGCTCAAGACATCCTCAGAGTTCCTTCAGCCATGCAGGGCCTTGTGGCGTGTGGGTCTTTCCAGCAGTCTCCTTCCAGGAACACTTAAGACACTGGTAGCAGAAGGATCCCCAGTCCTAACTATTAAGCGTCCATAGCCCTGCAGCTTGCACGTGAGGTCCCACTCCTCAACAGCCTCAGCTCCCTCTGCCACCACTGACATACATGCTTGGCCCCACTGAAGCAGCAGGAATACTTCCAGCCCTCAGAGTCCTTCGTTGCCCTCCTGTGATGTAGCTGATATTGCACAGCATTCTTAGGAAATCGGAGGAAACACTCCAGGCAAAGTGCAAAGCTGGGCATGCAAGTCAGGAGGCCTGTTCCTGAGGCCAAACCACTTGTTTGGACCTGGCTCCTTGGGAATGGCAATGCACAGAGGAGCTGTTCCACCATTCAGTTGAACCCCATCAATTTCTGTTACCCTCATAGATGGGATTGCATAGGGCAACTGCCTAGCTTTGTCCATATCAACTGCTGACCCTGCCTTGGCATTCAGTGTGCAGGCTGTCATTCTGGTCTAGAAAAGCTTTGGTTTATTTTCAGTCTACACGTTTATTTCCCTGCCGTCTTCTTCTCCTGTTCCTCCAGGTTGGCAATCAACTGCAAAATACACAGCTCACATGAAGCGGCAGAAAGTACAGGTGTAAACAGAAAATCGTAATTTGCTTGGACTTTCTTGACAAACAATCCTAAGGGGAACTATTCCTGTGTTATGGATGGGCTCAGCTTGTGCATATCACGCTGGGGACTTGACAAGGTGTTGTGAGAGTGGGCAGCCAAAGATCTAATGCTCACCCTTCTCACTTCAGAAAAACAGGCTAACAGCACTTTATCTAAAGGAGAACTCTGCTCAGACAGACACCTCAATGATACGTTTGCGCTTGTTTTGTAAAACACTAGTATATGCTGGGTTGCTCAAAAATAAACAACATTTTGTAAGAAAGTTCAAGCTGGGATTTTCCCTTCTCCCAGGAAAAACACCAAACAAACAAACGAACACAAACCCCCAAAATCTCATGGTCTCATGGCAAAAGCTGTCTTAGGGAAATCAACTTGCTCTTATTCTATTGGAACAAGAAGGCATTACCCTCAAGCACCACCCAAGATGACAACACACTCAGATCTCTCCCCTCTGGAAGAATGGATGAGGACACAGCATCTCCCTTGACTTTAGCAGGTTATCTTTGGTTACCTTTTTCTGCCGTAATTTCTATGTGTATTTAGAGGCCAGATGATGTGGCAGTACCTAAGGAACACACGTTGATTGTTTGTAGAGAAACAAAACAGTCTAGCATAGTAGATGTGCACTGAATTTATCACTAGGAACTGAAGAAACACTCTCTTCTTCCCAGTCTCACCTTCAGCCCATGTGGTCTTCCAAAGGGCCCCTCACTGTCCATCTCTCACCACACAGGCAGATACCCAACTTTGGGAAAGTCACACAGTGATCATGTTCCACAGCAATAGTTCCTTCATTTAGTCTTCTGCAAACTACAAGGCTAATCTCTAAACAGGAATAATCACAAATTTGGTGCATTACATGGAACATGTGATGCTCTGGACCCATTTGAAACCCTGTCCAAGACCTGAGAAAGCAATCTTGGTTTCTCTGTGAAAGTTGAGCTGCTATAAACTTTAACCCTTAATGTCTTCCTGGATCATGACCACAGATTTGCCCTGGACTGAGCCTCAGGACTCCTCAAACTCTCTGGAATTTGCCCCCATCCCTGCTGCAAATGAGGTGTACTGAAAACATTGTCCAATTCTACCTAGGTTTATACAAACTGTCTTTTCTTTACAATTTATCCAAAGCCTCCATTAGAAATCCCTGGCTAGATCCACTCCAGACCAGAGGTCACCCGTTCATTCTCAACATCTTCATTTTTTAGTAAAGTTCTCAGTAAACCTCACCTTTGTTTCAAAGCTCGCTACAACATCCCTGCACCCTGGAGCTTTGCATGGCTTTGGATTTCCAAATGAAAGCCTAGTGCTGGTTCATTGTTTCAGCACCCTGTTCGAATCTGACCTAAGCCCCAAAGCCTAGGATGCAAGGCAGTGTCAGGATTACTCCTGCATTTGGCAGGAAAAATACATCTGAAAAGAACAATTAACACTTTGTTAATGTGCCAAGGAACAGACTGATCTGCATGTTGGCCAAAGGCAACTAGCAATTGCTGTTTACCTTGATGTGTATGTGCTAATGTGGGGCAGTTCTGATAGCAGAGCATATTCTTAGCCTGAAAGCACAATGGCAGATGAGAGGTCCTCCTCTAATTTCCCATCCTCTCCATTAGCAGAAAAAGCAGATGAAGCCAGCAGCAGAACCCTGCAGTCTGACTCCTACCTGGCAGATAATAAAGCAAATTGCAGCAACAAAAGTGGTAAAAACTCATGGCAGGAAAATAGATGAATGGGGTTGATCTCAGATCCATGGGACAACACCAAATGCCACCCCCAAGGGAGACTCAAGGCCTGTTCAGATCTCTGCTGCTTTTGCCAGTCATTAACATGCACGCCCGTCTGGGGCTGCAGAGTGCCACCGGTGCCCTGTGATGTTGCTGTCACCAAACATGATACAATACTTCATCAATAAATAAAAGTGATTTTGTAAGTTTCTCACAACCATTTTTGATTGCATGTTCTGCATCCTGTGTCCAGGTGGGAAAGGTCAAAGATGTCTGACAGATCCCAGGGCAGACTACTGTTACCAGATGTGTCTACACCAATATCCTGCTTCCCATTCCCCTCCACCAAGCTTTGCCTCATCCAGACCCTGCTACATACCCTTTAATACCAAACAGTATTGGTGGATATTGAACTCAGATCAGCTGCATTCCGCTGCTGCCTTCACAGAATCACAGAATGGTAGGGGACTGCAAAACCTCAGAGCTGAAGAAAGGCAGAGAGCTATAAAGCAAAATTTTACCAGCAAAGAGGTAGTTCTACAGCATCCGTTCAAGACGGAATAGAAGTCACTACAATAATAAAGATGGATAGGTGGATAGACAGACAGACAGATATGTACATAGACAGATAGATAGATGATAGTCTGTATTCTGTGTATTAAAGCTGCAGACAATCTATCATCCAGTCTCTCTCCCCTTTTATATCCCTCCCCTTTTTTAAATTACACCTATTGCACCAGTGAAATTTATTACAATGTAAGAAATAATGACTTTTTAAAGATATTTTTTACTTTTTAAACAGAAGTGTGAGGGCTCCCTGAAAACAAATGGATGGAGATGTGAAAGCTTATTGGATTGTCATGTCAGATACATTATCCCCAGGGCTCTGAATGAAGAATTAGACCATGGATATCTTATTTGACATTAGATGTTTCAATTTCTCCAAGAACATTAGGCATGTTGGATTCAGCACTGAATTCAATAATAAACAACAGTGCTGACCCTCCCCCCTTCCCCTTTTACCCCTTAGCATTTTAAGTCAGAGACATGTTATTAAGATTTATTTTACATTTTTATTATTGCACTCACAAGAAAAGAGAGATCATATTTGCATAATTCATTTTTATACAAATCTTTATGTATTACTTACAGCTGCCAAGTCTCCCCCCTTTAATATATATGTTTATATGGCAGTAAAACAATGACATTCGAACAATACACAGAAAATTATTTACTTCAACCCTGCAGGTATTGCTGTGTATTTATTAACCCCTGGGAATTATTTTGATTGAAATCCCTTTGGATAATGCTCATTAAGAGACTGAGGCTATGTACTTTCTCTTAGCTTTCCAGAGAGAAGGCAAGAGTTTAGCATCACACCCTCTTGGGCTGATCAGTGAATGGTCATTTGACCATGGTGATAGTTGGCACATCTTTATTGCTAATGTGTTTAATTGGGACTGCAGTGCTGGGTGCAGGATGAAGGCTGAGACACGCTCCCTGGGACAATGAACATGGAGGATGAGCACTAGACTACCCAGCGTGATGCACAGTTAGGAGCACTGCCTGGGGAGATCTCCATATCCTCCGAGCCAGATCAACACGGCCACATGCACAGCTCCTCACTGCCCTGTTGAGCCCCACAGACACATACCCCATACCTCACCAGACCAAGTCTACTTTCTCCGCCTCCCTGCCAAGAGCTGCTCAGAGTTGGCTGCAGCAAACTCCTGTGTTCACTGGTAGCTCTCCTGGTCCTTTTCCTAGATAGACACCCTGTCGCCCAGAAACACACACAGCCATGGACCCCAAACTACTCCTTTTCTCCACGTTTTCACATGCTACAGTCAGTTGTGGTGGTGTTGGCGGTGGTGATGAAGGTGGTTGTCATGGTAACTCTTTTCCCCTTCTGCTAATTCTGCGGGATTTCTTTCTACAGAATCGGTTTGTGAATGTGCTTCCTTTTCTTCCCCACCCTTTAAAATAACAGCTATCAGGAATATTTCAGGAATGTAAAATTTGCCAAGCTAAGGGCTTCTCTGAGTGGGTGATAGAAACGATACCTACTTCTGATTGCTACACCCTCCAGGTGCTTTCAAAGGCAGCACGAGAAGTCTTGAGGCAGAAGAATTTCCCAACCAAAGAAGTTCCTCCCTCATTCCCAGTTGGAGTCGTGATGGATTCTGTCCCTTACAGTTGTCCAATCTAAAGAAACTCCCACCCTTCCCCTTCACAGTCTAGTCCTTCTTTGAGACCTAAATTCATAGTCTTCTTGACATACTGGGGAAGACTGTTCCACAAATTAGGTATGAATTAACCGAATTCAACATTTAGTTTCTCACTTTACCATTGCTGCTCTCTTTTGGGAAGAGGCTTAGACGTCTCCATAATACTCAGAATAAGAGATATGCCCATTCTCTTTACTGTCTGTTATTTTAAATACCTTCTTTTACTCTCTGAAGACACCTTTCCTAATAGTTTTCAGGGTTTTTGTCTGGTTGTTTTAACACAGACTGTCTGCTGTGTTGGCTCTGTGGTATCACTACAAACCATCACAGTCTTTTATCAGTCACTCCCACACCAGCCGTCTGTGGTACAACATTGCTGGAAGAGGTCTGGAGATGCAGCTGGACATTCATCTAGCTATCTAAAAATAATGTATGTAGCCTAAGAAAGTATCTGCACGGTCTGGCTTTATATCAAAGACTATGTTTGCTATCGGCTGCGCGTGATGGCATGGTGTATCTAGTGAAGAGGGCTGGCTTTTTTTTGACGAACAATACACTAATTTCACATACATTTCTGGGGGAAAAATAAAATATTAAACCATCCTCACTTAGAAAACCCACAGTTAAGGGATTCCCAAAGAAGCAGGCAAATTGTGTTATTAAACTACTCCATCAGGAACATGACAGATGGATCTGGTTTTTACTTCTTCACTCCAAGAAATTTAACTTCTAAATCTCTCTCCAGCTTGTTTCTCCTTGCTGGAAACATGGGTGGCCATTTTCAGACTGCCAGCAGAGGCTCCTAAAATGGACTTAGATATTTTCTATGACACTTAAGGTCAAGAGAACAGTGAAGTATAGGGACTATCGGCACTCCAACATGCTGGATTTAATGGTACTTCCATCAGGAAATGTTCCCCAGAGTGTTCTTTACATCTCTCCTGAAGTCAAAGTGAAAATTCATTCACCCAGCTCGGGATTTATCTCACCTAACCTCTCCCATCTGAGTGCAAACATCACCCTCTGAGCCAGCTGTCTTAATGCTCTTTATAATCTGGGAAGAGAAATAGGTACTCCTGGAGTGAGATTTGTCCTGGTTTAGACATCCCTCTCTTAAGACAAGATGCACTGCACACCAGCAAGGCACATTTTTCTCCAATAGGGATAAAAAAGAGTAGTCAAATCCTGTTATGGGACAAAGGGAAGACCATATACATGAGCTAAAAATTTGTTCTTAGACCAGCAAGTGTTTTAACAGTCTAATAGTCCAAATTATCCAATTAGTACAATAAAGTTTCACTAATTATGCAGTTAAAACTGCTATACAGAAACATTCCCACCTTCCCCTTATCCATCCCCTTCCTCTGGTGTGTCAATCACCCTGCCAGTGTTCCTCTTCATCCCAGGGCTGACAGCTCCAGTGTCCCCCCAGCAGGATGGAGGGGGTGGCAGGGGACTACAAGTCATCACCATCCTCAGGTTTTCCCTGGCAGGAGTGTGATGTCCATGGTGGGGTCCTCCTCACTCTTGGGTCCCCCCACCAGGGTAACTTCATCCCCCCTCTCCCCACCGCCTGCTTCCTTCTCCCCGGTGCCCAGCGCCAGTGGCAGAGCTGCCCAGCGCCCAGCCCGGGCACACAAAGGGCTGGTGTTTGCTGGGCAGTGCCTGCCCGGGGCGGCAGCCCTTGGCCATGCGGGGTGTCGCCAGTGCTGAGCTCAGGTGGGTCGGGCATGAACCCTTGGCCATGGGGCACTTGTGATCAGAGGAACAGCCAGCGCAGGGCACGGCAAGCCCAGAGTCATCCTGATACTCCCCAGTGTCAGGTCATCTTAAAGCCTGTGGTCTTTCACTACCAATGGCTAAAATCACATTAGTTGGGCTGCAAATGTGAGCAAGGAGAGATGTCCCCAGGGAATGTATCTAATGTTATTCCCAGTGACATTAACCATGGGGCACTGACCTCTTGTTCACCCTCCCCACATGAGGGACAGCCACTGTTCCATTCTCTCGATGGCATACTCTGTTCTCCAGTCTAAAAGCTGCCCCGGCCATTCCCTCTTTTTTTTTTTTTCACCAAGTTATGGAATTCAGGTTTCAAGTGACCTATGGCACTTTTTGCTCCAACACACTGTCAGGGTCAATAGAGAAAGTTCTCATGTCAAAGTTAGATGAAGTTGCTCTGGAACAGAAGCATTTGCCTTGAAAAGTCTCTGGTTGATACTAATGCTGAAATAAGAGAATATCTACTCCATTTCTTAAGTTGTTTCTCGCCCCTCTAAGCTCAGCACCTCTTAGGAGCAGAAGTTTCAGACGCCGTGAGCATTTTTCTCCTGACACAAAAGAGAGGTCAGAATCCAGTGTTAGCTTCACTTATCTGTCATGAAAGTTGACGTGAAGCCTCTTATTCCCCCAGCACACAGAACTGCATTTCATGGACAAGGTATTTCAGTAAGTACTGTGCTAGAGTTTGATCCTACCTTGTTTCAGATCATGTAGAGATGTGCCTTTAGCTTTGAAGGGAAAAGGAGAAGGCACTTAATCAATAGCCATGTGAGTGATAACCACATAAAACAGATGAGGTTGGCCAGCTTGTATAATCATCAGTGAGACCATATAGGTAATGTATTATTCAGGAAGAAAGATGACCATGGTGGGGATGGTTTTTATGAGGGTCAAGACTGCTTAAAGAGTATCTCCTTGTAGTTAGTTATTTCATGTAGCCACTTACCCGGAGCATTCACAGTAAGTTATTAGGATGAGGGAGGAAATTGCACTGAACATTTTTGTCTGTGTCCTGAAAGAGTTCAGAAACAGGATATTTTGACTTCCAATATCTCCTGTCCAGAGAATATACAAATGTAAAGATTATGCAGTAAGACCTTTTTCTTTTTTTTTCCACCAGGAATACTTTTAGACTGAAGCAGTATTGTCACTGCAGAATTTGCATCAAATGGCCAGAACCTACTCTCAAACAACTTCTGCTTCATCCACTACCACCAACAATCCCAACAGCTCCCTGTCAGGTTTAAATCTGCTTCACTTTAGCCTTGCTATTACAGCTGTGCAATGCTCAGGACGTACTTCTGGCTGCAGCTGTGCTTCTTGAAGTAGTCACTGCTTCCAAATGCACCTGCAACTCTTTATCACCTTTCTCACGCTTCCTCCTCCTGTAGGTCAGGTGAAGTGCTCATGCAACTGCTTCCTAACCCCCTGCACCTGATATGAACTGGATTAGCAGAAATGTACTTTTGAAACTATTTGAAGCAACCTGGCTCACTTAGGCTGTGACATGTTAGGGACCACGCTCACGAGCAGCTCGATGCAGCATATGCAGCTGGTATGTGTAAGAGGTGGTGGCGACCTCTGACTGAGACCATGGCAGAGGCAGTACTCTCTTCAGGCCACTCAGAGAGATGATTGTTTCATACAGAGAGGACTAAATGCTGCCTATCTATTTAACCAACTCCCTTCCACAGCAAATCCACGCTCACTTTTGTAAATGATGTTACAGTACATTAAAGTACATAATCATCCCAGTAATCATAGTAAGAGGCAGGGATACTGATTTTCCTTTGACATTTATTGACTGTGATGGCCGTGCTCTTACAAGACAACAGTGCTTTTCTAGCATATGCATCACAGTTGGTTCTTGTGATGTACCAGAACTTAATCTGGACCAGGCTGAGCCAATCAGTCCCTTTCGGACCATAGGCTTTACATCCTGGAATGGGCAAAAGCTGTATGATAAAGTGACAAAAGTGACCTCTCAAAACTAGAATGTTGTACGCTAGGTGCCATTCAAGGCCCAGAAAAACCAAACAGAAGCTGCTCCTTGAATTGCCATCCTCATGGTTAGTCTCTCTCTGTGCTGGAGTTTGTGGCGACAGAATTAATGTGGTTCTAAAGGTAATTTGAAAGCGTCAAGAGAGGCGAATTATTGCATGGAAATGCAAATTGGGTCTTATCTGGGCTGTTCCACAGCTGCTATGATTCATCATCATTTCTTCATCTGTTTTTTTTTTTTTTTNGAATGTAAAACGCCCTTCCACAGGTCCACGGGGAAGGAATATTAAACACTTAAAATCACCATCTATCATTCAGCCGTTATCTGATGGTGACCACAAATTCCTCATACGTATAGCACAGGTAGCTCTGTCTTGTCTCCCACATTATTCCCTGGTTCAAGGAACTGGCATTCTTCAACCAGCTCTCCACAGCCAGGTCTCTATGCCAGACATGCCAAGACACTTTCTGCCTCAGAGACAGCTCCAGTGGTGTAAAGCAGTATTACACTTCCAGCTTCACTGGACCTACAAAAACTCACTCCAGCAGAAGACCTACAATTATTTCCCCCACGTTTCTCCTGTATAAGCTCCTTCATTAATGTAAGTCATGGTGTGTTGGGTTTACACCATTCCAGCAATCATATTTTTCAGTGTGGTGGAGTATGTGATCTCCAGACCTGGTCATCTTTACATTGGTTGCAGGGTTGCTGATGAGTGTGGGGTACTCTTCGAAGCAGAGTCTGGTTGCTGACACTTCCAAAAGAAGGTTGTGGAGGTTCCACTGCCTGGGAGACGCACAAAGCATGAAGTTTATATCTTTTGGGGGAACATAGCGCTCACACAAGTACAGGCAACACCCTAAGATGTGTCGTTGTACCTGAAGGGGATTATTATGGATTGAAGATGGGAACCACAGAGGGGTGGAGTCCAGCAGGTGAGAAGATGATGGAGCCCATGTCTGCACAAAATCAACTGTAATGACATTGTACTGGGAACCACCTGCTACTGAAAACATCAAGGAATGTGCCTAGAGTTACACACTAGCAGCAGCAAAAGTGGCCTGTTGCACACTCTGTGCCAAACTGGCCAAAAAAACTCAATTCATATTTCTTCCATTTTAGCAGTCCAGACCAGGCATTGTCCAGAGAGAAAATTAACCAATTAGATGCTGTGACATTTTTCCCCAAGTAATTTTAACACATTTTTGCAAACATTTTCGCAAACATTTTCTAAGAGAAAAAGACAGTACATCAGACTCCAGTGCTCCCAACACTGCCCCTCTGCCCAGGCACCACAGTGACCCAGAAGCAAAGACACTTTGGAGAACAGCCTCCCAGACACCACATCTCAGGGGGTCATGAAAATGTGAATGTTCAGCAGATGGAACTCTGGATTTCACCTCAAGCTGACAACACATTGGGTTTATGCACTGTTTGCACTAGAATTGTGAACATGGGTTGTGCAAGTACGGTACAGAATGCATTTTTAAGTGCTTCATGAATTCTCCTCCAGATGCACATTAACCCTGTGAGAACATAATTTTTTTCGACTCTGAAGTTCGAGTGTGGGCAACATCCCCAAACATAAACAAGCCGCTCCTTACAGCATACAAGCTGCCCTAAGCGGTACCGAATTTTACTTTTCTTACTTTTATGGTCAAACTGGGGAAAGTAGGATAAAAGAAGAAAAGAGAGTCTCTCACAGACTTCCAATGAGTTGCCACTTAATATTACTGCAAAGCATATTGGGATCAGAAGACACCATGCAGCGTAAGTGCTTTCAGTTTTCAGTTGGAAGTGACACGGTGTAATAGAGTCTAGCTGGAGTAACTATACTTGCTGATAATGCTCAGTTAGATAGAGACGCCAAATGCAAGGTCAACTGCTTTTAAGAAAAAAACCCAGCTGTTCCACACAGGTTAGGCATAGAAAAAAACCCCGTAATTATATAAAAAGATATACCATAGCACTGTAAAATCATCTTGTGCATTTGTGCAGATGTGTTTGTGTTTCTTTAATGGCTATTGTATATGAACTACCAATACAAAATATAGATAAAGTACATTATATCATACAAGTGCATACTGTCACTAAACATGTCATTTATAGGCAGTTTATGTGTATTTTCCATTGGCAGTTGACACTGCAGATCATCTGTGATATGCACAGACAAAATGGCAATTAAGCATCAATATCTTCACATCACAGCACTGGCCACCTCCTGCACAGGGTACACTTCCAGCAGCAGCAGCGAGAGCATGACCAGAAAGGAAAGCTTTGCCATTATCTCTGTCCTGCACTGTGTGCATATCCATATCCAGCACCACTTAGGAACCACTCCAACAAGTGATCATCTTAACAGGGTCAGCACCTTTCCTCCCCAGGACCCCGTAACAAACTTAGCATCAGCTCCTAACTAATTGAATTGGAGCATGATCAACAGTCTAATTGAAGACTATCTCGCATCCATTTCAAGATCATATTATTTCCAAATTTGCTTTCTGAGCTTCTGTTCACAGATTTAGGGAAAAGGCAAAGAATAAAAATATAAATAAAGAAAAAGAAAAAGAAGGGAAAAAAAGAGAGGGGAAAAAGCGGCTTTACTTAACAGTTGCTATTTTGGTATCAAAAGGAGTCTGCATTGTTGATTAGAGCGAGAGATCATTATCCCTCTTAGGAGCCCGATGAAGGTCGTTGTGTTAACCTTCAAATCACTCTGTAACTGGAAGCTGCTTTTTTCTCCTGCTGAGCCACACTGGGAGAAAAAAAAAAAAAAAAA
>VZSZ01009985.1:69432-132725 GCA_013398815.1 Ibidorhyncha struthersii
GCAGGATGTAGGGTGATGGAAGTGAAAAGATTTAAATGTTTTATCCACAGGGTGCCCTGTTGTGACTGGAGAGCAACAGGCAGGCACCCTGAGTAACTCTATAGGCAGTTCAAAAATGGTGTGTCAGATAGCAATAGTTCATTAAGCACTAATGTATGGGGAGGCATTTGTGTATTTACTCAAATAGGAAGTCGGTTGGTTTACGCCCAACAAACTGCCCATGACAAGACAATTCAGATCAATAAATGAGGAGATTCTTCTCTACTGCACAGTGGATGATAATGCTGCTCTTTCTTTTTTGTTCTTGTGCAGTACGTCCCAGGTTCAAGCATAGAAATCACTACAGGGATCTCTACTGATCCCTGATCAAGGCTCCCAGGATCTGGGGAAGAGTTAGACAAAGCTGCCTCTCTGGATACACAGTGCATGATGTCCTTCCCACTGATGTGTTTTTTTGACCCACAAACCATGACCTTGATGATCACAGGGTCCCAGGGAAAGGGACAAACCAGAAGGGGCTCTCAGTTATGGAAGAAGCCAGATATGATACTTCTTCCCTGGACACTATGGTCAGCAGAGTTGAGATCCACCATGGGAGAGAGATTCTGGCTTCCACACTGCTCATTCTGGCCTAGAAATGTTACCAAAGCAGCCAGCCATGGCAAGAAGGATTGAAATCCTGAAGGAAAGAGGAGAAGAAACCCATACCCCAGTGTTCTGCAAATGGCCTCTCCATCTGTAGCTTCTCTCCGCCCCAGAGCTCCCCTGGTTTCTTTGGCTTCTTGATTCGTATCATGAGGACAGAGATTCAGACCTTACGCTTTTCTTGTGTCTTACACATACGCCATGCCTCTCACTCCCCCCGACCCCTTGTCACTTATTTCCCATGCAGATTCCCCCATGCAAACCCCCAGTGAATGCATGTGATCTGTCCTGTCCCTGCGCTGATGCTGCCTGACTCCATTAGCTGTTAGAAACAGGCTATTTCTGTGCAAGGCTGAAACTCCTTTGCAAGACACTGGATCTACCTGTCGCCATCCAGTTTCCTTCCCTGCAGTGCTGATGCCCTTGCATTGCTAATCCTCCTCGGACATCTTCTATTCTAAGTCAATCAATGTGTCAATTTAGCATTCACCTTTTGTTGCATCTTAAATCCTTATAATCCCTGTCCTTGCTTCTACATGTTGAATAAATAAAGCTCCCATTTTCTGCTGTCTCTCGCTGCTCTCTGTGCCTGGTGAGGAGCAGGCCCTGAGTCGACATCTCCCAGGCAAGACATACAGATGCAAATCACTGGGACAAGTAATTCGTGCAGGGGAGTCACCTCAGCCTGAAGACAAGGTGAAAAAAATCCCTGCCAAGGAGGAGAAGCAGCTGTCCCTGTCTCTACCCTCGCCTCTTATGGCCACCCCAGCTAAAAGCTGAAACATTGGAGCAGGAGAGGTCTTTTCAGGGACAACACTGCATTTGCCTCCATTTCAGGTAAAGGGGTTTGGAAAGGTCTGAAATGAGTGGAGCAAACTCAAGTATATCCTGCTAGGTTTTAATAAAAGAAGGTCCATTTCCAGTTTTATGTGGGTCCCACTTTTCTCTGCAGACAATTCCATTCTCTGTGGCACTCTTAATCTGCAGGCTGTGAGGATGCCACACCAGAGAAATTCATTGAGGTCTTTTTTTCCCAGTACAAGACATCCTAATACAAGACATCTTCCCCAGGCAGAGGTGTAGACAAGGATAAATGCAGGGAATTACACTTTCTCACTTCTAGAATGGGCAAGAAAATGTTCCTCCACAAGTGGATGAGAAAGCCACTCATTTATTTGGTACATGACTGCTGCTTTCTTGGCCACAGCAGCTGAAGATATCAACACACTTTTGACATACCTCAATAATTTGCATTTTGCCACCTTAAACCCACGTGTGCAAAATTTCCCCTTTCTGATGTTGTTAGGGACTGAGTGTGACTGGGATGGGCACAACTCATTTTACACCTCCAGCAGGATCTGCTAGGACTAACCACTTGGCAGTGTGAAAATGTCTACCACATTAAAGAGAAGATGGATCTGTGGAGAAGATGACAGCTCAGCATGCTGGGATGCCACCTTGGCCCACCTCACTTCACTGTTGGCCTTTATTCCTACACACTCTGGGTTTCTATTGTGTACAGGAGTTTGTTGCTCTTATAGCTCGTTGGGAGACTATTCTCTGTTCCCATTGGGAAACTGTTTCCCTCAGCTCACCATGGGGAGACACTGGACAGTTTCATCACCAGAACTTCTGTCCTCAACCTTGTGTCCCTGCTGCACAAAAACACTGCTGGTCTATCTCTCGGCCAAGAACTTCACTTCAAGTTTTACTTCATGTTCGTGCTTTATAATACTCAGAGGTTTTTTGAAGAGCCCTGAAATGAGAAAGAAAATAATATTAAGTGGACCAAAGGAAATGAATGGGCACTACTCCTTCACCACTGATGCTTGAGATCCATTTCAGCTATGTGAGGAATACAATACACATCTCCACTGACTCTTGGATGTACAAGCACATGATTCTGTCTCCAGCCAGGGGTTGGCACTGGTGCATACACATCCTGGTCATCAGATGGTGCCAGGGCATGAAGCTTAGAGCAGAATACAGCAGGATGCTGTAGCCCAAGAGAGGAACATTAAAAAAAAATAAAATAAACGACAAAAGAATTTTATAGACAATTGAAAACAACTCCACAGAAAGAATCAGCTCTTCCATCAAGTGCTGCATGTGGATGATGATCTACCTGGGCCTTGGACTGCCCTGTTCATATTGACAGAGCTCCTAGTATCACGGGCGTCCTACTTTCTGACTCCAAATCTTCAGTGTTACTGTAGCACAAGTAGTTGGGTGCCTGGCTGGGTGAACTGGAGCAACTGAGTTATATTTGAAGAAAGTGCTTATAACTTCACCTCTTAAAACACCTTAGCTTGCTCGATTGTGACCGATAGCCATGTTCTCAGCACTCTGGTGTCTGCAAAGCCTCTATGTGTAGATATCTCTCATATGCTTCCGGCTCCTGCACAAAAAGTGCTAGAATTCCCCAGAGATATTATTGCTCTGCATCTGCGGTTTCCTGTTGAACTCCACAAACGTGGGTCTCAGTGCCATTTCAACCAACATTAAAAGTGGCAGAGGAGGATGATTTATCTTCCTTGTGGGGAGCAGGTCTTCCTGAAGTTGTGGAAAGGGAGTAGAACTTCACCCTTCCTATGGAAAGGAGAATTAGAAGTGCTGAGATCTAAAACTCTGATTTTGGGCTTGTCTGTCACCCTCCTCCTGATACTGCCCAACATCCATCCCTCACTCCAGACACTTCAAGCAGCCATGCTTCTCACACTGACTCGGGAACATGGGCTGTTCCAATTAACCTGTCAGGAAGAGCAATGTATTATTTTCCAGCACTTGAGTCATTTAAAAATCAGCCGGTCTCAGTGATCTGCTTGGCATGTTAAACTCTAAGTCAGTGTCAAGGAGGTACGTGATGCTGACTTCACCACGGCCTGCAGAGCAGATGCGAATGCAAGGAACCACAGAAGGACCCATCGTTGGAAGGGATGCTGCATCTGTGAAAAAGGAGAAGGCAACACAACCAAGGTGTTAAAGCCTTATTTGGGAAATTTATTATATTATTATAAATCCACAGCAAGTCTGTCACTGTCAGAGCCAGTTTGGACAGCCATGCCCCAATTCACATGGTCAAGAGCACACCAAATACTGAATGGTGCTAACTGTGGTGGGGACTATACCTCCTTGATAACTCCGAGAAATCCATCTCCTGACCAATGCTGCTGAACCAAAGGGATGCTCACCTCTCTGGTCCTGTTACCTTTTGATGATGTCCCAGCACACTGAGGACCTGGGCTGGAAGTTTTAGATGCATCCAAGGTGCTCACCACCTGCACCGCTACCAGTCTGATGTCCTGGTCATGAAAATAAGTCCCCCACTTCAATGCATCAGTAATTTTCCTCTAATATCTTCCCCTCCATAACCCAGGCCCCAGTATCAGCCGTCCTCTGGCCAGTATATTGTGTCCTAGCTAAGTATTTCTAGGCAGAAAGCACATACCTGAGGTCTGTTCTTTAAAGCACATGTGAATGCCTGGGGACTTGAGGAGGGGGGATAAATGGGTTTCTTCGCAGGCTCCTCCTGTGCTCCTAGGGAGATGATGTGTTTTTTTGCCTGTCTTCAATCACAGAACAAGAGCTAAGTGTTATTGATCTGAGACCTAGAGGGAATATTCCTGAGCAGTTCAGCCTGGCATTAGTCCATCACTTAGCTGGAATTTATTATTCAAGGCTGGCAAGGGATTCCTGGCAGCATGCCCTGGCCAGACAGCAAACTGGTGACAGAGGAGCTGAGTGAGTCAAGGGCAAATGAAGAGGGGAAGAAATTGCAAAGTAGATTTTCCCTCCTCAAATTAACTTAGATTGTTCCCAAAGTCTCTCTCTGCAAAGTCGCCCCCGTGTGCATTAAAAACCCAAAGCAGGATGCACACATGGAGCTTGGCAGATGGTCAGCTTGAGCTCATTTTTAACTGAGTTAAGGTAAAAATGCAGAAAACCAGGACAAGAACAGGACAAGGCTTCACCCGCCAAGAAAGCATGAAGTGTACATGCAATGGAGCAAAGTGGCAGCTGTGTGGACACTTGCAGAATGGAAAGGAGCTGCTTCTCAAAGCTGGGACGTCTAAGAGGAAGAGTCATGACAGTATCTGTCCCTCTCAGTGAATAGTGTCATTTGGTTTATTCCCATCAGTTAAGATAGGTTTGTCTTGCCTTATGATTAACAGAAAGATAGACAGCCATGTCAGTTGATCTATCCAAGTCCCTTCTGAAGACTCCTGGAAAAAACATCCTTTATTTCTTGCTAGGCAGGGCCAAACTAATTTGACATGACCTGATGCAGCAACTCCTCTTGAAAGCTCACCAGAACAACAGCACAGCAGATGCGAAGCAGGTATTCCTGTTTGCTCAAAGGGCTAGGAAGTAATTGAGTCTGAAGCAGGACAGGAAGCTTTAGTGACCCTCACTGGTGTCCTCGCCAAGGAAAAAAATCACACAGCCTCAAGAGCCCAGTTCTGTGAAAATTCCCTCTTTTGCTCTAATGGCCATCTGAAAGCACAGTGGTGATTCAGGGCAATATCAGGGCTCATTCCCTGGTGATTTGGGGATGGAGGTTGCAAAATTTCAAGGACAGATTAGATAAAAAAAATAATGTCTACAGTGTCAGCTCCCAAGCTGCTACTCCTGTGCCAGCTTTACAGGGCACTTTGCACAGCTCCTGGCTTTGAAGAGTCGACGAAAACCAGCAGCACAGCATGCAAAATGGAGAAGACTGAATGAGGGTATCCTAAGGGGTTTGTAAGAAGGGTCAGAGGGTCTCCTGGGAGGAAGGAGTTAAGTCTCTGCTTAGCTTAGCCTCAAACATTGCAGCAGGGGTATGGCAAAGCAGGGACAGATCAAACTCTTTGTGGAGTTGCAGGAAAAATCTGTAAAAATCAGCTTTTGGAGAGACAGAAGGCTGGGCAGAGCCTTTGAGAAGTTGAGCACATGGCACCTTTTTTGCCTAGGCTGTAAAGTTGTCTGTGCCTTTCCCGGCAATAATTCTGCCAGTTTAAAAGCTCTTGTAACCTTTGCACTAAGATAACATAGGTAGGAAGGCAGGGAAAAGAAATCCCTCAGGCTTGGTCAGATTAAAGAGCCCTGTCTGCTAGAGTGCAATGAATTCTCCTGTTATTGATCTCTGAGTTCGTCATTGAGACAGTGGACAAACGGACTGGCACATTGGTTTGGTTTTCCTCTAGCTAAAAGTACATTAAGTTCAAGTGGGACTTTAATAATAATAATAATAGTAATAAATAGCACGCCATTCCATCTTTCTTAGACAAACAGCTACAAGGCTAGTCCAACTCCACTGATTTCACAGGAACACCCAGGGACTGAGTTTTCACATCACGAGTCGCCCTATTCACATCATGTGTTCCCTCCTTCTGAATGTTTCAGTCGTCCCCCAAATGTTCATAGCAGAACCTGGGAAAAAAATCTCCCTGTTTTCCTTCCACCTTAGAAATAGTATTTGATTTCTTCAGCTCAATTGTTTAATACCTCAAGTCTGAAAATGGGCTCATTACGAACGTTGGTCTAAAAATGCCATATAAGAAACTCTCCAATTGCTGCTAAAAGAAAACAAAACCAAGGAAACAGACAAACAACAACAAAACCTCTATCCAGGTTCCTAAGCTGTTAGTCTCTTCGGTAAAGGTTACACCAGCAGAAGATCTGGCTGCTCTTCTCTTCGTGGTACAGCAAAGGGCTCCCTGATCTTTCACATCAGTTATTTGTTGGGTATGGGAGAAACATTCGTTTGATTCGTGTTGATACGGAACAATGATCAAATCACAGAGCGAAGTGTGACTATGCAACAGGAGGTTCTGCAACTGTAGTTCGTTTGGTCTGATGCGTGGAGTAGCCCAAACCGGTTTTGCCGCTAACCCCAAAGTGATGTGAAAAGGGGTTTGTAATGCGCATGAGTCAAACCCAGGGTCATTCAAAGGACACATCGAGGAAGACTACTGACTTCATCACCAAGACCCCTCACGACCACCATAAAAGGATACTGCGCAGGCCCGAGTGGGCGGAGAACTGATTTCCATGAAAAGAGGGGATGAGTAATGCATATGTATAGGCGTCTTACTACACCTACCGAATATGTAAAAGTTAGTAATATAAATGTAGAAGTTTTGCTAAGAATAGGCGCACACGTTTGAGGTGGGGAAAGCCACCCCGTGTTGCCCAGCGCTATTTGCTTGCCTCTATTAGCCTAATAAATTGTAAAATTTGATTACAATTTTCTGTCTGGAGCCTAAATATTTATCACAGGTACAAGGTGTAGAGAACAAGGCTGGAAAAGTCCTAGAAAAAAACCCAAGTAGTGGTGGATGCCTGTTCCCATGAGTTGCAAAAGCATCTTTTCCCATGGTTCGCACCATTGCTGCTGTCTTTCGCAAAGCAAGGACTGTGGAAATGAAGTGATCACCGTGGCTTGATAATTAAGATGGCAGCTACTGTGAGCTCAGTAGGTTTGGACTGAAAGAAGGTATATTTTAATTATTAGTGTCCAATTAAATATTGAATAAGTTCCATTATTGTAGGGGGATTTTGTGTCTCTCAGGGACCCTCAAAAGAGTTAATTAGAGAGCCTGCACACTTGTAGACATGGTGTGTACGTGCCTCCACCCCCTTCAGTGCTGCTGCAGATCCCAATGCAAGAATGCAGGTATTTTCCACCCTGTGAGCCTGAAACAGGATTTTTCTGTGTCCTTTAAACTACCAAGTAGCAATCTATCTTCAGCAACAGAAAACTTGGCATAAATTGCAAAACAGATAGCTGATCCCATGCTGCTCTGACTGGAGTAACTGGTTAATTTAAAGCAAGTGTGTGCATGCCCAGCCTGTAGCCAGAACAGCGACCACAGTATGGATACATCCTCATGTTGGTAAGAACACGTCCAGCAGTGAGCTCTTCCCTGATTGGACATGGCTTCTGTTGCTGAGCCTAATTTCACACACCTTATCGCGAGTTCCACTCTTATCATGCCATTCATGAGCTTTTCAACAGCGATGGCAACGTGGCCTGTTTATTTAGGAACAGACCACAGCCCTATCCCTTGGTTGTCCCCATAATTTGATTTTTGGTGTGCTCCTTGATTTTTGCCTTATGTCAAATAGTCCACTCCTAGACATCGAATAGGTAGGTATTTGAGGGATAGTACAGTTGGGGACCATTCTCAGTAAATTGTTTTCATAGAATCATAAAATCATCTAGGTTGGAAGGGACCTTTAAGATCATCGAGTCCAACCATCAGCCTAACACTGACAAGTCCACTACTAAAGCATTTCCCTCAGCACCACATCTACACGTCTTTTAAGTACCTCCAGGGATGGCAATTCCACCACTTCCCTGGGCAGCCTGTTCCAATGCTTGACAACCCTTTCAGTGAATAAATGTTTCCTAATATCCAATCTAAACCTACTCTGGTGCAACTTGAGGCCATTTCCTCTTGTCCTATTGCTTGTTACTAGAGATAAGAGACCAACAGCCCCCTCTCTACAACCTTCTTTCAGGTAGTTGTAGAGAGCGATAAGGTCTCGCCTCAGCCTCCTTTTCCCTGTTATTAGGGATAAAAGAGCTCAACCTTGTCACTGCAAGTCATGCCATGCCCATAACTGGAGTACAGAAGAACAGTGCCAGGATATTGCATCTGCTAATAAAGATGTAGCCTGTGATTATAAATCAAGTTTTGACAGCACATTGCAGAGGTGCAGAATTAGCCAAATAGAGGTACTGGCCACTCAGGACCTAGCACACCAGTTCAGATCTGTCAAAATTTAAGGGTGGCCTAAATGTCCAACATAAGAGGGAAGAAAAGCAACCCTTCATGCCATCTGGAAAATGGCGCAATCCTCTCATTTGGTGGGGAAGAGGATGACGTGACCCCAGCTGGCAATCAATTCGCACGTGACATCCATCAGGCTGATGTGAAAGCGAGCTACAAATGGAGTGCTTGTCATTAAGAGAAGATACATGGAAGAGCCAGAGATAGGGAAATAGTCCATGGGGGGCTATTCCTGAGGCAGCCCCATCTAGCAAATAGGATTATTGGTAATGATGAGATAATTCACTAAGAAGTCATGTCAGATTTAAGTGATCCTCCTAGATGACAAGGGAATGTTGGGGAAAGGCAGGGTGAGAGGTCCCAGCTGGGTCTTGGCCTTCGTTCTCTGCCCAGCACAATCTCTGCCACAGGAAAGCGTGTGGGCTGGGGGTGGTGATTACAATCTTTTGGAGCGAAATTATTTCTTTTCTCTTGAAAGAACCTTTTGAAGTTTTACAAACAACATTTCAGATTGAAACTGAATTTACCTCCAACAGATAGTTTGTCTGAATTTTTAAGCCTTCTGTCATGCCACAACCCATCTGTAACGCATTCTTCCTCAGAGAAAAATCCATCCCAGGGGAACGAACACAAAATACAGCCAAGTACCACAGGCAGCACTGGTAGGAAAAGGATCTAAGTCCGAATCTCTGGCTACCACAGCCACCATGTGGCCAGCCAGCCTCTCCAATATTCAGGAACCCTCACAAGGAGATGAGGCAGCAAAATCTGCCCTGTCCAAATTCCCATCAAAAAAGTTGTGCTCGTAGCTAGGCTGGCCTAAAATTAGAGCCACTACAGTTTCTTCCATAGTGTGCAAAGGGCTTATATTTTAAGTCCTTTAAAACTCTTACAACGTTGGATAAATTTCTTTCTAACTTCTCCCATAAATGTATTGGCAAATAAAAAGTGTCCTTTGACCTTGGTGCTTTGAAAAGGAAATCAATCCTTGTTTTAGTGAGAAACAAAGCTAAAAACAGTCTGAACAGTGAAGTTATTTAGAGCTGTTCTCATTACATGGATACACAACTAGAAATGACAAAGCAGTCATCTCTTGATTCACACCAGCAGACACCAGATTACATTTTTGATGACAGCCTTTTCAAATATTTTGGGAGCCCTCCAAAAGAAAGATGATAATAATTAGATTAATCACACTAATTTTTAATGGTGGCTATTGCAGTGTGGTTTCTTTCAAACAGAAAAAATAAGTGATATATAGGCCTGCTGCTCTACAGTCTGATTCTGTTCTCAGCTCTGACCCTTGTTAGCAGAATCCACTACAGATAAAATGGTGACGGTCAGAGACAGCTGGCATGAATCAGACTACCATCACCTTGTAAAGAAGTGTCATAATTAAGCAATCTCACTGCTTTCTCTGTATTTTGCAGATAAATCCATTTCTTGGCCCTCCATTACACTAGGTCCTGTACAGGCCTAATGAAAAAAAAAAGATGGTCCATGCCCTATAATAAAATAATAAGATACAAAAGCGTGCACTGGAACCCAAATTCCCAAGCCCATCTCTTCCTCAGTGTCTTATTTATAGGGAGGTTTCTTACTCTGAGTTTATTTTTCTTCTCCATCAGACAAGTTGTTCTAGGAACAGAGACTGTCTTTCAGAGGTAGACAACAAATTGATCCCATTTAAAATTCTTCTTCATCCATGAGCAACCCAATTTAGAGTGCTATCAATCTGAGTGGTAGCTACCCTGGTGGAAAAGATGCAAACCAAAGATTTGGCTTTTTTTTTTTGTTTCTTTGTGTTGGATTTCTTCACTGATGCTGCTTTTGTTTTCTTTTGTTTTGTTTTTAATAATGCACAGACATAACTGCATCATCTGGGTGAAGGCAGCTCACCAGCTGCCACTGTTTATTGATTTGTTTATCTTCATTTACCTTTACAGAAAAAAACAGGAAGCACAGTTTATGTCCTTCCCATGACCAGAGTCAAGCGGCAGGGATTCTAGGCATGTGCATCTTGATGGAGAAAAAGACCTTGAAGAACATGAAAGGGACAGCTTTTGAACACCTGGTGGCCATATTATTTCAGTTGTAAAACTTCAACCAGAATAGAAATGCTGTGGGTGTATCACAGTGGTACAACCAACAGAGAAGTGGAAGAAGGCAACTCATTGTGATCACAAAACGCGATGGGTCTGACCTTCTTCACCCTGGTCCTACAGAGGGCTGACAGCACTGCCCGTGCAATGCATGTGCCAGTGCAGGATGGATGAGGGACTCAACGCATATGCTTTTTAAGGTGTTGTGGGAAAAAAGGCTGGTTTTAGCCTTTAGTGCAAACTTGAGGGCAATGACTGTAAAGAGGAAAAAGTAAGTTTATTTAGGCTTCAGGAGCTATAATGGGATACTGCCTCATAAACCACTTCAGATGAGGGGCTAAACTTGGAGAATGGCCACTCTAATGTGCCCTGTTCTAATATTTACCTCTGCTGGTCATGACTAGAGACACGATACTGAGGTTAACGGTTTGTCAGTTGAGCCACTGTGACCATTCATGTGTTATTCTGGAAAGAGTTCATATTACTTGATAACAGCCGCCTATAAATGACGGTGGCTATTCGCATTCTCAAAAGGAGGGATAGGGCTCACCTCACTTATCAAAGCACCTGAACTTAGGTGTCTACTTACAAGTGTCTCCATGTGAGTCAAATATCTTTTTCATTTGAGATGCCTAGAAATATTTCACTTGCCTTCAGCCTTTGTTTCTGAAGGGCTCAGATCACCAGTGGATCCAGTGTCATGTCTACTGGTCCCCCAGGGATGAGATGGGTACTACAGGGAGTCTCAAATGGCATTAAGTGCTTATACTTAGGCAAACTCCACATATGCAGTGGAGTCTGTAAGGGCTACCCTTGCTAAAGCAAGTGGCACTTCAACATGAGCTGGTGTCAGGGACCCACAAGACCTTGGGCATGGGTAGGGTTGTTCAGCATGAACTTCCTGAAAGCTGGCATCACCTGCCCTGCTCTGGGCATGGAGCTTCTCCCTTGCTATACACTTGCTGAGGAGGCTACAAACCCATAAAGCATTCCCTTCCCCAGAAAGTTCCCTCTCCTCCTTTTCACAGTGAGCCAGAGGTTTCCTGGGTTTTGTCACTGAGCCCTTCACACACATCTACACCAGCCTCTGTTCTCCAGCCCTGTGGCCTACTCGGGTAATATGGCTCAGATTTGTGCAACTAATTACCCCAAGAAAAGATTGGGCACATCTCCAGGGACAGTTCTTGACCCATGTTCGGCCCGTATCCAGGCGCGGGCACTGTCTGGGAGTGCTAACTAGCACACACCAAAATGGTGCCAAAACCATGCTCCAGCCTGAGTCAGACCTGGTTCGTTCTCCTAGTATGGACCTAAATGAGACCATTTTTCCCTGCTTCTTATGCCTATCCCCATCTCCAGACACAAATCCAAATTCACTTGGTTTTCTCTGAGGCTTTGCAATATTGGTGGAGCAGGCTCTTTGTGTTAAGGGGCAAAGTAGTTTGGCAGAAAATAAACCCCCTTGCGTTCTAACACTCCTCACTGAGGTGGGAGGCTACGTGCGGCTAGGTTTAAATTCTGAGTGATGCCCAAATCACCACTATCAGTCCGGTTGCGTTTGATATAGCAAACTGTTACGATTCCGGATACACTAATAGTGGACTGCACCTTCAGTCTAGTCATGCTCGTGAACTAGCATGGCCACTCTTTGGTTGCATTCAGTGAGAAACCCAAACGACTAGCTACTGTCACAGTGCAGTTTATTTGAGCAACAGAGATACAGGTTCTTACGGATTGCCGGTGATAAATACACTGTCTGCAAAGCACATGCAAATAAAAGTATTGTTAATTACACAAAATGCGTGACAAAGTTATAAACCATACAGCCTGGCTATAAGTGTAGGAAAGAGGCTCTCTAGAGAGATTTGTAAGTTTTCCGAGGAAGCGCTTGGTATAGTCTAAGTCTTACCCAAAGGCATCCCTATATGGGTGAAGAAAGGCTCAGCACGTCAGCTGGTCCCAGAAGTCAAAGGCAGTCTTTGATGAAGTCCTCCTTGACTTGTTCATGATGGTGTCTTCCCTGATATTCCTCCTTTCTTGGGCTATTTTTATACTATTTTTTACTTTCAAGGTGGAGTTTAAGTGACTCTAGTCATAAATACTTTTATTATGACTGGTGTAAAATTCTCTCGCTTCACATTTAAAAGTATCGTTTACAAGAAATTCAGGGCACAGACTCAAGAAGGAGTGGTCACACTTTGGAGGTGGGTAGCCTTTGGGATGGAGGTGTGTTTAGGTATTATAATGACATTATAATGAGCAAAGTTTGCACAAAAGACAACATTTCATCAAAATTTGACAAATTGTTGGCTCAGGGTAGTAAGTACACAGCTTCTCTGTTCCATAGGACCATCTCGTTCCCATATCTGCTGTATTATCACAGGGCTTGGCTGTAAGATCTCCATCCCACTCCATCTCCCGTGTTGCTTTGCAAGCAATATTGTACCAGGAATTGCAGATATGGTGAATTCTTCGCATACAAGCTGTGCTGTATTCTACCCTAGAAACCTTTTGATTTTGTACCTTTCCTTAATGTGCAAATGATGCTGTATTTTCGATCATTTTAGTAGTCATTCCACAAGGCTCTAGACAGAGAAAATCCTGCTCAAATCTGAGCAGCACTTTGCTTTAAAGGTCCACGTTTAGACTCTCAGATGAATTGTCAAAGGAAAATTAGCCCAAATTCTAATGGGAAAACAAAAACCTTCATGTTTATAATAAGACTTATGAAACCTCGCTGTATATTTATGTATATGTCTGCTTGTATGCCCTCCCCTAACTCTTTGCTATTTCTTCTTTGATTCTGATGAGTTTCCGGCACATCTCATGCAAAGTTAATGGCATTAGGAAGGTGGAGTTCTGGCAAGTTTGTAAGCAACTGGCAGCCAAGTAAAGGACACAAGTCTACCTTTGCTCTGAGGGAAAGCTTGCAAAATGAGTTTGCCCCTTATAAGCTGCCTGAGAATCCATGTGGGAGTGAATGCATCCCAGTGGTCCCACCGCCGGAAAAGATTTGGCTGGTGTTTTCACCTTCTGAGATGCTGGTATCGCTCAAACTAAGGATGCCATTCCTTGGGGAAATGAGGCTTCCTGAGCGCAGCGCTGTGGTGGAATGATTTGCTTCATTAAAAAAAGTTAGAATTTCCCTCTGTCCCCCCACATTCTTCCATCTGTCTGGATGTTTCCCTGCCCTCCTCTCAAAGAGGTACCCCTGATGTGGTGACCCAGGAAACAACATGCTGGGGTAAACAGTCTGTTGGCAGCATCAAGAAGCTGCTGTGCAGGGGGAGTGGTCTGTCTTCCTGCTCTTGTTTTAAGGTGTCTCTTTTCTGATATAATGCTACACAAAGCAGTGCTGATATCTAACCTTTTCCAGATAATCTGCTTTCTGTTTGCAGTTTCATGCTGGTCATACCAATCAGAAAAACAAACTGTAGCAGACAACTGCCTCCCTGGGTTGGCTTCCTCATGTCACTCTGCCCTCCAGGTTGAGTGCCATGACTGCCTCAGTGCAACCCTTGAAGACCGAAAACCTGGGGACTGAAGCATCTAATCCCCAGCGAACGCTCCTGCTGGCATCAACCATGGGTTTCTGTTCAAACCGTAGCAAGAAGTCCCTGCTGGAGAAAGAAGCCCTCTGGAAGCCAAGAAGAGACCTGTTGACATCAGGAAACCATGGCTAGTTAGTGTCAATCATAATGATTGATACTGTCAGGGAAGTGGGGANCGGGGGGAGCAGTCAGCAATGGCTTGGGGAACCGGAACAAATCAGCATGTCACTGGGATGATGGTTGTTCCTGCACTTTGACACCGGCTGGAACAAAGCTAGGAGCCATTAATTGACTATTAGCTCTAACTCTAGTCCTGATGTCTTTTAGACATCAATTAACCATCAGTAATAGGTGGCTAATTGTGTAAGATGGCCTTTCAAATGAGCTGTAAGACAGAGACCCAACCACTCTGTGGGCATTAAGGTTCCTTCAGCATTTTGCATGAGAGCGGGGAATGATGATGGCAGTTTTCTCTGGCCCTGTTCCAGTGTCCTTCATTACATTACACCCTACGTCTGCATTGGGTAATTTTCTTACTGTTGCCATACCTTCATTATATCTTTTATCTTGTGCTTTTCTCTGTCCAGAGGTGCACAGAGTTGTTTTATGGTAATTACATTTAAAGGTCAAGGCAGAAGTACCTCACAGGTGCACATGATGGGGTCTGCCACCAGCTCTATCTTTCAATACAGGATAGAGTGAGAAACACAGCTGACAGCTTCTCCCATGAGCTGCAGAGTCCGTGAAATCAGCTTTTGCAGAGAAAAGCTGCTCCTGCTTGGATGTCCCGAGATCTAAACAAGCCCAGGTATCCAATCTGGGCTGGAGTTTTCCAGAGGGAAGGGTGTGGTTGCATCCACTTTGTCAATGTCAATTTTCAAGCATTAATTACACAGAAGGACCCACTGTTTGGGGGTCACAAGGATTCCTACGTGAGTTATCTTCTGTCTAATAGTAACTAAGGTCATACTACTGCCTTTCCATTAGGAAGACACTGAAAGTTGTGTTTGTCCCTTACCTGGCTGTTTCATGCCATTAGATTTGTAGGAACATTATATTTTTCAGATATCTGCATCTTGTTGAGCATAGCTGGCAGAAATGGGGACAGAAACAGATCAGAAATATGTACCCTAGGACTGCATGGGCCTTCTTCGCTTAGGCAACCAGGCTAAAAACAGGCTACAAAGAAACCTAAGAGCCTCAGAAGGATCACACTGCTTCAGGGTCTCAGAAGCCATGTACTGTCCTTAGCAAAGCCATAAACAGTTAATACTTTTCCAGAAGTCACTAGACATCTCTGATCACCCTCATTTACTCCACTCTGACCTATTTCCCATTCAGTTCTCTCCCTTTTGGGAGGAGCCCAGAAGTGCACACAGGATCCAGGACCTGGAGATAGATACCCTGAGACAAAGATCTTACATCTTTCCCTCTCTGTTCCTGCCACAATAATACCCAATATTTGACTTGCTTGATTGGACCCATATGAACATTGAGCAGACACTTGAAAAGGATTCTTTCTCACATGCATCTCTAATCCCAAGAGCACAAGTATCTGTCACTGGGCACTTTTCTGCTCCAGCCTTACCAGTGACTGCTGTTACATTTCCCTTCAGGCATCTCCTCTGCACTTAATACTTTCAATTCATATATTCTGGACTCTGCTGTCATAGAATCATAGAATCATAGAATTGTCTAGGTTGGAAGGGACCTTTCAGAATATCAAGACCTAACCTGACAAAAAAACATTTCTAAACCATATCCCCAAGTATCACATCTACCCTTTTTTAAACACCTCCAGGGATGGCGAATCCACCACCTCCATGGGCAGCCTGTTCCA
Organism: Ibidorhyncha struthersii; assembly: GCA_013398815.1. NCBI lineage: Eukaryota > Metazoa > Chordata > Aves > Charadriiformes > Charadriidae > Ibidorhyncha > Ibidorhyncha struthersii. Next base: position 85,349 of record VZSZ01009985.1, read on the forward strand.
ATGTTGGATAACCCTTTCAGTGAAAAAAAAATTCCTAATGTCCAACCTAAACCTCACCTGGCTTAACTTGAACCCACTTCCTCTTGGCCTATCACTTGTCACTAAGGAGAAGAGGTCAGTCCCCATCTCTCTACAACCTCCTTTCAGGTACTTGTAGAGAGTGATAAGGTCTCCCCTCAGCCTCCTCTTCTCCAGGCTAAACAGCCCCAGTNGGGCCCAGAACTGAACACAGTACTCCAGGTGGGGTCTCACCAGTGCCAAGTACAGGGGGATGATCACCTCCCGAGTCCTGCTCACCACACTATTCCTGATACAGGCCAGGATGCTGTTGGCCTTCTTGGCCACCTGGGCACACTGCCGGCTCATATTCAGCTGGCTGTCCACCAACACCCCCAGGTCCTTCTCTGCTGGGCAGCTTTTGCGCCACTCCACCCCAAGCCTGTAGCGCTGTGTGGGGTTGTTGTGACCCAAGTGCAGGACCCAGCACTTGGCCTTGTTGAACCTCATACCACTGGCCTCGGCCCATTGGTCCAGCCTGTCCAGATCCCTCTGTAGAGCCATCCTACCCTCAAGCAGCTCAACAGGCCCGCCTAGCTTAGTGTCATTTGCGAATTTACTGAGGGTGCATTTGATCCCCTCATCCAGGTCATTGATAAAGATGTTAAAGAGAGCCAGCCCCAGCACTGAGCCCTGGGGAACACCACTTGTGACTGGATGCCAACTGGATTTAACTCCATTCGCCACCACTCTCTGGGCACAGCCATCCAGCCAGTTTTTTACCCACCTGTCATCATCGTCCAACTCAGTTCATGGCTCCCATGTGCTGGTGGAGAACCAGTTTTGATATGCTCTCATTTAATGACTCTTTCCCACCACAGAGTAAAGTTTCAAAAGATGAGGGCAGCTGTGAGGATGCAATGAAAGAAGACCATCACCACCCATGGTTGCCTAGGCTGCATGAAAGTGGTCACCAAGGCAGGAGTTCCTCAGGAGCCCTTACATCCCACAGTGGGCATCTCATAAACAACAATGGTGATTCCAGCATCTGTTTCTCTACACATTCCTCTTGCTTCCTCCTCCTCCATCTGCTGTATGAGTTAACCGCCTGTGCACTGTCACTCCCCAGGCTTGCAAGCAGAATGACACAGAGCACACTGTATCTTTTACATGTCTGTATCAAATCATCTTTCTATGGAAAATCAAAATATCATTTGAAATATGTAGCTCTTTAAATGTATTTGACAGCATCCCCTGCAACAGCAGGCTCTAGGGAGGAAGGACAGCCTTCTTCACCTCCTCTCAGCTCCTTTCCTCTCCAATCCAGGAAGAAAAAGACAGATCCTCTGTCTGGCTCATTGCATGATCCAGTGAAAACTCCAATCCATTCACTAGGAAATTACCTCTCTGAGTAGCAGAAGATGCTAGATCAGCCTGGTGCAAACCATCAGTTGCAGACTGGTAGAGAAGAGAGAGGTTTGCAGATAACTATGATCTCATATTTTGATTTCTCTCCATGTGATGATTTCCTCCTCTCATGGTTGACATCATCCACTGCCCACAATATTTTCTGAAGATTTTCCCTCTAACAACCAATGCACTTCTTGAAGAAAGACCCATTTACAGTTCCCTCTTGCCACCCTCAAGGAGTTATGCTGCCAAGGAGATCAGGCAGTGGGATGCTGGTACCAGAGGTTTCTGTGTTTTAACAGCTCCTCAGACAGGCAGAGCAAGGGCAGACACAGGTTGAAACACTGGCACCTGTCCCAGCAGAGAGGGAGAGAGAAGAGAAATCCTGCAGTGCTGACCTAGTAAATCGGGGAATTGATGATAGGAACTGGTGGCTGGAGAAGGATTTCAGTGTCTGAGCTTCTGTTGCCCACATGCCTGGCAAATACAAACCACACACTGAACAAGGGGGTTCCTGGTAATATTACTGGACACTTGCGGAGTCCTGCTGACAAATCCAGCAAGGAGGCTGGCTCAGAGCTTGAAATTGGGGCATCCTGAAGATAGGAAACAGCAAGCAGGGATTGTCTAGTTTGGGGTTGTCCATGGTCATCCTGCCATGAAGCTTTAACAAAGATATTTGCTTCCAGGGTGTTCTTTCTGAAAAGCTGAAGAAGGTACCATGGTCCCAGCATCCATTATTTTTTTTTTTTTCACAAATAGGTTAACAGGTTCTTTCTATCCCTACAACTGATGTCCTCAAGACTGGAGGTGAACTACCAGTCTCTACCTCCCCTAAACCACCCACACTATCCATTAGATCCCTCCACACCCTGCCTGTGAGGGACTGAGATATTCAGCTTCACTATTTACCTCTTGAATAATGCTTTTGTAAATGTTGGGAGAAATATTTGCCATGAACAATGTCAATGATTTTTTTTTTAATCTATATATTTCCCCCAAACCTCTGAAAGTCAACCAATCCAGCTGTTTTTTGTCACTAGAGCTTCCAAGACTCTGCTCTATACTCAAGTAGAGCATCAACTTCTCTTTTTTGCTACTGTTGTAAACTGGGATGGATGAAACTTTCTTCCCCAGAAGCAGATGAATTTCAAAGGTAGGGACTAAATTCTTGTGAAACCCCTGCAGAAGGAAAGGTCTTTGCCCAGTTGGATTTCTGTCGTTTTGAGATGCAACTCTGACGTAGTCATTAAAAAGGAGCAACGCTGCAGCTCACGGTATTGTCAAGCTGCATCAAGACCAAAGATGTACTCACAAAACCTCCAGACATTGCATCTACCACAGTGGACAGATTGAAAACCCATCACTGCAACATTTAGTGTATTTTCCCAGTGCAAGAAGATAACCACAAAGTAAGGCTACAGAAATGATCAAGGTTTATGATTGCATGGCATCTGACTCAGTTCACCTAACAATTACAGCAATCCAGAGTCTTGCATCTTCTGCTTCAGTGCCTCCTTATGTTTTGATAGCAGATTGGAGACAGAACAGCACAGATCAGGACAAGTGACACCAACATTCAAGTGCTTGACTGATAAGGAAATCACTCAGGATATCACTACAGGAAAAATGACTCCTGTGTTTAAGAAGCATTTCCCCAGTGTGGGGGGTGTATTGCTCTGAAGAAGCAGAAAGGAGAAAGTGAAAAGTGCTCCCTGAGTGGAGATTATTGTCTCAGTAATTACCATCCTTCACAGTTCTCCAAAACTTCACACCTGCAGGGTGCAAGCTTAAGCCGATCCCAGCAGCCTTGAACATACGGGAATTTCTGCTAAAGTCTACTTTGAGGTTATGCAGAGGGCTTGATTTACCATGTTCAAAGGTAGGGGGTGAAGCAGCAGAAGCCCACTGACTTGTATTTTCATCCAGTCTTTGATAGCACCTTGCTGTGATGCCTTAAGCAAAGCAAGCAGTTGCACAGTGCCTCAGTTTCCTTTCTGCAGAACAGAAATGAAAGACAAGATTAACATTTGCAGGAATATGGCAATGTGTTGGCAAAAAAATTATGGATAACAAGTTCCCTTCTTATGACTTTCAGCTCAACAGTCTAAATATATGATATGCTGCTTCAGTCATCAAAGCACCATTCTCTCCCTTTTTATCTAGGAGATTGGATTCCGGATCATCTTTTAGTCCAACCTGCAGGTTACACCCAGAGGCACTATCTGAATGAAGGAACCACTGTTGGGAGACTTTTCTGTTTGGATATAATCCCTTAATGCAGTTTTTGGCTTGACTGTTACAAAAAGATCAAGATGGAAAAAGAATATTTTGGGAAAAGAAGGTGGACACAATAAACCAAGCACTGCCTGCACTGCAGCTGATGGAAGACCAGCCCAAGGTGGTTAGACTGCAAAACTGACACTGAGGGTGTTAGTCCCTGGTGCTCCAAAATACACGACTCCCCAGAAGGCAATACCTTGTTCCAATTGGTATGATCATGTCTCCCTCTAGAGACTGTCTCTATAACGTCCAAGTTAGGATTTGCATCCTCCTAATGCTCAAGTAGTTCAAAAAGCAGGGATGGGCTTTATATCCAGCAGACTGGAGGTCATGTCTCTGCAGATATAATCCTCTGAACCACGTTAGCACTGCTCTCCCCAGTACTGCAGCAGTGATAGACACGCATCCCGCGGACAGGCAGAAGACTAGCAATTTGGAGCTCTCCAGAGGAAGGAGAAGCAATCATTGTCAGGAGAGCAAGTAGGAGGCTGAATCGCATGGCTAGTTCACCCAGCTACACTAGCTAGACTTGTTTCAATGTGGAATAGACAAGTGTGTATCTGTACTTAAAATTACAGTGAATCTGGAGTTGGATCTAGCTTGCACAATTTGGTTTCCCTCTGTTCAAGTGACTGAAGACTTTGTTGGAAGGTATCCACATCTGGTGGAAGCTCAGAGCCTGAGCAGGTGAGGCAGGCAAAGGGGGAAAGCTGGAAGCACTCAGGTTTGTTGAGGGGAAATTGAGGTGCCAGGGGGAACCAAGTCCAAGTCTGCAAAGCTTTATGGGATCTCGTGCCACCTGACTGCCCTGAGACATATGGGACTAATCTCTGACACTAGATGTATTGGAAATGCATGCTTTTCTGGAGAGGCACCTGGGGATGCTCTAGCACAACTCAAACAGATGTCTGTGTCGGGCCAGTTGAACTGCACCCTCTCCATCTGCTGATTTACGGGAGACTGGGTAGAAGCAATCAGACTGACCAGGGGTAGGAGGTGGTTTAGGTTGTATTTTGTGCCTTGAATGGAGACTCTATACAATTATCTGATGCCTACATCCATACCATACTCGTTCCACCTACCTTTAGATATGCAAAATCTGTATTCAGTCTTAGAGTCATCCCCTGTATTCAACAAGGAGAGAGAATTTAGCCTCACTTCATTGACTGGTTTAGATAATTCATCCTTCAGATGGTTTTTCTACTAGTCAAAGCAACGCCCGAGGGCTTGAGGCTGATGGAGGAGCACCAGTGTGCTCACTGTTCATGGACACTCAATCAAAAATCAAAAGACGAAAGTGGTGTACTATCAGAAGTTGTTAATGCATTTTCCCACAATGTGGTTTTCTGTCAGCAAACAGCAGTTAACAGGAGCCAAAAGTTCACCTGACACCAGAGGGTTTCTAATGAACATGCTATTAAAATGGATTCTCATGTCTTATCTGGGTCAGAGGGGCACAAGAGATGAGATTAATTTGTAGATTAAGACATTTACATTTAAGTGTTGATGTCTACAGACACTAGACAATGATTCAGTTGCCTAAACATGTGTCTGATGACATCTGAGATGTCCTGAGATACTTGATGTGGACCCAGCAGGCGTTTCACGGTCTTGGAGAGATGTTTCCTTCTACAGCAGCATTTGAAGACCAGTTGAAGGCCTCAGGGCATCTCCAGTGTTGCTGGATACTTACATTTAACCATGTGAGTTCTGTCTAAGATATCTGCATCTGGAGATGAGTCCATCCAGGATGTCAGGATAACTGATTCCACCGTGAGATCCCACTGATACTTCTACTGTTGTGACAAGTAAGAGTTCAAGGCTGGAACCTGATGGTGAACCTGCTCCTGCTCCAAGGTTGCTGACTTGAGTCCTCTGAGTGAGTACACGCTTGTTTGCACAAAACAAAACTTCTCCGCAACCAAGAGGAGACGACACTGGGAGGTAGGAGGCTGCTCTGATGCCCTCACAAAGGGCTCTGCATTCTGGTCCTTCCTGGGCCAAGACAGCCTTGGCTGCAGTTATCTCACATCCCAGATGAGTTCTTTGATGTCTAGGGTAGAAAACCTTTCCTTTCTCTTGCATACCTCTCTGGGGAGCATTTCAAAGGCTTTACTTTCATCCTGATGCAGAATAAAAATTTATTTTGTTTGAATTATTTTCTTGCACAGATGAATTCTTGATTTCTGCTCCACTTGATGTTCAAGATCTTTCCTAGTACCTGTGTTTGTAGCAACAGGATTAATCTTTCAAGGACCAGGAGGACTAAAGGAGGATAACAAGCTGTGTCAGAGCATTGGGAAACTGAGAACAAAACTGGAAGACATCCACACTTTTAATAGGGCCAAGTGAGAGCCCAGGCTGGAGGGATAGAGTACAAAGTGAGGGTCTTTCTTGGATCCCTCGAGTTGTACATAGTCCCTAGTTTAATCAGAGGACTAAGCCCAGCAGCAGGGTAATGTTGGTCTCTCCACGTCCTGATCAACGCACCTCTGGAAATGAACACAGGGACAGTAAACCAGGCACTTTACCTGCTCCTCCCCTCTCTTCTCCAAGGCCAGCAGTGCTGGACACATGACTTTGCAGCTATGGGAAATCTCTGCCATTGACACGATGAAAGATCTTCGGCCAGCTGTTTCCCCATCCCAGACCTGCAAAACGTCCTTTCCATGAAGGGCTGTCTATGCTGTTAGGCAGTTTGAGATAAAGACACTTCCAGCATTCAAAGCAACATTCCCAGCATGATGCAGATAGAGAGGGAGACAGTGAGGGCAGCGCAGGTCAGGAAGGGCATGCTACCTTGCACCTCAGAGACCTCTAAAGCATCACTACCCAAAGAATGGGGCCAGCCGCGGCTGCAGATGAAACCAGAGAGGGAGGTTTCACAGAGAGGCATTCCTGCTTTAAACACTTCTAAAGTTTCTCCCCAAACAAGGATTAAAACAAAGAAAATAACAATGCAGAAAAAGTCTGGAGGGAAGGAACTGCAGCAAAAAGAAGAACCAAAAAAACCCCACTATAAAGAATCAGTCAGAAACGTTGCCCAGGTACAGCTGTCTGAGCTGGCGTTAGTGCTTTGGGGTGCTTGGAATATCTTCCTCGCACACCACACACCAGCACACACATATATAAACACACATCCCTATAAGCAGTGATAGTATTTTGTAATTAAAGGTGCCCCACAGCAAGACTGTGCTCAACAGAATAATACTATAATCTTTACAAATCCCTTTGCTTCCTTGAAAGGATGCAGCTAAGTCAAAGACAGAGGCATAGGAAAAAATAATAGCACCAAAGGCACTCAGGATGCAATAAAACAGAGGATTAGATCTACATTACTTTCATTACATTATATTGTATTTTTATTATTAGGTCCACAGTTATCATTTAATCTTATAGCTGCTGTGTCTGATAGAGTGGAACAAAAACAAATGGAATTCATCCCACACACACACACCAAGGAACTGGAGATTAAGGAAAGATTAACATCACGTGTAAATGAATGAAAAATGTAAATTGCAAAAAAAAAAAAAAGAAAAGGAGGGGTGTTGGGGCTGGGGAACACTGGGAAAGCCGCCCTGGTGTGAGGTTAACTCTCCTTTATCTCTGCCCGCTTTTGAAAGACAGGAAGGGAGAACCAGGGACCTTGTCCTTGTCTTCCCCTGTGTATTTAGGACTGACACTCTGCACTGAAGGTATGAATCTTAATTGCACTGAGGATCCTCTGCTGATGGAAACAGCTTGCCGTGCAGAGTGGTTTCCCAGGATGTACGAAGCGGGACTCAAAGTGCCACACAGCTCTTGGCACCGGGGGTAGATGCTGAAACTAGTGGTGGGGTGGGGAGGGGAACCATGGTTCATCTCTCTTATCCCTTGTACAGTTTACAGTGGGTCGAATCAACCCTCCTTTTTTCAGCTTGGGAGGCTTAAACCTCTTCTTTTCCTAGCTTGCCTTTGCCTTGGTGTAAGAGAGGCACAGCAGCCAGCAAGACCTCTGCAAGAACAGTGACCAGGCAGCAGTTCAGCTGGTCCATCATCCTGCTCCAAAAGCACACAGCGCTCGAGACTCTGCACCCATAGACTAGCCAATATTCATTCTTTTGCAGCATTAATTTCTGGAGGAGAGAAATGGCTGACACAAGCCAGGTATTTCTTGGCTGCAATCCTATTTACCGTGAGCATTCACAAAGGATTTACAAACCTAAAGGGGGATTTATAGGGAATTTAGGCACCTAACTCTAAAACAGCGATCCTGAAAATCCCCACTCATCCATCACCTAATCCCTGAGGCTCCTGAGCTGCACAGGTACCATTTTTTTCCCCTTAAAGCTCTGCCTATAGGCATGTACAGAAGGTCCTCGGTCATGGCAAAGCTGAGCAGCTCCTAACCAGAAATCCCCATGCTCTTTAGATTACCTACACTGTGCATCCCTTTATCCATCAGCAGTCCCGAGACCCTGAGATGCTGTGCATTCACAGAGACAGAGCTGCTGCTGGTTTATTTTAAAACACAGCAGCTCCTTCTTCCCTCCATCTACACAACAGCTTGGGAGAGTTTCCTGGGCTGAGGGGGCTCAAACCATGGTTACTTCTCCACCTGAATCATGCTCCTGTCTCCTGGTGCAGACAGAGAGCATAAATAAAGATGACTTGCACTGGGCACCAGGGAGCAGGTGAGAAGAGTGGGATGAAGAGACCCCTGGGGGCACCCAAGAGTGAGGAGGAAGAAACCCTACCATGGACATCACACTCCTGCCAGGGAAGATCTCAGGGTGGTGATGACTTATCATGACCCTCTCCCTGAATGTACCTGAAGAGACCAAAGCTGTCAACCCTGGGTCGCAGAAGGACACTGGTAGTGTGAGCATCACAACAGAGAAAGTGGGACTTACTAAGTATATTGTGTTATTAATTACACTTTTCTTTACAAATTAGATAACATGGATGATTGGAGTGTTAAAGTATCAATTAGGCCAGCAACAAATGCTATTTTTTGCTTCATATGTTTAGTTTGTTCCCTTTAGCCCATAAAAGACTATTACTCAATTGTGCTTCTGTTGAAGTTATGATCTCGTTCAAGTACTTCACACTCAGGAGGGAGATCAGATCTGCAGTCACTCAGGGCATCTGAGCTCCAGATGCATGTGGCTTTAGAGGGACCTCTGTCCTCAGCATTTCCTCCTGATAGGTACCTGTGGATGGCATTGCATGGTGCTCACCTTCCTGTCTGTCTAAGAGCTACGGCTGGGGTTCATCTAAGCCAATAAATACATTTGGAACAGGTCCAGAGTCAACCAGTCACCCTCAGATATCTTCACAGTCTTGGAGAAAAAACAATAAAAGGGGAGTTTTCAGGGTGCAGTTTGTCTGTTTCTAAGGTAGATGTAGCAAATAGATCAGTCTTTTTCTCCTTGTGCTACAGGAGAACCAAAAGGGACTTGCTTAAATGCAGACCTACAGTGCAAACATGAATTCAAGTGTTTCTTCTGCCTTCTGTATTCTGCTCCTGCATCCTACTAGCAAGGTCCTGCAAGACTCAACACCTTTGGCTCTGGAGTCCCTTTTGCACACAATCCTGCATGCAGAGAAGGTAGAAACACCAGAAACTTTTCACTCAAAGATGATTCCCCATCCTGCACTTGCTACATGTCTGGTGGTCAGTGATCTCTGTCCCTCTGTTCACCCCTGGGTCAGAATCATGTCTGCTTCACCTTCTCACTGCTAGTTCTCTCCTGATCTCCCTGGCTTGTGGCTCATGGGCCTCTGAAGACAGGACTTATCTCACCTTCTGTTGTCCAAAAGTTAATATAAACTAACCTCACAGGACAAAGTCAATGGAGAATGAAACTTCCAGATTCATGCCACTTTAAGGTGTGAGGAGCAAATGTGCCTGCTTTGACTGCAGAAGGAGCTGAGAAAAACAGATATTTAATTCCTAGACAGCTAAACTGAGGAGACAGCATGTGTTCTCTGCCTGGGTCTCAGTCCACACAGCCTACCTGCTGGTTGGGCCGTTGCTTTGGGTAGTGGATTCTGTTGCTTCCAGTTATTGCACTACAAAATGGCTTAATTGCTCTTTTCACCTCGTTTGAAATTAGGATCACGATCTTTCCTTGTATGTGCCTACAAACATCTCTCTTGCAGACCTGCTTGGTGTTGGCCACCGACTCTTTTCAGAGTCGCAGTGCTGTAGCAGACTCCAGCTGTTCATGCCTGGAAGCACAACTTGATTGAGTTTTTTAATTTTATTGAGGTTTCTCTGTACACGGTTTCTCCATGGCCAAGGGGTCCCCCTCCACCCTTCTCACCTTAGGTTGCCTTTCAGCGCATTGAAATCTATGCTTCCCAGAGCAATACACTTGCTGCATGCTTCTGCTTTCTCTCTAGTTATTGCATCTGAACTACATCTGGAGTCACGTTGTCAGCAAGATCCTGATTTATCTTTAAATGGCACCTTTTCTTTTCCCCTTCCATTAGTTGTGCAATGCTTTATATTACCCACATACATGCGGCAACTGCCCTGTGCATGGTGTTGTAATCAGCAAGGACAGAGCAAGGAAAATGAATTTGCAAAGAAGCAGGGGGTTAACGCCACTGCCATTCCTACAGCTGAATTGTTCTGGTGGGTTGTAGGATTATCACAGGGTAAGGGGGAGAGTGTCAGAAGATCCTAAATGTTCATACCAGGCACGGGTTTGTTCTTTCCTTGTGATCTATCATTTTTTCTATTAAATAGAAAAAAACCCAACCCTCAAACCTTCAGACATCCAGTGAAGAAACCAAAAGCAATTTCAACCAGTTCATACGGCCAGCCACATTTCATGAATAAGAGAAAGCTTTAAGTGACCAGACAGAGAGCAGCCTACAACTGGAAAATCAGTCATGTCTCCTGTTTTCTGCTGTGATTATTTATTATCTGTCTTTCAGCAGTGCCCAAGGTTGAAGGCGAGATCAGAATCCCATCGGGCTCATTGGAGCACACCCAAACACTAAGATATGTTCACTAACATGGCAAATATTGTCATCTGACTTATAAAATAACTAGCAGTGAGCTAAAAGCATGAGGGAAGGACAAAATTTAGTCAGGCAAGGTGACACAGTTTCTTCAATTCTTCAGCAAGCTGAGAACTAGAAAACTTTAGAGAAATCAGCCGCGGCATGGGGTGAAGAAGAATGTGTGAAGTTTTAGCTCACTTAACGTCATTTGAAAGTTCAGTGAGGGTCTGGTCAAAACCCCACTGAAATCAGCAAGAGCCTTTCGACTGGTTTCATTCCCCTGAAGAATAGTGCTGCAAAGAAGAGACTGTAAGTTTCAACTACAGAGAGTTGCAAATCACAGGGCATCAAAGTTTGAAAACCCTCTGAACATACCCCCCTCCAGCAATTACTTAACTGCTAGCTTTTGTACCGGAGGGAAGTATAAGTTACCTGAAGTTCTGTTTGCAAACACATTTCTCTGTGTGACATTACAGAGACATGCATGAATATAAAAGCAACATCCCAGAACTGCACTGATGGGCACTGTTTACTGGTGAATGCAAATGCCTGCAGAGCAGGAGGACATCTGCAGTGCTTCCCTGAGGTCGGAAGGAGCAATAAGCTGCTACAGGTGTGGTGGGATGGGGCAGCTTGCTGTTATTGAAGCAGGTAGCCATCATCCAGCTTCCCCAGCTCCCCCCTCCTCCACCTCATCCTCCCAGCCTTGTGGTCCCACTCACATCCTTCAACCGACCCTGATGCAGCTCAAGAAGCCAGACAGAAGTGATTCATGTGTGTGAACCCCTGTGGGTCTTGGTTAAACTTTTGCCATTGTAAAGAACTACACCAACATGGCAACAGTCGGATGAGGACAAGATTCAACAGCAGTATTCCTAATCCAGCTGCACCCCCTGTTATTTTGGGCTGTTGGCACATCATCTTCAATGCGTGTAGCCCAGCAAATATGATTTTCTGCTGTCAGTAGCAGAAGAACCCCAGCTTTGCACTGACCTGACACCACAGGGTCTCAGGACGTCTCTGGGCTTGCCATTCCCCGTGCTGGCTGTCCCTCTGATCACAGCTGTCCTGTGACCAAGGGTTCATGCCCGACCTGCCTGAGCTCAGCGCTGGGGACACTCCGTATGGCCAAGGGCTGCCGCCCCGGGCAGGCACTGCCCAGCAAACACCAGCCCTTTGTGTGCCCAGGCTGGGCGCTGGGCAGCTCTGCCACTGGCGCTGGGCACCGGGGAGAAGGGAGCAGGCGGTGGGGAGAGGGGGGACGAAGACACCCTGGTGGGGGGACCCAAGAGTGAGGAGGAAGAAACCCCACCGTGGACATCACAGTCCTGGCAGAGAAGACCTCAGGGTAGTGACAACTCATCGTGATCCTCTCCCTGACAGTGCTCAAGGGAGACTGACTCCGTCTACCTTGGGATGCAGAGGGATGTTGGCAGGGTGAGAATCACACAAGAGAAAATGGGTAGATACTGTTAAGATTTCTTGTGTAACAGTTCTTACATTATTATCGTTATTGAGTTTCATCTGTATCAGTTTGGATTATGAGTGTTAGGTAATTAACTTTCATGTTGTAGTTAGATTGGATAATAATAAATTATTATTTCCTTTGTATATAGTCTGCTCCATTTTACAGAATCACAGACTGGTTGGGGTTGGAAGGGACCTTCAGAGATCATCTAGTCCAAGTCCCCTGCCAGAGCAGGGTAACCTACAGCAGGTTATACAGGAACGCATCCAGGTGGGTTTTAGATATCTCCAGAGAAGGAGACTCCACAGCCTCTCTGGGCAGCCTGTGACAGTGCTCTGCCACCCTCAAAGGAAAGAAGTTGTTCCTCATGTTGAAATGGAATTTCCCGTGTTCCAGTTTGTGCCCGTTGCCCCTTGTCCTGTCGCTGGGCACCACTGAAAAGAATGTGGCCCCATCCTCTAGACACCTGCCCTTTAGACATTTATAAGCATTGATTTTGCACATAACAAAAATCTGAGCGTAACGTGAGGACCAGTTCAGACCAGTTTTCAAGGAGTACCATGGCAAGTGAGCTAAAAAAGAACAGCAACTGAATCCCACAGTGCAACTGCTGAGTAGGGGATAGTGAGAACCATGCTTTCTGGGCAGCTGAAGGAGGCATCCAGAGGACAAGACCAAGTAAGACCCAGAGGATTTGAATCTCCATACCTGGAGAAGGTATGCAGCAGCATGTGACCTAGTGATGACTGAAATTATCAGGCATTTTTTTAGTTTAGAAGGGGAAGAAAGGCAATATGGGGAAAAAATGCTGAAAGTCTAAAGGTGAAAGGTAACTTCTTCCAGGCCATCTCAGTGGCAGTAACTGTCACTTTTTAAAGAAGTGAAGGAGTAAGAACAGCAAAACAGAAACACGCTTGACAAAGTGGGCAACAAATGTGAAATAATACTGCTTCCTTGGTAGACAGTCTCAGTAGCAATGAAATAAATACTGGTTCTTGCTGAAAGACTCCATCAAATACATATCAGCAAATCCCAGTGTTAAAGGAAAATAACAAGGGAAGATACCAAGATGGTTGTACTAGGAAAGTTTTAAGAGCCTGAATATTTGGGCAGGGGAAAAAAAATTACACAAAAAGTGGAAAGAATGATTCTAAGGATGTAAGTTTAATACAAAAATAAAGGAAAAGCCCAATTGTGGAGGAATAAAACTAAGAAGGTTAACATACAGAGTGAATAAAAACTACTTAACAACGTCAAGAACAACAACAACAAAGAGGCCTGGAAATCACTCAAAATAAGGGCAAGACAAAGGGAAGAACAAGCCCATTGTTTCATTGGGAAGGGAAACATATAGCCTGTGATGCAGAGATAATGAAAAGTGGACTATATTTTCAGAAAGACAGTAAGAAGTTTCTGTCTTCTTGTTAAAAAAAAAAGGTTAATTGTGATCAGATAGATAATACAATTAATTATAAAATTGATGTAGAAGAAAGGACCCCGAGAGATAAGACCGGATTAAGCAGTGTGGAGGTAACACGCATGCATTTGACCCATCAGGACCTTGCAGAATCAACTTGAATGCTCAAGGAAGTGGCTCTGAGCAGCTAAGTCATTTCGTTCAATAATTCAGGGACGGCAGGTGAGGTCCCAAAGGACAGGAGAGCAGTAAGCATGACAACTGTCTTAGAAAGAAGGAAGAAAAACAGAAGAGCAGTCAGCCTAATTTCAATGCCCAGGAAGATCTTGGAGGAAATTTCTAAATGAATATTATAGGTTACATAGAAACTATGCCCCACACATCTATATGATTTATACTGTGCTATAAATCATATTTACCATACAACCACATGGATTTGCCACAAAGAATGCAGATGATGCACTTTCCTGCTTTATAGTATAGCTTTCCCCTGGATGGGGGAAAGCAGGAGCTGTGATAGGCAACACTTTGAGTCCCATCCTGCTGGATTTTCTGGTACCTCCACTACAGTGAGGTCTAGGTGAAATCACGGCACAAGTAACCAATGTGAGTCAAATACCAGGCTCAATGAGGAAACAATTATTTATTGCCTGTCAGGAAGAAATCCTACAAGAACTGGGACCCTACCAGGCCCTGTGTGGGAATCTTCTCCATAATGTTTCCTGATGACTTCCACAAAGGTGTTGATAGCTTAGAAAACATTCGGAGCAGAGCAATGAAAATGATGATAGTTCAGAAAACACGACCTAAGAGGAAAGGAAGGAGGAACTTAGTTTGCTTCGTCTAAAAAGAAACCAAGGGGAACACAGAAGTCCTCCAACCTGTAAAGGACAACTGGGAAGAGGATAATGAATGACAGTTCTCCCTCTTTGTCAGGTAAAAAAATGTCAGCTTGAATTGTAAACATGAATAGTTAGGTTTGATTTTTGGAAAGCTCTCTTGTCCTAAGTCTAGATAGCGAAGTTCTCGAGTAAGTCACCTATGAAATCTGTAAAGCCTCCTTGGAGGGTTCTTGCAAAATTTGAGACATTTGAGTTTCTGGCTATCACCAGTCAGAAAAGACCAAAAATCTTACAGTCACTGGTGCAGCTTAAATAGCTGTAACACCTGGTGGAAACGTGCAGAAGAAGAAGGCCAGAAGAATGAAGGACATAACAGAAATTGTGGCAAAGGAAAAGCATAACACAAAGAGGAAAGAGAGGAAAAAAAATAAAAAGAAAAGAAGAGCAAGAAGCCTGAAAAAACCTAATGTTGAGTATTATTCAGACTTAAATCTAAAATAGTGACTTTTGAATAGGACCACGTAAGGCTTTGAACTTCTAGACTCTCTTCTGAAATGAAACTGCACCACTGCGCAAGTCCTCCCAGAGTCTGCAAGCCAAAGGTCCTGATCTGTGACACAAAGTCCAGTCACGATGCCCAATCTGCTTCAAAGCACTGTTAAATAGTACAGATCCAACTTACCATCTTTTACCTAGAGGTTACAGAGAACAGCTGCTGAAGCACCAATTCCACCCATGCAGTGAAGTGTCCTCCTACAGCTGTGCCCGTTCCTGCTGCAAAGCCAGCAATCTTCACTGCAAATATCTGTATTGATGTGGAGACATGCACTTCCTTCATCACACAGGCAGCCCAATACCAAGACAAAACTTGCTGCCACTCCCACCATTGTCAAGGACTTGGGCATCTCCTACATTAATGAGGGCGATATTATAGCAAATCCTTGAGATCACCATGAAACCTCCACAAGTGCCTGATGAGACTTCAGGGAAGCCCTTCTACAGTGCTTGTCCTCATCCTGGAAAGGTTTGAGAGGTAGGCACTATAGGGGGATCTCATCTATTTCCAGGACATGCACATGCCAACAAGACTTGCTGCTTTAAGGTATGACAGGTGGCAAGAACAGGTTCATTTGATTAATGTTTTTAAATGTGTGTTGGATCCATTTAGGAGCAAAGGCCCTGAATGGAGAAGGCACATGAAAAACTCACATACTTGTCTAGGTACCTGGTAGTCAGTGGAGTGCTAGTGGAGACTGTCAGATCTTTCCTTCTTGCATGGGTTTTACCACGTAGGCAAAGCTTTTCCGAAACCACCAGCCATGGCCAAGCTTTCACTGTTCTGCTCCCCAGAAAGCGTTTCCCACTCCAGGGTTTTATGCAGAGACCAAGGGAATATGAGTTATAGTAATGATTAACTAGGATCAAAGAATCCCACAGGTAGGAGATAGAGCTGGAACCAAAATCACTCAAAAACCTTATGTTTGCATGACTGATCTGGTGATGATAAAAAAGGAATGGAGTTCAGTTTGTCTGATCAAAGCCCAGCACCTTCAAAGGGCTCTGCACGGACTGAGGCTTGAAGATTGAGAGCTGTCTAAAGACAGCTGGCTTCCTTCCATATATGCACAGAGATCTTCTATATCAACAAGTCCTTGGATCCTTCATTGATACCCACCAAACTCAGCCATGGTCATTCACAGCAAAGGACACACTCATCTACAAAAAAACATCTTTTCCCTTCAAAATGTTTTCCTGTCTCACAAATCTGCATCAGCACCCACACTTTATGATACTTCGACCTTCCACACTACAAGCAGTAAACCCAACTGTATATGAGGGGGTGTAACAAAATCCAAGGGACACATGCATATTCTGTCTGAGCCCCTATAACTGAGGTCGCTCATAATATTATCAGGTGTAGGCTTCTATTTTTACAGCAATATAGGTTGCCACAGCCATTGGTTTCCACTGCTCTTGTGTCCCGGAAGAGATCTCAAGAGGAAAATGGGGGTGGGGAGAAGAGAGGTTTGGAAGTATAATGTAAAAAGTCATGTGGTCCTGTTTTTTTAGGTCATCTTGCCAAGTGGATAGATTTATCTTGTCTCTGAGGCCCATTGGTGGGATTAGAGAAGGCACAGAATACCTCCCCTCTCATTTCAGCAGAGGTGCAGCCCACCTCCTCCTTTTCCTTTTCCCTTTCCCCCTTACACCAGGAGCTCCCTGCAGCAAGAACTAATTTCGACAGATCAACACAATACATCCTTTAACAGATCAAGTTCTGGAAGCCTTCTTTGTGTTATTGATTTAACACATTTCTGTTACAGCTTTGACCCTGGGGATCGCTGCAGCATAAAAAAATGACATGATTGCCCACTGCAGCATCACACCAAAGAAAGCAGCTTGCATCTCTAGGATCACTTCCAAGATGCACAGCAGTTTTATGATGTGGCTTCTTGCAGGAGTTTGTGACCGGTGTGGTGACCCAGGAGGTCTCTTCTGGTTCTTTGTCCTTTCTTCCCTTTTCATGAGTCCAGAAAAGAGAAAGATGGATTCGTCATCCAATACTTACATGTGTGGTCATAGAGCAGCTTTAATTCCGAGGCCAAGAGGAAACAAAATTAATTTGGGGCACTTGGTTGCTTCACCTTGCTTGCTGGATTGTTTCTCGTAAATATTCCAAAGACATTTTTTTAAACAGGGAAAAAAAATGCCTTTTTCTTTCTAAGCAACCTTCTTGACTTAATCTTGGCCCACCACTGCTTTACAGGATGAAAACAGGCAAGTTCTGAGATGCAGATCTACCCATCTCACTGAGGCAGCAGGGGTCAATAGAGAACAAGTTCAACCTGCCCACAAACCCCATCTACCCATGCAGCAAAGTAAAGAAGGGGCCCCTTCAAGGGACAGCAGGCCCTCTTGCAGTCCCACCGCAGGAGCAGATGGGATTGATGGCACCTGCTAGGCCAGATGTAGACTGCTATGGGTTACCTAAGTGTTGGAAGCACACTGGGTCCCCAAGCAGGTCACCCTGGGGTGACACCAGCATGTAAAGCATGTCAACAAGGAGCAAAATCAGCTTTATACCCAACTTTGAGCAGCTCCTGTACAGCCATATCAACACAAAAAGTGAGTATAGAAGTAATTTCTCTTTGCTTGAGATGTCCCCAGCAAAGCTAACCAACCCTGCTTAACCACCAGAAAGATAGCCCTCTTGTCATCCTAAAGTAGACACTTGCCCGAAAGAACCAGGGTTTACAGTAGTCTCCACTGTCTATAAAAAGATCCGAGGGCAACCAGCTCAGCTATCTCTGCCTATACTTAATCACCCAAATCCCATCTGGAGTGACAGTATGGTTCTGCTTCCCTCACAGTTTAAAAGGTCCATGTAATCTCTGAGAATACTAGCAATAGTTGTTAGCATTTGCTGATAACCCAGACGTGTATTATTTTCTGCAAACGCCAGTGAGGTTTGTTTGTTTTTTTTTCCTTGTACAGGACTCTCTTTAATCTTTGTTTTGACCTTAAAAGACCTGCCAGTGTTAGTCCATGAAATCAGCTTAACAACTTTCCCGTCCTTTCACTTCTGGTTTATGAAAATAATTTCCCCATTGGTTCCACTTTCCTCCTTCATCCCCGCAATTTCACATTTGTTGTTGCTGTTATTGGTTATTTCTGTCTCTCACCCTGGTCCCTAGTAGTTCCGGTTCCCTGCAGAGAAATTACAGATTGCGGTAATAATTAGTTTGTAGTGTTATCTGCTTCTGTCCCTCTAATAGCTATCAGAATAAAGCTGTCACCCAGCACTGACCGTCTCATGTAATCAGAATAATACAAAAATAACCTTCCCCAGTGCTGGCAGTGTTTTTCTTGCTTTGTTTCCCTAATTGTGTTTGTTAATCAGAAAACACAATTAATTTTCCTGTTTCCACGTCTGCAGCTTCATTTTTTTTCCTCTCCATGATGGGTTTAAGATTGTGTTCCTATTTATTTGGCTATTTCCTACCACCCTCCTGCTAAAGAAACCTGCATCGATCCTGGGGGGGAGGGAAATGCAAATTTTCATTTGAGTTTATTAGTTTGTTTGTTTTTACAAGTTATCCTGCTTTCATTCTGGCGGTGATTTTAACCCGTTTTTAACATGGGATTGAACTGCTTTTAAAATCATTCTAAGTCAGTATAAGAGACCCTGGGTCCCTGGGGTCTGTGCTCACTCCGTCACTCCATCACTCACATGTCACCTGGCATACAACACTCAGTGCCTTGGTTTCCTCAGCTGCATCACTGACACTGACTGGTTGCGTGGTGCTATCTCTTGAATTCTTCAAACCAGGCTCCTGCTATGACAATTTTGGAGCCTTGGTTGGGATTTTGAAGTACATGCCGATTACAGCAGGAAGCAATTTGAAGAAATTCTCCATCTTTTGAGTGCAAAATATGTTCCTGTGAGGACAAAATGTGCTTCCTGTGGATGCCAGGTAATACAAGCTTTTCTAACATCAGTCCTCCCAGAAGAGGTTACCTGAGAACCCCCACAAAATGGCCCATGTGCGCATGGTTTTCCGATCTAAGTGGTGCTTACAGGGAAGAGCTACCTTCCCTTGGAGCTGGCTGCGCTGGTCTCTGCTTCCTCTAGGATGAGCCCAGCCAGGATTAAAAGCTTCCTCTGGCCTCCAAATGAGACAGTAGGAGTCACACATAAAAGAAGGCATTTGGATTTGCCATTGGATTAAGATGTATATATTTTTTTTTTTTTTTTTGCATATATGATGGTAATTATCTAACTGAGTGATTAACCAAGGAGGTTTCCCTCACCATAGAATCAAGGGCACCAATTGCTTCTCAAGCCCATCCACTGAAAGAGCTTCCACAAACAATATGGTCACCAATTGTGCGGGGAAGCGTGGCGCACAAGCTAGGATTCACCCCATATAATCACAGATGTCTAATTTAAGGGTATAATTTCCTTTAGCTGATAGCAGGGAGAGAGATGTACATGTTCACAGGAGGATTCAGCCCACTGAATTTCAGGCACAGTGCACAGGACACATGAATGTGAAGCACAGGGCTCTCTCGGCTCGCAGCAGTGTAGGCAGTGGCTCTGCGAGGCAACATTCTCCCAACCAAAGCAACATTCACACTTGCATCTGCTCCGGTGAACTCAAGATCAAGCATTGGAGACACCAGGGCAAAAAACCTCCTGCAGAGCACTCCTGTAAGCAAAGGAAATCTCCCAGTTCAGGACCTTAGAAGAGCCGTGGAGACGGCCCATAGACACTCCAGCAGCAAAAGAGCCAAATTTCCTCTGCTGCAAGACATGCTGCAGAGGAAACAACTCTGAGGAACTGAGCAGTAGTCCCCCATCACACTTAAAGTGGTGGGAGCACATTTCAGGGCTGCCCACGAAGGTTGTGCTTAAACGTCATACCAGCAGAGACTGGTGTTTGGAAAGCACTTGAGTCCAGGGACATTCTGGGAGCAGGACCATGGGAATTTCTTGCTTCAAAATAGCTAGCCTGCATGGCTCAGCTGTCAAATGTGAGGCATATTTCAGGAAACCACTTATGATCAATCCACCGAGTGAAACATCAGGAGGGATTGCTTCAAATTCAAAGTAGTTGCAATCAACTGATAGGCAAATTATTATTCTATGCCACAATTATCCACTTGGTTGCTGTTACAACTCCTGCCAGCTTGAAAAGTCAACATCACTCTGTCCTGGTGCTAGACCTGATAGCAAAGAGAAAGATAAAGGAGCAGAGAAACTGGACTGAAAAAGAAAGTAGAAACAATTTCAACAGGGACAGGACATCTGTTGGGGTTGTATGTTGCGTGTATACAGGGCAGGGCAGCAGAGTTTCAGAAGGATGCTTGAATGCTGTCGCAGGATGAGTGTCTGCAAGGTAGGAGATTAAATCCTTGGGATGAAATCAGTCCTCTCGAGTCAGTGTGAGGAAGGTGTCTGCTAGAGCTACGCACCTTCCAAAAAACATGGGGTAATCGGAGAGCCTGGAAGAGGACCACAAAGGCCCAGAAAATAGATTCCGCTGGGAAAGTCAGCAGTGCTTAGTGTAAAGGAGAGAAAACTGAGACATGATTTGGTAATGGTCTTCAAACAGGCAAAAGGGTTCTTCAGAATCAAAGGCAACAGGCTGCTCCCCATGCCTACAATTGACAGGGGATTTCTGTGGAGGACACATTAAGGAGCTTAAACAGCAAAGAGAGAAGTGAGGGGTAGATATTAGGGGAATATCTAATGCTCAAAAAAATGCCTTTGGCAGGTGTAGAGATCTCCTGACTGAAGGTTCATGAAAGCAAGTTATAGGTGTGGTGCCTCTATGAGAAAACCACAGATAGGATGAACTCTGTCCTGGCTCAGAGGAATACAAAAAATGAAAAAAACTCTGCTTTTCTTGGTTGTCTTTAGGCTTCTACTGGCCGCCATAAGAATGCCTGTAACTTGCATCAGATGACGTGACCTTCAGGATCAGTTTGTGGTAGTCATCAGTGAACAAGGCACAAAGATGTCAACAGTCATGACACAGTCCGACATAAAGAGTCAAGAGGGTTGGAGCCACTGAACAAATGTAGCTGTAGCAACTAAGTACTGGATGTATAAAGCTCTTCTGTCTTGCTGAGAAGCCTGCATGCTATTCCCTCAGACCAACAGCGGACTTACCCAGAGTCCCTGCCTTGCCAATGAGAGGGCAACCAAATACACTCATTTTGGAGGATACCTGCCCTCCGGAGCACTCCACACAAACCACAATATTTGCAATACAGGCACCAAGGCCTCCCACCGAGGCCATGGCTAGCTGTGAAATTCAGGGTGCTTGCACACTGAAAATGTATGTGGGAGAAAATGCACAGGCCCAAAGGAAGTAATGCAGTAAAAATAAATACTATTCTTTCATTTTATGAAAGGGGAAATTAGGCACAAAGAATCTGTCTGAAACATTCTGGTAGAAAAAGTAAGTTGCAGGAGAACCAGGAATGGACTCTTTCAATACTGATTCCCACTTCGGTGCTTTCATGCCAAAACATCTTGACCAGGATACTGCAAATGGATGTTCCTTCCTTTTCTTCTGCAGTGACCCATTTTTCACAAATAGGATGAGTGTCTGCCTGGAGAAGCCAAGGAAAGCAATGCAGCTTAGGAAACCCACATTTCACGTGAAGATGTCTTCCTATGTGCTTTTCCTGTTGGCCTGCTGAATGTTGCCACCCTGTGTCAATCCTCCCAGTTTCTCTTGGAAGCCATCCTAACTCACCTTCTCTGCTCATTATTTTCCAGCATCACAGACTCAGGGCAAAGATAACATCCCGGAAATAAGCTTCAGGTTGTAATTACAATATATATTGGTTTATAAATTTGATTGTTTAGCAGGGCAGTCTCCAGTCAACATTCATGGAAAGAGGAGGAAGGGAATCAGATTAGAAATCAGGTGGAACAAAGGAGGCATGGAATGAAAACACAAAGGAAAAAAGAGGTGATCAAGACAGAAATAGAAAGATACCACACATAGTCATTTTAATACTAAGGTCAAATTTAGTCCGGACTATACTTTTATGATTGTGAAAATTTAATTCTTTTCTTTACATTTGGTTTGGTATTGACACAAAATAAGATTTCAACCTAATGAAATTCAACAAGGGCAAGTGTAGGATCCTGCACCTGGGCAGGAATAACCCCAGGCATCAGGACAGGTTAGGGGCCGACCTCCTGGAGAGCAGCTCTGTGAAAAGGGACCTGGGAGTCCTGGTGGACAACAGGATGACCATGAGTCAGCAGTGTGCCCGGGTGGCCAAGAAGGCCAATGGCATCCTGAAGTGCATCAAAAAGAGTGTGGCCAGCAGGTCAAGGGAGGTCATCCTCCCGCTCTGCTCTGCCCTGGTGAGGCCACATTTGGAGTATTGTGTCCAGTTCTGGGCTCCCCAGTTCAAGAAGGACAGGGAACTGCTGGAGAGGGTCTGGCAAAGGGCTACTAAGATGATTAGGGGATTGGAGCATCTTCCTTACGAGCAAAGGCTGAGGGACCTGGGTCTTTTTGGTCTAGAGAAAAGAAGATTGAGGGGGGATCTTATCAATACTTATAAATACTTAAAGGGAGGGTGCCGGAGGGATGGGAACAGTCTTTTTTTCAGTGGTGCCGAGTGACAGGACAAGAGGTAATGGGCACAAATTTGAACACAGGAAGTTCCATCTTAATATGAGGAGGAACTTCTTTCCTTTGAGGGTGACAGAGCACTGGCACAGGCTGCCCGGAGAGGTTGTGGAGTCTCCCACACTGGAGACATTCAAAACCCGCCTGGATGCCGTCGTGTGCAACCTGCTCTAGGTGACCCTGCTCTGGCAGGGGGGTTGGACTAGATGATCTCCAGAGGTCCCTTCCAACTCTGACCATTCTGTGATTCTGTGAAAATCAAAGACTTCACAGGACTGAGATACACAATTTTCCCTAAAACAATTAAGAGATGGGTTTTTTTTTCCATTGGCTTTAATCTGGAGACCACAGCAGCATAGGTTACCAGTGAAAGGAGATGGTCTTACATGAGAGAAAAGCAGCCAGGTTTTGAGGGTGGTTTGTTTGTTTCTTTCTAGGGGTTTTTTTTTGAGAGCTGTGATGAGATCATCTAAGCTGAATGGACATCTGTCTTCTCTGCTTGGCTGGGAAGCCAGTAACTCAGTGGGTTAAGTCAGGCTGAGGTAGATGCCATGGCTGGTTGACCAGCCTGAGTCCCCTGATGAGGAAGCACAGATTTGTACTAAGGGTAACATGTGAACACACTTGCAATCTGTATGTATCAGTGACAGCTGGATCTTGGCAATTGGTTTGGTAAGTTGCTTCAAATATGTAGGGAAAGGTGTCAGCGAGCAGCTGTGTCCACTGGAAGATGCTGTCTAAACCTGCAGGAAGGATCAGTAAACAGCTAAAACATGCCAAATTTTCCACTTGGTGTCTGGTTGGAGGATGAGGCGTTTTGTACTAGTTCTGTCCTTCCTCTCAACAGTTAGTTTGACAGACTTAGAAAATGACATCTTCAAGCTTATCTCTTCCGTCATCTTCCTACGTTGTCACTTTCATCGTTTCTGTTGACTGTGCCACAGAATAGTCTTGAGAACTGGGGTGCTATTGGTCATCTTATGTCAACATAGAATCATAGAATCATAGAACTGTTAAGGTTGGAAGAGACCTTTAATATCATCGAGTCCAACCATTAACCTAACCTGACAAAACCACTTCTAAACCATATCCCTATAACTGGCAAAGCCGAAATGCTTCTCTACTTAGGGACCTATGGAAGAAACTTTGGTCACAATATTTAGACTTTGCTATTTGCAAACTGGCAGGGATTGGAGGCACCTCTGGAAATAGTTTAGTCAAACCCTGCTGAAGCAGGGTCAGCTAGACCAAGTTTCTCAGGGCTGTGTCCAGTTAGGTTTTTAATATCCCCATGGATGAAGACTCCACAACCTCTCTGAACAACTTGTACCAGTGTTTGATTACCCTCTCCATAAAAAAGGTGGGTTTTTTTTTTATGTTGAAATGGAATTTCCTGTGTTTCAGTTTTTGCACATAGCCTCTTGTCTTGTCACTGGGCACCACTCAGAAGATTCTGAGCCTCTCTTCTTTGCTCCCTTCCAGCAGGTATTTATATACACAGAGAAGATCCCCCTGAGTCTTCTCTTCTCCAGGCTGCAGTCCCAGCTCTTCCAGTCTCTCCTCATATGAGAGGTGCTCCAAGCCCTTAACCATCATCTTGGCTCCTCAATGGACTTGCTCCAATATGCTCCTTTCTGTCTTGTGCTGGGGAGCCCACAATTGCACCCAGCACTCCAGATATGTCCCACCAGTGCTGAGAAGAAGGGAAGGATCTTAAAAAAAACAACCCTCAACCCAAAACAAGATAAAAAAAACCCAAAACCAAAAAAAAAAGCCCCCTTAATTTTCTTTTACCTGTAACAACATACGTTTTCCAGCTATTTGTCAAGTTATTCACAAGAGAAACTGCCATTTGGACTCATTGGGAAGTGAGGTTATATTTCTCCATCTCCGTACCATTTGCAGAGCAAAGGCATGATTGAGCTGCCAGAGACCTATGCAGTACAACAGACTCCCCATTTTTACAGGAATGGTAGCTTACACAGTACCTTCTTCTGAAACCTGCATGTCCTCAGAGGAAAGGGATTGTAGAACATCTGAGGCTGAGCTGCAGAAACTATTTTTATTTCAGCTCAGAAGGCCCAGATTTGCAGCCCGAGTATGGGCTGAGACCGCAGCTCCCATATTGACTGGAAACTCTTCTTCCCTGACTACCTTGCTGCAAAAGTCAGACTTTTTTTTTTTTTTTTTCTCGGGACTTGCAAAATCACTAGCTAACTAGGGCATTGCAAAATCACTAGCTAATAGGCTGCAAACATGGAGGTTTCTGATTGCTTCAAGCATTTTAGGAGACATTATTGCTGTAGCTCCAGCTATCTTACCTTAAATACTGCGTTTAAGTCTCCTCCAGAAATGACCTTTGTCAAGGGAAAATCTAAGAGAGATGGCATGGGGCTGATTTTAAATTTTCTTTTAAATGTTTATAACCCAAATATAGCAACAGGAGGAGGGACATGAAAATGCCTCTGAATTTTGATCTGCCAGACTCATGAAAAGCCTCATGCTTACGTTAAAAACACAATCCCGTACTAATTTGCATGCGAGCCCTCTCCCAGTCTTTCTGTGAATTTCATGCATGCAGTCGCACAGTGGTGACCCAGCCAGCAGGCATGGATACCTCTGCTCTTTGGCAGATGGCACTGAAACCTCCCAGTCCCGTGGCAGAAGCCAGGATCTTGGAGTCAACAGCAGGTCTTTCCTGAGGGACTGCAGAATCATACTTCCCTTCTTTCTCCAAATCTCAAAGATCTAAAACCGAAGTGAAGCAATCCCCACTTCAAATCTGCTCCCTCACACATCAGAAAACATTTGGATTTTACCCAGATACTTTGACTTGGAAACCTTCAAGTGACCCAGATACATGGTGTTTTACAACCCTGTGCAATGGCTGAGAGAATATACTCACGCAGTTCATCTGCAGCACAAAGGAAGGGAGAAGTCATCTGTTATATCAACTCATGCAGCTGGAAGAAATGGATAAGCTTCAGAGCACACAAACCCTCCATCAGATTTTTTCCAGGCAATCAAAACCACCAGAGAGAGACCAGATCTCCAGTGCTAAGAACAGAGTCTTCTCCATTACAGCACTGGGAGATTCTGCTCCTTCCCTCTCCACCAGCTGAGAGAGGAGGACAAAGTGACAGAGCAGGCACGGGAAAAAGAAGCTCTTTTGTCTTGGATAACAACACACCCTTAGAAGCAGAAGATACAGTAGCATGGGCAGGTGACAACTAGAGGCTGCCAAGCACCCTATGAAATGATAATTTTTTCTCAGATCTGTTCTCAGTGTACTGCTGACCATCTTATAACATCATAGCGGCAGCTGGCAATAAGGATAATCTTCCAGGAAATCTTGGAAAAGATTAAGAGCAGAGAAGTCTTTGGATGAAAAAACAGAAGGAGAAGGTGGCAGTTCTGGGCAGTCTGCTTGTGCCACTGCTGCTGCGGGGTATAAACCAGAACCTTTCTCCAGAAACAGTGACCTAGCACCATTCACCAGCCCAAAATGATTTACCAAACAATCCTGCCTGAGAAACCTAAAAACCTGAGCAAGTTGTATGCATTATTTATAGCGATTTCCTTGGATTCCAGTTGCTCATCACAATTCATTTGCATCTTATTCAGCTCAACTCAAGATAACCAAAGACTGCACAAGGGCTTCAATTTCAACCATATGTCAGGCCATCATGACCAACATGATTCTTCTAGCACCTGGAAAGGTCACTAATTGTTTGCTCTCACTGCACATTCCTGTACTCCTTGTGAGCCTTGTCTCACCTTGCTTGTACAAACACACACTAGAAAATGCTGATGACTTTTGGAGACCTCTGCCTCATTTACCCCAGCAGGGAGAATAAGCAAAGCCACAGCATCTCATCCATGCTATGGCTTCTCTGCTCTTTTCAGGTGCTGCATCACAGTCTTTCAGAGGTGTCTGTCAATGAGATGGATGACTCTTCTTCCAGGTCTATTGCAACTACCTGTGTTTTAGCCTGGGTTCAAGTCACTTCAAATCATGCCACAGCTGAGTCCTTCAGTAGGTGAAGAAAGCTCAGTTCTCCATAAGCTCAAGGCAGAATCTTTGAGACTTAGTTACATTCTGTAAACAACCACAATATGGAGGGAAAGAGCTTGTTTCATGAACTCTGTATAATCAGGTTACTCTGAGTGTCCAAAGCAAAGTCTCTGAGTTACTCCATGTCTCAGTTTCCCCATCCCTTAAATGAAACCGATGTCATTTCTTTTCTCCAAACCAATGCCTGCAGAGCTTAACTGTTGTCTGAGATGCTCAGCCCTAGGTCAGGTATGGAGTAAAGACCCAAGCAGGACCCTCAGTCCTGTCTGAAGCAAGGTAAACTGAAGTCATTTCCTCCTCATAATCCTCTCTGGATTTTCGCTCTTCTTATCATAAACAAGCAATGTCCTGCTTTGTCTTGGTGCATCTCCCAAACGAGTGAACACCTCACAAGGTCCAGACCTCCCCAGGACTCGTAGGGAACACCTGCCAATGGCACAGCCCTGGGGTCAGGATATTCTTCTTGTGGCTCTTCCCAGGCTCTCAGATCATACCGCTGTGTGCTCTGGATGTGATCCCTCTCAGATTTACACAGCCAGACCACGGCAATGGATTGTGTGTATTGCTTATGCTCAAACGTGCCGGTTTTTCTAATAACTCCCGGATGCCACCTGACATACACACCTTTTTTCCAACACCCACTCATGTGCCTCCCCCAGAAAAACAAACACTGAATCACTGTTAATTGAAAGTAAATTGAGTTTGAAAAAGAAGGAAGACATCTGCATATGATGTTGTTTTATTATTACAATTAGGCAAATGAGGTTTTCAAGCAAACTTGAAATAAATTTGGGAGAATTTATGCCAGCATTAGGACAAACATAATAAAAAGCCATTAGCAGGTTTGTTGCAGCAAAGCAAATCCATTTAGTGCTCTGCTGGGATAGAAACGGTAGAGTCAGGTACTGTTGTCTTCAGGCATTCAAAGGGCTAAAAGCCCCTTTATAACACTGGGTTTGGTTGGGGAAGATGATGAGGTTTTTGCTGCGTTGGCATTCTTTGGGAAAGAAAGCCCAGGTGCAGGCAACTTAAATTCCCAGCCTAAATTCCCTGTTCGTTAGAGACTAGGTGATGGTGAACTCAGCTGCCCGGACAGCCTAAGGAAAGTGCTGCGGAGGGAGCTGTGGAGAGCCAGCTCGTAAGGAGCGCTGGCCATAAGGACTCGTTGGGAAATGAGTCATGCTGAACGAGGGCTTCAGAGCATATGCATCCCACTTGGTCTGACAGCTCTCTATTGCCAACACTGAGCTCAACTTCATTTCTTCAGGCCGTATGCAGACCATGCTGAACAATGCAGCTGGTACCAGTTAGAAGCAGTTGGTCAAAGGGAGCGATGTAGAGTGCAACCCAAAACTGCACGTCCACATCTTCCTCCACAGCCAGTGCAGAGTCATTGGCAGCACACCTCCCTTCTTCACCTTGTGTGCCAAGTAGCCTGATACCTGCTGCTCTTTTTACCCCCATGTTACAAAAGGTTTCTAAAAGGAGCCAACTTTTGAATAGCTCTATACCGTAAACTCTAGCCTGGAATCATTCACAATTTGGTTTTACCTTGTATAACACCAAGTACACTGAGGTCTTTCTTTATTGTAGTGCCCCCACACTAAATGTGTAAGCCCTAACACTATTTTTCTCTTCTGTACCATTGCAAGTAGCATGTCCTCAGCCTCCACCACAAATAATACTGGCAGGTACTCACCGGTGGCTCTGGAGGAAGGTGGTGGAAAGCTCATGCTGTGTGGGAAGATGGATCTACACAGGACTTTTGACAGGAACCAGGTCTATATTTGTTGCTAAACTTGGATAGACTTTGACATTAACAAAACCTACATTGTAGATCCAGACCAGCATTCCTCATTTCATGGACTGATTTTGGTTCAGGAAGTGGGAGCCATATGAGGGAGAAACTTATCTGCAGAGGAACATCCTCATAAAAATATTTAAAAATTAAAGAAACATGGAAACATTATAAAAACAAACAAGCTGACTGCTCATATCCACAGTTGTACTTACCAGGCTGCCTTTTTCCAGCTCACTTACACCTGTCTTTTCAGCTGCAATTTACAGGGCAAGCAGTCCAGAGAAGCACAGAAAGCACAGTTCAGGACGCTCAGCCAGCGCTGTCTCTACCAAGATCTGTGCTTTTTGAGGTGGTCACAGATACCTGCCAGGCTGTATTTCGCACCAGCCAACACAGTTTACCTGATCTATTTTAGATGTAGACATGAACTGAATCATGCCCTTGGTGTGCCTGTTTCCCTCCAGTGGTTGTAAAAGGGTCAAGGCTTCAATGTGCATAGGTAAAGATGTCTCTTTCAATCCAGATGAATCAAAATGGAAAAGCTGAGCCTATATCCCATGCCTTCACCTGCTGAGTGAACTTCAGAGGCTCACTTTGTTCCCGTCTCTTTCACCTCCAACTCTTAGAGTATCTTCAGCACAAATTCCCGAGGGCTGACCAGAAAACTTGTGTGAATACTCAAGCAAAAAAAAAAAAAAAGAGAGGGCAAAAAGAAGGACAGAAAATGTTTTGGAAGAAGAAGGGAGAGGACATGTTTTGTCATGGTAGAAGAAAGGAAGACAGTCAGAATGGCAGTGCACGTAAAAGGCGTCAAAGGAAGAGACATTTAAGCTTAGCTCAGCTGCAGTCATGAAATCTCTAGGCACACTGGAAGGAAGGTGTTCAAGCAACCTGCAGTTCATGAACAGCAAGTTCAGGGGTTTTCTATCCATTATTTCAGTTAAGCTTTGTCCTGTATCACATATGTGTCTCTGAGTGTGTAAGATGTTTATCTTGTAACTAAGGTATGGTGCTTACCATTAGTATTATCCCTACTGTCCACAATTGTCCTGGTTTTAGCTGAGATGAGATAGAGTTCATTTTCTTTCTAGTGGCTTCTGTGTTTCAGATTTGGTGTGAAAGGAATGTCAATAATGCGTATTGTTTTAGTTATTGCTAAGTGATGTTTATACTAGTCAAGGACTTTTTCAGCTTCTCATAGAAGCTGAGAAGGAGCATAGACAGAACAATAGAATGGCCAATGGAATAGTCTGTACATAGGTGTCATACTTGGTATATAAATGGTGGTTGGCCAGGGGAAGGAGAGAATCCATGATCTCTGCTCAGGTTGGGCTAGGAAATCAATTCACTGAGCGGTGAGAATGACTTGTGGCTTGTATATTCTTTCACCATTAATATTATTGTTATTTTCCTTTTCCATTATTCTTCTATTAAACCGTCTCTACCTCGACCCATGAGGTGTTTTTCCCTTTCCCCTCCTTTTGTCTCTTCTACCCCTCCTTTGTGGGGGTTGGGGAAGTGGGATCAGCGAGAGGCTGCATGGTCCTAGTTGCTGGCTGGGGTTAAACCACAACAACAATGCCAAAGTAGACAGGAAGCGTTTTACATCTAAGACAAACATCACAGTTAAAATGTTGCTGCCCCAACTAAGCTCTGTCTATACCAGTAGCCTAACCAGAGTTTTGACATAGGGACAGGCAGTGACCACTAGTGGTCCATGCTGCTAAACACTTGGCATGGGTCCTGCAGCAGCTTTGGCTATGTCCAGACAACACAGTGTGCCCAGGCAGCCAAGAAGGCCAATGGTGTATCAGGAATAGCGTGGTGAGCAGGACTCGGGAAGTGATCATCCCCCTGTACCTGGTACTGGTGAGACCCCACCTCAAGTACTGTGTTCAGTTTTGGGCCCCTCACTACAAGAAAGACATTGAGGTGCTGGAGCATGTCCAGAGAAGGACAGAGAAGCTGGTGAGGGGTCTGGGGGACAAGTCTTATGAGGAACGACTGAGGGAACTGGGATTGTTCAGCCTGGAGAAGAGGAGGCTGAGGGGAGACCTTATCACTGTCTACAGCTACCTGAAAGGAGGTTGTAGAGACGTGGGGGTTGGTCTCTTCTCCCAAGTAACAGGCGATAGAACAAGAGGAAATGGACTCTAAGTTGTGCCAGTGGAGGTTTAGATTGGATATTAGGAAAAAGTTCTTCACTGAAAGGGTTGTCAAGCATTGGAACAGGCTGCCCAGGGAAGTGGTGGAGCCACCATCTCTGGAGGGATTTAAGAGATGGGTATATGTGGTCCTTAGGGACAAGGTTTAGTAGCAATTTTGGCGGTGTTAGGTTGATGGTTGGACTTGATGTTCTTAAAGGTCCCTTCCAACCTAGACAATTCTATGATTCTATGATAACACTTCCCTGAGCCACACTCAAGCACCACTCAGGGGCTTTCCCGGGCCAGGGCCATTCCCAGTAGAAAGCACGGACCAAGTCACTGTGATCTGGGGACAGGAGGGCTCAGCAGTTTGGATGCAAGCCGTGCTGTGCCAGTGGGCCTCAGGATGAGAGAACTGGGTTGTTTTGTTTCTCGCTCAGTCTAGCAGTGTGCTCGGCAGACCCAGAGCTACTCATTAACCACCTTCGTTCAGAGTACCACGTTGTCCTCCTTAGGAAAGTGCTCACAGGAGGCTGCAGCTCCTTTTGCACTGCAGACTGGTATTTATAGGGGTTTTCTGAGAGGCAGATGTAATCTCTCTTCTGGTTTCCCAGGAGAGCTCCCAGCTAGCAGATCTATGGCAAGGCCACAACACAGACCTTTTGCTACCTCTATCTACCCAAACAGAATTTGTGAGCAGAGAAAAAGTCAGAGAGTGCCTTATTCTTTAGCCTAAGGACACAGGAGTCCTAGTTTCCTGCAGCTTGGTCATATGAGAGTGAAACTGTGGCCTCAGGAACAGCAGCAGCTTCACAGCTAACAGGGTTTTGCAGCAACCTTAAAAAAGAAAAAGGAAAAAAAGCTGTATTGTTTATTCTTTTGTGGGGGGGAGCAACTTTCTGTCATTTTGACAAGGTCACATGACAGAGGCCCCTGAAAAATATTTGCAAAGTTGCAGCTAGAAAACCTTCCGAGTGATGAAGCCATAGCAACCCGTGCCAGAGACCAAAGGGTATGATCAATGTTTGCAATTAAAATCTCTTTTGTTTTGTGCTATTCACATACAGCGACCCTTGCATTTTGGTCAACAGAGCGTACTCCATGAAATGTTCAGCTCAGGCTTTGTTCTGTGCCGTGTTCATTCTCTTAAGGCAGGAAACAAGAGCCATCCCAGCCAGCACATTATCTGAACCCTGCTTTCTATTGTTTGCAGCAACAACAGTGAATGCAAGGTCCCCCCGCCTTTATTTTTTAATTCCCCACGATACACCCTTCAAGATGAAATTAGCAATGTATACTTTAATTGTGTTTTCAGAGTCATAACAATGCGAGCACATGGAGAGAACAATGCCACGACAGATTATTAAGGAAAAAAATAATTAAAATCTCAACAGAAATGATGCTTGAGTTGGGAGAAAAAAAAAAAAAAAAGAGTTTGTGCTCATTTTTATTTCCCAGCTAGCCTTTTGTAACAGCTTTTCCTAATAACAGGTTGGTTTGATTTAAACACAAATGAACAAGTAGTATGTTTTCCAGCACTCTATCTGCAAAAACCACAGGGAAAATATACCAAGCAGAGCTCCTCAGCTTGTAGCAGACTTGCCCCAGTTAGCTTTATAATGTGGGAACCATAATCACTGTAGCTTTATATGATGATCTACCCTTCCTCTCCCACATCCCACGGGGAAGGAAGGACCTTCAGCACTACAGAGCAGCCCTCTGTCATTTGAACCGTACGATCTGGTAAAAATGCAAAGCTATTATCACCTAGCAAATACATCATCCTCCTGAAAAAGAGTAAAAAGAAAGGAGAGTCTGGGGAATTAGGGACAAATCAGCTTGACTTCAATGCTCAGAAAAATCTTGGAACGAATAGTCAAGCAATCTGTCTCTTAGCACCTAGAAAATAGCAAGGGGATAAGTAACATCCGGCCTCAATTTCCCAGTAACAAATCACGTCCCACCAACCCAATTTCCTCCTATGACAGTGTAATGATCCTTGTGGGTCAGGGGAGCAGCAGCAGATGTAAGACAGCTTAACCCCACTAAAGCTCTTGACATGCTCATGCAACATCCTCTCCATCAATAAATACCTTAGCTACTTGATCACCCTAAGCTGGCAATTGATCTGACCAAAAATCAGCCAAATAATTTGGTTTAGTTGGCGAAGGTCCATTTTGGGGTCCCCATCTAGCACATTTCATCTTTCTGTGTCAAATATTTCAGGGAGCTGCCAAGGGAGAGCAGAAAGACAAAGAGAGATTGAGAGAGAGCCAAAGAAGGAGATGGACACCTGGATGGACTCTGGAGCAGAGCCAGTGCTATGAAGGGCATGAGGGGCACCACCTCGAACCAGTGGTCGGAATCACTGGCCGTACAAAGCTCATTTCCCCACAGTGCTGGTGTTGAGATGCAGATGCTCAGGGAAGCCTCCAAAGCATCAAAAATGCCCCCAAAAACATGTTAATATTTGTTCTGACACCTGCAGACCTTCCTGTTGAAGCTGCAGGATGGAGCTGCAGACACTGGTTAGGTCAAGGGTAACAGGTAACAGAGAAGTGCTCAGGAGCTTGAAGCTGCACGCTGCTGGATATAAACCCTTGGTGGAAAGCAGAACTGATCCTGGCTTTCTGCTTCAATGGAAGAATCAGGAAGACTTAAATCACTGACTAAAAATGCAATGCAGACTTCTGCAAGATTCTCCAACCCCACACATCAGCCTTGGGATTGATGGAGAAAAATCACTGCTGGGTTGCAAAAAAAAAGAAATAAAAAAAATCTCTTTCACATCTGGCTTCAAGACACATTTAAAAATAAAATTTGAACCCCCAGACAGTGAGATTGAAGTAAAATACCAACTCCCTTCCCTCCTGCACTCAAATCGGGAGCTATTGATGGTTTAAAGACCTTGTCTTAATTTTCTCCATGACTAATCTATTCAGTTTTCACTTAAGGAACCCTCAATGGTATAATGAGACAGCTGTTGCCTTCTATCCCTCCCCCAACTCCCCCAGCTAGGAAATTAAATTTAAAACCACTGCTTTAAATAGGCCTGGCACTGTCTCATCTCCTCTTGAGTTGCTCTGGGAACACCTTACCCATAAGTGCAGGTGTCAGGTCAATCAGAATTCACCCAGCTCTTCGGGTCTGCCTGAGTTGATAGTTTGTAAGGAAACAGAGATATAAAACTTCTAGATCTTACCACTGTGTGCTGTGGGTTGAGTTGGAGTTTGTTTGTTTACAAGTGGTAAATGGGTTTATGTTGGGATTTTAAGATAGATTCTAGGATATTGGAGTGTGAATCTGCCATTGGCTTCATAGGGGCAGATTATTTAGAACGGGGCACGTTAAATGGGATCTGAGGTGTGAACACCACATACCATCCTGGAGAAAACTGAAGACTGAGACATGAGTGGGAACTAGGACAGACCCTGCCTCAGCGCTCTGAGCATTACACTTTCCGGATCTGGCCCTGATATAGTGCCTGGGGGTCTTTTCTAAGTGAACACAACAGCATCCACCTCCCTGTATAGTCAAACTCTTTGTGGTCCCCTTTTCCCCTGGGTAAAGCTCAGATGTAAGTACTGGCATCCTTGATGGGGTGACGTGAGTCAAAATGCTCATAGGGTTTCAGTGCTGCCCAATAAATACTGGAGAAGGGAACATGTACAAAAGAAAAGCTTTGCTTTGTGAGAGACCCCACTTCTGACCCTGTCACCCGTATGGCCCTGGGTAGGCTGTTTCCCTGCTCCTGACTTCTTTCGCTCCTTTGCCGGACATGGAGACATGGCAACAAAGCCATGGTAATACCTACCAGAGGGAGATGGGCTTCATCTATGAACCTAGGGGTGAAGAAATAAGCCCTGAAAGTAAAATGAAAGTCTAAGGCATTAACTGGGAGTCATGAAATTGCCTCTCCTTAGATACTCCAAGCTGCTGTGGACTAAAGGCTTGTGCTTTGCTGTTGTTTCGCAGGGCCTCCACGGTGGGTTCTTCTGGCTGAGAATGGAGACCTGCTCTCCCATGGCCATCAGAAAGGGTGCAAAAGATGTCCTCACCCTGTCGTTTTTGAGAGCTGGCCTCAGAAAAGCAATTCAGTCAAATGTGCCTTGGCAATTGCTCCCTTAATGATTCTGAAATTAGTAGCTTCAGACAGAAAATGATAGGCATTTTAATGCA
Source organism: Ibidorhyncha struthersii (assembly GCA_013398815.1). Lineage (NCBI taxonomy): Eukaryota > Metazoa > Chordata > Aves > Charadriiformes > Charadriidae > Ibidorhyncha > Ibidorhyncha struthersii. The sequence continues at coordinate 120,126 of VZSZ01009985.1, forward strand.
ACATGGGGAAAATATTCCATTGCTTCTTGCTTCTATGCTCTGATTAGCAGAAAATCACATGAACTATAACACAGTTTCTGCAGACTTCACCTTTTACATGAGCAATGTGTTTTCCACTCTTGCCCTTGCTCTCTGTCTCATGCTGCTCCCCTCTTGTCCCCACGCATTTCCCTTCTTTCACTTATTTTTAACTCCCTTTGATCTCTCTGCACACTGTCTTGCAGTCTGTTTGGCTCACTTTTCAGCTTCAGCCAAATCAGCTCCATTAAAAGAAATCTTGCTTAAAGGAAAGAAATACAGAGCATGGGGGAGTTACGCTGTGACAGTCTGTCCCCAGCTTTCTGAGGGGCTGACTGAGGACCTTCTGGATCAGACTGCCAGGCAGAAAGAAGAGCAGCCACAACCAATTGCCGTGGATGGGTTTGCAAACGGTGTGAAACTGAGCATTGAGTGAATGCCAAGATCATGAAGGATCATTGATTTTGCGTGAGAAACAAGGGAAACCCTTCAGGGTTAAGCCAGTTGAAGCACCCCTAAGCTGGTCTTACTCATTTGTCCCTTTTCTTTATATACTTCATACCCATTCACATTCCCTATTCATTTACCCTTACCCCAAGAAGTTCAGAGCATCACCTCTAATGAGGCAGACATGCATTTATTGCCACTTCCTCAGAAGAAGCTTATTCCCATTCATTCTCATGCCTGTGTGATCCTTTAGCTAAAGCAATTCCTCACCCTTATTCCTTTGCAGTGTATCTCCAGTGCATATTCACATCCCCACTTAGTAACTCAAGCGTTCCCCAGATCCTCCAGATAGTTCTAGCAACACCAGGGGCTGCTTCAGAGATTCAGCTGTCCCAAAACAAGACGTGATGGGAAAAAAATATATAGACTTCTCATTGACTTTATTGACTTCCCAATTAACTATGTTATATCAGGAAGGGACCCAGAGGGTCACCTCAGCAGATGCCCCAGGTTCTTAGACAGTTCTATGCCAAAGGTGAAACAGACATTGCATGCATATTTTATGTCATATCCTTACTGAACAACTCCTTCCTTATGTTGTATCTTTATGGCACATCTTTATGGCATGTGGAAGGAGTTGGTCAATGTTGCAGAATATCTTACAGTGCCGTCATATAAATCACTGCAGCCACAATTTACCTGGAAGGTCACCATGTCTACAGACAGACACAAGAGAGGTTTCAGGGAAGAGTAAGAAGGATTAACTTCCTGAGAAATATCTCCTGTAAATAAAGCCTATGAAATTATACGTTGGCGTACTAGAAAGGGCACAGACAAGAGGATGTACGTAAAATGAGGGAAGCAGGCTAAGAATGGTTCTCCTCTCTGTCTCATACGACAAGAATGAGATAGAGATATTCGATGCAAAGGAAATCTCTTGTCATCCAAAGTGTAATTAGACTGAGGGCCTCATTTCCGTAAGATGTCAATGAGGCCAGGAACTCAGCCAGACCCAAAAATGGCTTGGACATTTATAAGGATAACCCGAACATCTGAAGTTGTAACAGCTAATGTTAAAAAAACTCTCAAGAGGGATCTAACATCCTATGTTTCAGACTTTAAATTAATCTCTTAGGTATTAGGAGGATACCTCATAATGGGGGAACAAATTATTTTCTCTCTGTCTGGGAGCATACTGACACTTTTCTTTGAATCTTCTGCCAATGACCACAGCCAGAAATAGTGTCCTGCATGAGCCAGTCCAGATCACTGGGTAGTGGGAGAATCCCTGTGTGACAGGGGAGAAGGTATCCCTAAACTATGTACATTTGATGCTCTAGCTCAGATGCAAAAGGGAGCAGGAGGCAAACCCTGCCTAGGATGGTAAAATCATGCAGCTCCCAACTCATGGTTTTGTCTGTCATGGGGGTTGTTCACACCTGATTTCCCCATGTGATGAACCCTTAGGGCTTGGCCAAGACAGCAAGGAGGTATCTGTCCACCTCTGCTCGCAAGGAACCCATAACTTCACCTTGATGGTCCTGTGGTGCGTCCCATTTTGGTGCGCAAGAACCCTCACTAACTCAGTCTTTCCAGCCACAAGGAAACATGAACCATCTTTGCCTTTATTTTGATTCTGCCTTACCAGCCCCAGTGCTCTCATTCCAATTTTAAAGGTTTATGGCTTGAGACGGAGCATTACCTGGTATGGGCTCTGTGGATAAATCAGCCAGTGTGTCACTACATAGGGATTTTACAGCTCAGGAATTTGAAGGCCAATGGCTCTCATCACAAAAATTTGCACTGTTGTGTGGAAATCAGATTCATGATTTCAATGTGTTAATCGGTTACCTCCTTCGAGCCTGGAGCAGCTCTTTTACCCTGTGACTGAGGTGACCGCTCAGGCCCCCAGAATAACAGCGTGCATTTGTCTGTGGCATCCCTTCCTCGGCAGGAGGGAGCACTGCAGGAAAGGTCGTGGGCTGAGGTTTGCTCATGTGCCTCAGGTGATTTTCAACAGCAACATATTCCCTGGGATGAGAGCGGTCCATGGTGAGACTCTCTAGGCTCAAACATCTCTCATTCCGGGTATCTGCATCCAGCAAGCCTTGGGATTTCATCCCCCATGTTTCCCCTTGGCAGTCTGCTGTCCAAGCACCGTCTTCCTCTCCATGATGCATAAAGAGCCCCTGAGAGCTTTACAGTGCCAAGGAGCAATTTCTAATGGACTGCCCATTTCCGAGTGGAAAAGGCCAGAAGCCCACAGCTTTGGTTAGATGATGGGAATCTTTAGATGTACTCCAGTTACGGAAAAATGAAAATGTGCTTTATATCAGGGTAACTAATCCTCCTTAGGCTGTAAAGCTCCGGACGAACAGTCGATTCTACTTTTGTGTCAGATCCTAATCTGACATGCTGATAATGAAGAAAGGGAGGAGAAATCAGAGGGAGGAAATCAGAAAGAAAGCTGTGTCATGGCGGGGATTTGCAGGGGAGGGAAATAAGGGAAATGGGGTAGAGGGAGGGAGTATGGACAAGCTTTAAAATTAAATTGAATATTAGGAGGTGGAAAATAAAATGGAGACAGGCTGTACTGAAAGCGATACAGGCTGGAGATGGAGAGAGACAAAGAATGACAGCGGATCAGTTTAAGCATAAAAGAATAGAAAGGAAAAGAATAATAATGTTGGCTTGTGAAGCTGAAATCTGATTATAGTTGCCTCCAGTGAATTAACTCTCCCGTAATGTAGTGCAGGGGGGTTTACGGAGATGGTGTGATTTCCCCATTGGGTGACACTGGGACATTAAACTGAGATGTGTGTGTGTTTCATTATAACCCTGCGTATGTGTGTGTTAAATCTCTCAGAGAGCACCCATCCATGAGACATGGTCTATATATTTCTGCGTGGAGTAAGATGTTAAATGTGTTTGGAGGAAGCCACATAGTGAAATGGATGCGTGCATGTGTGTTTGTGAGGGTGCGACATTAAATTTCACTATGTGTTTGTGTCAGGCAGTAAAACACAGCGCACACAGCCCCTACAAAACCCCAGGGCTTCTCCCCAGGATAGGGCTGATGGGGAATCACCTGCAGCTGGAGGTTCAGCTCAAGAAGCTGCTGGCCTACTCCCCAGCAGATGTGATGTCCCAGCACCAGGCTGGAGGAGTCAGCAGGTGATCCGGTGGATGGCGTGGGAGCTCACAGTTTCTTCTGTGTCCCCCACCCAATAGACTGAACAAGGGCGGAGATGTGGTGGGGGCATTGAGGAATCCAGCTTATAGCCACAGTATCCTCTCCCTCATGGACATTTGGCTGTGGAAGAGGAGCCTGGATGTGAGCCAAAATCCTTTCCTTCTCAACAATACCCTTAAGTCCCAGAGCCAAACAAATCCAGCTTTTTGGTTCTGTTTCCTCCAGCTATCTGGGATCCCAGAGTGGGCTGAGAGTCAGATGAAGCCCACCTCAACAGGCAGCCTGAAGGTCTGCTCCCGCTCCCCTACCTCCCTCCTGCCAAATCTTCTCACTTGCTATCTCATGGCCAAAGCCGTATCCTGATAATCTTGCCCAAGCAGGCTGCAGGTGAGATGATCAGTGCAAATACTTGAGTCGTATAACCCAGTGTTTATCTGTTACAAGGGGACATGCAGAAGGCTTCACCTTCATGAGACCTGCTACTCATGGGACCTGAGTCCCTCTCCTTGATGTTCCCAGACCGTGTCTAAATGGGAAGCTGTAAATATCCGAGAGGGAGTCATAGAACTAAGGGTCAAATGAAGGCAAGGGTGCTCAAAGAGCTAAAATGATCTCTTCATGAGGAATGAGAGTGCAATCTAGGATGCTACAAAGATGGCTAGGAAGCCACATGATGGAGGCTATAAAATCATGAGTGTCAAGGAAAGGATGAGTGGATAATGACTGCCCACTGACTTTTCCAGTGCAAGAACTTGGCAGTCCTAGAAAAGATGTAATCGAGATGTGGAATTTCTTGCTGCTGGATATATATTTGGTTCTTAAAGTTAACAAGGGTTCAAGGAAGAGCAGAGAAGTTAAAAGAAAAATCCAGTCAGTGTTATTAAATCCATAGAGAACATACTTAGTCCTGGAAGTCCCTGAGTCTCAAATGGTTGGAGGCACAGAAAGTACCAGGGAGGAAACACCACAAACCCTTGCCTTGTACTTATGCATAATGCATATGCCTATAGCCACTTTTGGAGACAGTGAGTTAGGATGAGTGACCTGAGCAGCTGGTCTGTATGATCTCTGACAGGGACTGAATACTGCCCCTTTACTCTGTGCAATGACATCTCCTGAGTATCATACACCTTGGAAATTGAGTCACAGATATTATGACTACCTGGTATGTCTAGGCAGGGCTACTTCCAGGTCTAATATATTCCCCTCCTGCTTTGAGTGGACAGGACCTCACCTGTCCAAACACACCTGGGGAGGTGTCTGCAAGCTACCCTAGAAGCATAACATGGTCAGAGAGCAGGAAAGGCTTGCAGCAAAGTAAATATAACTCGAGAGGTTGAGGCAGGTGTCTAAGTAATGCATAACCCTAGGAGGTCTGAGAAGGATTAGAGCCATAGTTTTCTTTGTTAGAGCAAGACTGCGCAAGTGAAAATGGGGTTACATCATTTGAAACCAGAGTGAGACTTGGGTCTCCCCCACAGGAACTTCGTTTGTGGACAGCAAAGAGAAGATTTCATTCTTGCAGCATTTTGTGTGCGCTTTTTCATGGCCCCCATCTCTTCTGTATTCAGGACACAAAGCAATCTCCGGTGTGCAGGAGATAAGGGCAGGCCCATCCATACTTTTTTGACACTGTTGTGCTACAATGACATACCAAATCCAACTTTCTTCTGCAACTCTGCAGGACAGAGTGCCTGAGAAATGTATTGTTCTCCGCAGCAGCCCTGGGATAATTAACCCTGTCATTTGTAGTTATACGGAGTGCTTTGTTCCACCAGCCTGAGACTCCAGGCTTTGGTATTGCTTCTTTTTGGTCATTTCCTCTCAGATCCCTCTATCTGCTAGGAAACAATGTGATAAATTACTCTCTGCTAACCACTCTCTGCATTTCTGCAGTACCTGGCAAAAAAGTTATCACTAGAGGAACTGCAGATGATGCTGAACTTCAATTAGGCCTCACTCGCAAATTAGTTGTGCAGGGTGACATTTTCCAATCATGCAACATTAGCATCCTCCCTAATTATGAAAATGTAAAGCTAACTTCTGTTTCATAATAAATTAGGCTTGTTCTCTCGGTATCTAAAACACAGAAGCACACACAGTTCAACTGGGTCTTCTCTTTTGCTGATGCTCAGGAACAGTCACAACCACAGTCACCTCCCTTTCCTCTAAAGGTCAGACAGTAGGAGTGTGTCTGACAACACTGGGCAGGGGAAGGGAAATCAGCAAGAAAGTGCAAAAAGACACTGAAGGAAAAGGGCTTTTTTAGCCCATTTGAGCTCGTGGGCGCAGCCTTAGACATTCTCACACCATCAGCATCATTCTCCAAGGCAGAGGGAAAAGGAGCAGGAGGAAATATCCCCTCTTCTCCTTCCTCCACTGAGTGTTTCCACCCCTGGTCTACTCAGCTCACATGTCTAGTCCTAAGAGAGGTATTGGAGCCTCCCTTCCATCACAGAGTTGGCACACCCATAACAATGTGAGACTGAAGATATACTACAACACACCTGATCGTATATTTTTCCAACATATCCAGTCAGCAGAGTGTACAGGTAGAAGAATATAAGCAAAAAAGAGGGACAAGAAGAACAAGCTCTCCTATCACAGAACCGTTTCTGTAAACATCACAATTACTCAATAAAAGAAAAATAAGTGAGATATTTTTTGTACAGCCAGAATAATAAGAAGAAAGGTCCTTCCTGGAGCCTTCCCATGTCGCTTGGGGAACATCTCTCTGTTTCAGAGATAGCACCGCTTAGAGATGCCTCGTTATAGTCTACTGCTGGAAGAGGGATCAGGAACTACCTGGCTCTTGCCAGATCAGTTTTGAAACTCTGCTGTGTGTTTCCCGGAGACCGGAAGACACTGTACACTGAAGGCGAGTGTGATATCTCCTTTCTGCCTGTCTGAAAGCAGGGTCTCAGCCACGGATCCACCCCTTCAACTCTCCACAGTTCCTAAGCTATTCCATGTCACTAAAAATAACGGGGCCTCCATGAACAGCCTGGGAACAGATGGGTTTTCACCTGGCTGAGCTTGTGTTATTGAATCAGTAGGTCCAAGCAATGCTAAAGATGCCTGAAAAACAGGGCATCTAATTATTGCATCTCTGCATCAGAAGTAATGGGGAGCTGCAGAGAGTAGCTGACAAGCAGCTAAATAATAGACTAACAAGTAGGATGGCTGGAATCTGTCACAGCGCTAATGAAGGTCAGGATAAGACACCTGCATATTTTAAAAATGAGATATGTGCATCTGAAAATGCCCAGATGTGACATTTAAAGACAGATCATAAACTGAGTGAAATCACTGCCAAGAAGTGGAGCCTGGGAGTGCACGGGATATATATTCATAAAAGAATTAAAAGAAATTAAAGAACTAAGAGTAGAAAAGGCTTGGGGTCACTGGAGAAACTGGAGAACAAGTACCCTCTGGAGTGCCAAGAGTAGTCCAAGTGCGAGTTCTGCTGGGTAGTAGCCCCCACGATGTGGCTGACATTTCCCAAAACTGGAGGAGGACAGACCGCACCCAGCTTGCCACCTATGGAAAGGGGGAACAGCTGAAGCGAGAGAAGGAGATTTGCAGTCTACTTTTCTATAGAGTAACCTAATTCATCATGAGCACACTGCAGAGGCACTTAAATAGGGCAAGGGAAAGCCCTGTGTAAGCAAGCTTGCTGCAAAGCTCAGGGAACAAACAGTGGAAAGCACAGGCAGGGCTACACAGAGCGAAGGATGCAACAGCAGCTCCTCTGCTTCCAGCTGCAGTTTACATTTGAAGGCTCATTTATTGCCGTGAAAGCAAAAAACAAAAAAAAAAAACCAAGAAAACCATCAAGCTACTTTGGCTCAGTAATTAATTGAAAGCTAAGCATTCACTTTAGGAGCTCATGATGTTAAAAGGGTAGTGTCTTTCCCAAAACTGGCTGCATAAGTACCAGAAAGGGTATTGGGCAAACCCCATGGTCTTTCTGGTTTTGCTGGGCAATGAAAGTCCAAGTTGTGGGCTGTTCGCAGCACTGCCACAGCTCTCAGTGGTCGTTCTCTATCCCATGGGCTCAGTATATGCAAAAACCGAACAATAATACAACAATGCAATAATAAAGCAAGAAATGGTAGCAGGAGGCAAGACTTGTTCCCCTCAGACAGCAGGATGTTTCCTCTGCCTGTTCTTTTCCCATGCTCTGAAATAATCCAATTTTTATCTGCCACAGTCCTTTTTTTTTTTTTTCTTTTTGCCAATCAATTCAATTGCAGCAGCGAGCCGACAAGCATTTTGAATAATGAGTTTGTTTTTCGGGGTCGAAGGGTTTTGCTTGCTCATCCTGGCTTTGGAAAGAACTGCCTTTGTGTTCACAATGCCAAAAGGGAGCCGGAGCTGCAAAGCACACTAGGAAGGATCAATACTTTAAATGCATTAACACTGGTGAGTTGCAAATGAAGTTAGCGGCTGCTGAGCATCACTGATTTCACAGTAAGTCTCAGTTCAGTTGGTTAATTTCTCTGAAGGATCAATGCCACAGCTGATGGTTACTGAAGTTTCTTCCTTCACCAAGCACGAGGGGGGTTTGAAATGAACTCTACAGGGGATCACAAACCAACTCGTCCGTGTAAATAAGAGGAGCATGGGTGTGTAATTCTCTTAATCTGTCAAGACTAGCACAGCAAAGACATGAATCATAAAAGCTGAACTAAACCAGCTTCAAATTTTGGATCCAAATTTCACAGTTCCTCTCATTATATGGGGTCAATCAAAACTGCCAGATCCAACCTCGTCCTAGCTTTCAAGGAAATTGGACTTGAAAGCCATGACTTCTACCCAAGCAGAATGCAAATTTTGTATGAAGTGGGCAACTCTTGCAATATTAGCTCTTCAAGGTTGCAAAACTTTTTAGGCAATCTTATGGAGATCGTGTAAACTGCTGTCTTTATACATATTGGTCTTTTTTTTTTCAGTGGGGTTGAAGTCAAGCCACCCTTACAGAAGCACACTGTCTGTAGGCAGAGTGTATGACTCCCACTCCAAGAAAGATAGAAAGCCGATGGATACATGGGTGGGAGAATGCAGGCAATGATCTAAGAGGAGATGGAGGAATGTATGTTGGGAGAAGCAGAGACCCAAGGACTGGAGGAAAGGAAACTTTGTCTGGAAGGACACTTTGGGGAAGCATCAGTACAGAAAACTGAGGACAGAGGAATTCAACCCATGCTAGGGTATTGTATGGATATTAGCAAAATAAACTCACCGGGCGAGGCTCAGGGAACCCAGGAACTCAGTGTGATGAATTGCATTTTGAGCTATGTGATAATTAAGCTAGTCTTGACTTTCTGAAGGAGGGGCTAACTCCTGTACTCCCAGTTCAGCCATGAGGGCTCCATCATAGCTCTGCATTTACCATGGATTTGGGTCTCAGTCATTTAAAGGACAGGAATGCTTAGCACAGGATTCCAGCTGAATTTAGGGCCCTAAAAACACAGGTCTGCAGCCCCTGTACCTCCCCTCTTAGGTACCTGAAGAACTTTTCGTTTTAGCTTTCAGGTGTGAACAGAAGGACATCTACCTAGGAACAGAGCAATGGAAATGTTCATCCAAATCAGCCAGAGATACAAGGCGTTGTCATTGTTCTGATTTTACTTTTTTTTTTTTTTTGCTAATTGTCACAACTTCAAACAGACTAAATTCCCAGCTTTGCCTGGAGGCAATTGCTATCTTGCAGCAACCTTCACATCGCTACCCTGTCACAAGAAATACCTTTGCTTCTTTCTCATTGATTGTTTCCAACTCCAAAGGCTACAAAAGTTATCGGGCATTATTTAAATAATAACTGAGCTTTCCAAGTTTTTGCCTGCTGGAAATGGTATTTCAAAGCTTTTCCTTCCCCACCTCATGAAGGCTTGAAACATACTTGTTTCCTTTCAAAAAGAAGACAAGAATCACAAATAATCTTGTGATCCCTGTAAAGGTGGTGGATCTTTAAATAGAGTACCTTGATGTACTTGAAATTTCTTGACTAAAACAAAAAGGGAAAAAAGTAGACACTTCATGCATATTTTCACAAAAAAACCCGCATCTTGTATTTTGGGATAGGTGGCCTTAGCTTAAAAAAAGTATAATGAGACTTGTGATAAAATTGGAGAGCTGTCAACACTGTGTGTTCTCGCTATACGTTAAAAATCACTTCGAAAGGAGGAGTGACTAAGGCTGTTTTCATGTATGAACGGAACAGGTGGGTAATTTGCAAATTGCTGACAACATTTTCAAATTTTGACCAAAAAAAAAAAGCAACAGTAAACTTTTGTCGCCCCTAAAAGTTTACCTTTGCCCTCCCCATCTTATTAACTCCAAAAGCTAGAGATGATGTGCTAGGTTATTGTTCTTTTACACTGATATTAGAAGATTTTCAGTCTAAAAGGGAAAATGCATTAGAATTACCATCAGAGTCAGTCATACTTAAGCCTTCACCTCAAATTTTACTCAGCCATCAGCATAAGGTGTCCTATTCACCCCGTACGGGATCACCCATGGCTCACATACATCTCCATATGTACAGGAGAACACGGAGGAAATCCTTCAGGGAAAGGTGTCCTTTGAGGGAACATGGCCCAGAATTTTTAGAATAATAAAAATAAGACTTCCTGGTCAAGGAGAAGTGAAGGGATTTGGTTACAGAAGAGCTATAGGAACTGCAAAGCCCCTGGTCCACCCCTTAGATTGGGTTGGGGTTTTTTGCCAGCCACCTCTCCCTGAGAGACACTGTTGGCTGGACATCTCCGTCTACATGACAGGAAGACTTTGCTTATGAAACAGTTTCCCCAGAGAATAAAATTCTTCCTAAAGCTCATTAGCTGGAAGTTGGCCGGCATTTTGAGGACAGAGACTGTGTCGGGTTTTCTAATCTCTTTTCTGGATGGCCTCGTTCCCCACAGAGATGCACAAGGCTTCGGAGAAACCCACAGAGGTTCAGGTCTTGATGCTGATACCTCCTGGAAACAACAGCCACAGACTAATTGTATGGGGATATGTTTCCTTTCAGCAGTTTGGAGTTTTAGCACCTGGACACCTCACCGAATATCTCCCGTTCACTTTTATATTCTTTCTGCAATTGATGCAGGGGAATGAAAAGAAGCAGGTTTGTACCAGCAACAGTTGCAAGAAGAAAGCATGCAGGTGGTTAGAAGATAAGCACTGCAGGGTTTGAAAGGCTTTTAGGCAGCTTAACACTTGCTTAACCAGCTGCTAATTAAACAAAGCATGCATATTTTTTACAAAAGTATCTCCAGTGCCCCCTAATGCTCTTCCCAACAATTGGTACCATACTGAATTAGGTAACAGGATATTTTCAAAGTCCCCAGCATCAACCGCTTCATCCTCTGAGGTGTACCAGCCAAGTTCTCAACCTTGTCTGACCACTCTTAATTAATGGCATCCAACAATATGATTTGGACTGGTGATTTGGGGTTTTTTCTTCAAGAAAAGATCCATCAGTTATTTTTTGAAAGGAAACCAGGTAGTCCTAATTTCTCTGGGGTAATTATTGCAGACATGCTGAGGCAAAGAAGTTGAAGTGCATTTATTCCATCATAGGAACAATGCTAATTCAAAAGTCTATTAAAAATGACAGAGACAGCAGTAGTTCATCCTCCTTCATCCTTCACAGCTTTACACTTTCCTAAATTCTTTCCCGTGGGTGTTGTATCTTCTCTATGAACTAAGTAGCATTTTGTATCAACCCAGTCTGACCAATGCTGGAAACTCATCCTTCACTCCTTATTTCCCTGGCCATCAGCAAGTGAACAGATGACCATCTATTTTTTGCTACACGACACCTTCCACGCTCCCCCCCAGGGCCTCCCTCTAACTTGGCTTGAAGTAAACACTCGCTGAAATGAAGAAGTGCCACCAAGAGGTGGAACGATTACAGATTTTAATTTCTGGAATGTTCAGCACATATTGGATGGCCCTTTCTCAACTTCCCTGTCAAGAACAGCACTCCTGCTTCTGGGTTATGAGTCCTCAACATGCAGTATATTTACGCTGGTAAGTAAAACCAACTGATTCTACATAGAATCAGTGCCTGACAGCGAAACTAAATAGACCTCTTTAGCAACTGGATGGCCTTATATTTCAGTGGTATTGATCTAGTGAAGCTGAAGTGTTATTTTGGCCATATTTCTGCTTGCAAAAATCTTTGATGCCATGCAAAATTACTCAGCAGACAGGCTGTGAATTACAGTCTATAGCCATTAGCAGACTCCAGTGTTAAAAAAGATTTGTTTTAACCCTCTAAAAATGGCAAATGTAGTCTCGGTTCTGTTCATATGAATATAAATCAGGAGGAGAAATTATGCTCTTTGTAGAATTTGTTTCTTCATATGTAAAAAAAGACTAGAGCCAGGTCTTCAACAATAACTACATGTCATCTGGGATGGGCTTACAAATGTCAGTTCAGCATATTGGGAGATGCAATCTGCACCCACGTGTAGACACTCTTGGCTTACTGTTACTCCAAACATAGGACAATTGTTAGAATACACAGTTTGGACAGAAGCAATATAGATTTTTATTTCCTATCCACCTACAGGCATTGAAAAAAAGCATGATACCATACAGTGCATGTTCAGTCCTATATGAAATTAATGATTTACAAACTGACTTCTTTGATCCCCATTAAGAACGGATGTGAGCACCTGATACCCTCCCACACCTCCAAACTCCCAGCATCCCCACTACCAGATAACATTGAACAAGGCTATGCATTCATCTGCCAGGAGTGGCACATGTTATCACAATATCAAAGCTGGTGTAGGTGTTAAGTCACCATTCAAAGCCAAGAAGTTCTTTGACTTCTCCAGCCCTTCATCATGTTGCTTAATGCTTAACCTCCCCGATATCTGCTGGGAGTACAACACGGCAGACAGGGAACAATCCAGGAGGTTCCTGGA